>JANBXA010000202.1:9155000-9610000 GCA_030556225.1 Cricetiscus sungorus | reverse complement strand
CTGGGATGTGTATCTGAGTGATGCCTTATTAGCTACCTCACAAAGTGAAAGAAAATCTCTCTCTCTCTCTCTCTCTCTCTCTCTCTCTCTCTCTCTCTCTCTCTCTCTCTCTCTCTCTCTCTCACACACACACACACCACCACCACCACCACCACCACCAGAGAAAGAGAGAGAGAGAGAGAGAGAGAGAGAGAGAGAGAGAGAGAGAGAGAGAAAGCTCATGATGGCCTTGCTCGCTGTATAGGCCTGAAGGTCTTTGAATTTAGAATGATTTTTCATTTCCCACCTTCTTGCCTTCCCTCCCCAGTGCTAGGATTACAGGTGTGTACCTGCAACCATCATTCCCCAGGGCTTTGTGCGTGTTAAACAAACACTCTTCCAATTGAGCCACACCCCAGCCCGGGAACGACTTCTTTCCTGAGGCACAAGGGGTAGATTGTGGTTGTGCCCGAAGTTCTTCTATAAGAAATTCCCAAGCATTGTCCCCACCACCACCAGATGGTAAGACCCCATTGCCAAAGACAGAGCACACTTTGGTTGCAGGACGTAAAGAAATTAAGCTGGATCTGAAATTTCCTTTCTGCTGGCTAGCTTTCATACTATACTGCCAAAAAGCACTTTGCAGGCTGCTGGGAGAGGAATTACCCGTGGATGTACCCAGCAGTCGACCCTGCCTGCTACAACGCTGACCTGGCTGGAGAAACAGTGACATGACTACTATGGGGGTTAAACAAATGATTCGATTCAAGGACAGTTCCATAGGCAAGAACCCATGCCCAGTTCTGTAAGCCTGGCTAAAAGCCCACAGCCAGGGAGGTCATAGGCCATTGGGGAACCTACTAATATTTTACTAAATGAACATGCTGTCCAACTGCCTTCTAAATATTTGTTTAAACCTTTAGACCAGTGCTACTGGGAACCAGTCAATGCAGAGACCCCTAACTGGCCAAAATGCTAAGAATAAATGACTGTTGCGTTCAGGACGTCTATCTCAATCCTCACAAGGCCCAGGAAATATAAAGGAGTCAAACACAGAAAGCGTGCAAGGGTCACTCTGCAAAGGGTGGGAGAGTGCTAGGGAGTGTTGTCTTCTAGACAAGGTGTGGCTGTCCCTCTCACAAGTGCCCACCTGCATTCCCTGAACAAATCAACCAATCAACAATTCCAGCGTGGATGGTGGCCAGGCCCCCGAGCCCCCACCTCTAGCTGTCTGCATCTGATGGCTGGCTGCTGGGGAGAGGGAGTTACTTTTCTTTAGAGATGGGGTCCCTGGTAAGTTGCTCATAAGTGTGCAAGCAATGTTAGTGAAATTAGTGGGGAGAGGAGAAGAGGAGGAGGAGGAAGACGAGGAGGAGGCGGGAGGTAGGAAGAGCTGGTGTTGGGGCTGTCGAAATGAAATGGAGTTAGAATGGCTTCAATAAACATCCATTGTATATATGCATTATCAAAAAGTAGTTTTCAAAAGAAATTTGTACAGGCAAAGTGGCCCACGCCTTTAATTCCAGGAGACAGAAACAGGTGGGTCTCTGTCGGTTCAAGGCTAGCCTCATCTACACAGCTAGTGTCAGACCACCCAGGGCTACATAATTAAACTTGTCTTAAAGAAAGGAAGGAAAGGCTGGGTGGTGGTGGTGCACGCATTTAATCCCAGCACTCGTGAGGCAGAGGCAGCGGAACTCTGTGAGTTTGAGGCCAGCGTGGTCTACAGACCTACAGAGCCAGTTCAGGACAGGCTCCAAAGCCACAGAGAAACCCTGCCAAGGAAGGGAGGGAGAGAGGGAGGGAGGGAGGGAGGGAGGGAGGGAGGGAGGGAGGGAGGGAAGAAGGAAGACAGGAAGGAGAAGGAAGGGAGGGAGGGAGGGAGGGAGGGAGGGAGGGAGGGAGGGAGGGAGGAAGGGAGGGAGGAAGGAAGACAGGAAGGAGAAGGAAGGGAGGGAGGGAGGGAGGGAGGGAGGGAGGGAGGGAGGGAGACAGGAAGGAGAAGGAAGGGAGGGTGGGAGGGTGGGCGGGAAAGGGGGAGACACTCCCAGGTGAGTGGTGCAGGGATCTGATCTAGGTACAGAGGGTGACAGTTATGTTCATCACACAAAGGGGGAGGGGGAGGGGAAAAGGGAGAGTTGAGCAGAGGTGCCAGGTGAAGCTGTGGCTGGTGGCCGAGAAGCCAGGACTGAGCAGAGACTTGTGAGCACAAGGGTCACCAGGGATGTGCCCGGGCTGGGTTAGGGGAGCTGTGCCAGGGTAAGGCACACACCATCCCTCGCCCAGCTGAGGGTCCCGAGACTAAGGCATGAAAGCTTAGCCTGAAGGGATCTGAGTCCTTTGTCAAACTTAACGAGAGTCTGAGTAGGGTGTACTCAGCTCCAACGCCCGAGGCAGCCGGCAATGTTGATCTGGTAGTGGGCACAAGGGCCCAGTGTTCTGGCTTTGTAAAAAGCCATTCCATTACAATGGGGAGAAGGCTGAGAGTCTGGGCATAGGAGCTGGAGGAGATGGCTCAGACGGTTTTGTCTCTGCTGTGTGAGCGAGCATGAGTTCAGATCCCCAGAACCCATGTAAAAGGCTGGGCGCAGGGAGCTGCCCCTCAGAGATCCACTGACACTTAGCACAGAAACAAACAGCTGGACAGAAGAAGAATGGCATTGAAACGCATGTCCAGCAACGTGTGCTTTGGAAGGCTCCAGAAGGAACATGACAGTGTTGAGCTGAGACGTGAACGGAGACGTGCTGTCTACCCGCCTCCTCAGGCAGGGAGTGGGAATGTGTTAATGTGTTGCATGCCACTGGCTTAGCTCACACGGAACAAGCTTTCACGTGGAGGGCTGGCCATCAGCACCAGCCCCAGCAGCCTCAATATGAAAGGGGAAGATGACAGCGGGGCTTCGGCAGGCACTGTCGCTGGGATTCACACGAGTGCCGCTGAAGATCCCTGGAAACTCTTCACGGAGTGCTGCATATGTAACAGAGGCATTTCCACAACCCACAGACCCCAGTCTCCCAGCGGACCGGCAGAGGAGTCTGTTTTGGTCACTCCATGGAAGGCCACAAACACCCTGGAAAATGCAGGGGGGGTGGGGCATGCGATGAGACCCGTCTCGTGAAGTCCTGTTTGGATGCCCAGGTTGACACGTTAGTGCATCAGGAAAAGAGTTTCCTTTCCATGGGCAGTCCCTCCCTAATAACTCCATAGCTGCCGCCACAGGAAAAATCCCTGTTGGTTTTAGGCTACACGTGATGAAGGCGTCCTCTCAACCTTCATCGCTAACCACATCAGGCATCACATAAAGTATGAAAAGCTCCACAAGAGAGAGTATCATCGGGGATTATAAAAGTTGAAGTAGACAGAATTGCTAAGTAGAGGAAGAGAAAAGTTGGCCACAGAGGTTGGCTGGGAGGCAGAGACAGGCGGATCCCTGGGGCTTCCTGGTCAGTCAGCCTAGCTTGGTCAATGGAGGGAGAGGTAATAAAAGAAGACAGCAGCCTTCAGACTCCATACTCGTGTACATGGGGGCACGCACCCCCCAAAACACTCAACTGAACTAGGACTGTAAGGGCAAAGGGTGTGTCCTCACCCGGAAAACAACAGAAGACCCCATGCCTAATGACAAAATACTCAAGGCTGTCTCCTAAAGAGAGAAGAAGACAAGTGTCTGCTCGTGGCTTCTGTTACATCCCAGCCAGGGGGTCAGACAGGACGTCAGAGCCGGCGGGGTCTGGTAGAGAGAGGTGCAGCTGGGAGACTGCTGTGCCCTGCTCCTCCTCATGCCACGTGACAGAGCGGTAGCTTCCAGGCTGTCTGTGCTTTGCCCGTACTGACTCCGTTTTAGAAAGAACGAGTTTGTTCCATCTTCAGAGCAAATGTTGATGCGGGTACAGCTGCCACCACCTGTCCAGCACAACCTGTGAGGTCCGGGCTGATTTACAACTTACACACGTGGATAAAATACCAAATAAATGAGGATCACATGCACACATACGAGTATCAAAACCAGATAATGGCCTGGAGTGGTGAAACACGCCTTTAGTCCCAGCACAGTGGTTTACGCCTGTAATCCCAGCACGCCAGAGACAGAGTATTGTAAATTCGAAGCCCGCTTGGTCCAGACCAGGCTGATCAGGAATAAAAACAAGACAAAATAAAACACACTGGGGGAAGTTTTGTAGAACTTGATCTGACCATTTACTTTATACAGCAAAAACAGTTTTCTATAAAAAGCATAGACAGCAAACGTGGAAAAGGCCAATAGGAATTCACCAAGCTAACTCGTTCATGCCAAAAGGTCTGACCAACAGAGTGACGAGGAGCTCGGCTGAACGGGACGGGAGTTAATACCTAGAATATACAAAGAATTCCTACTGCGGAATAACAGCACAAACGACCTAGTTTCAGATGTGTAGGGGGCCCCGGAAGTGTAGAGCACCTGTCTACCACATATGAGGCCCTGCACTCAACCCCCAGCACGGCAGACATGTGCAGAGAACTCAGAGAACACGCTTCCCAAAATGCTTTGCGAATGGTCAACATGCACATCAAATCCCTGACCTCAGAGAAATGCAAATCCAAATGGCAAGTGTGCAGCTTGGAGTTACCATTGTCCATACATACAAATAATACATACATAGCAGGTGGCTTGCGGTCCATACATACAAATAATACATACATAGCAGGTGGCTTGCGACACAGAAAAGTGGGATTTCTCGAGTACCCGTGACATTGTATGCAAGGCAAATAAGGAAGTTTCTTTAAAAAAAAAAAATCGATTGAGCTGAAGAGCCAAAAGCTGGGTCTGGAAGGGTTTGCACTCCGGAAGTCACAGCAGTGTGTACAATGGGCAAAGGAGAAGGCAACGTGTGCCCATCAATGAGTGACAGGTAATCGAAGCATGTACGCAGAGTCTAAACGGACAGCCAGGAAGCCTGCCTGGGACGGACCTAGGCCCCCTGCACACGTGTGACAGCTGTGTATCTTGGTCTATGTGTGGGAGTCCCCGCAATGGGAACAGGGACCTAGGCCCCCTGCACACGTGTGACAGCTATGTATCTTGGTCTATGTGTGGGAGTCCCCGCAATGGAAACAGGGACCTAGGCCCCCTGCACACATGTGACAGCTGTGTATCTTGGTCTATGTGTGGGAGTCCCCGCAATAGAAACAGGGACCTAGGCCCCCTGCACACGTGTGACAGCTGTGTATCTTGGTCTATGTGTGGGAGTCCCTGCAATGGGAACAGGGACTGTCCCTGGTGCTTTGGCTGACTCTGGGGTCCCCTCCCTCGTGCTGACTGTCTTGCCCAGTCTGAATACAGAGGGAGGTGTTGTGGGGTATTTGTACACTGTGTGGAGATATATAAATGTGATTGGTTTATTAAAGAGCTGAACAGCCAATGGCTAGACAAGAGGTATAGGGGACTTCCGGGAGGAAAAGAGGAAGTAGAAGATTAATCTAGGCTCAAGAAAGACGAACAGAAGGGGATAAAAGCCATGAGGTAGAACAAAGATTAATAAAACTCCTGGTTAGTGCTGGGCAGTGGTGGCGCACACCTTAAGTCCTGAGGGAGGCAGAGGCAGGCACATCTCTGTGAGTTCGAGGCCAGCCTGATCTACACAGCAAGTGCCAGGATAGGCTCTCAAAAAACCAAAAAAAAAAAAAAAAAAAAAGTGGGGGGGGGTTAATTTAAGTTATAAGAGCTAGTTAAAAACAAGCCTAAGCTAGAGGTCAAACTTTCATAATTAATAAGAGGTCTGTGTGTTGTTTTTTGGGAGCTGGCTGGCAGGACAGAGGAAGACTCGCTATAGGGAGGTGCCAGGCAGCTTGATATGCCATGCTTTGCCGAAACCCATGGCAGGCCTG
Source organism: Cricetiscus sungorus (assembly GCA_030556225.1). Taxonomy (NCBI): domain Eukaryota; kingdom Metazoa; phylum Chordata; class Mammalia; order Rodentia; family Cricetidae; genus Cricetiscus; species Cricetiscus sungorus. The sequence continues at coordinate 9,604,155 of JANBXA010000202.1, read as the reverse complement.
CCCCTTTCTGAGCATTTGCAGAGGAGAAGTGGGTAGGTGGGGAGTGCAGAGGGAGAAGGGGAGTGGGAGGGAGGGGAGGCTGCAGTCCGGATGCAAAATAAATAAAATTTTAAAAAGACATGGTGTACACACAGAGGAATATTCTCCAGCCTTCCAAAGGAGGGACGCCCTAATACATCTACTGGACAAATGAGTTCAAAGACATTAAGCTAAGTGAAGCATGCTCATCTGAAAGAGTCAACACCCCAGCTAACATTTCCATTTGTACGCAGTATCAGAAGTTGTCAAATGCAAAGACACGGGGCTGGTGGTGTGGCTCAGCTGGTAGAGAGCTCACCTTGAACGCATAAAGCCTTGTGTTCGATCTCCAGGATCACAGGAACTGGGCACAGCGGCACAGGCCTGTCAGACCAGCACTCAAGAGGTGGAGGCAGGAGGATCAAAGCTCAAAGTCATCTTCAACTACATATCAAGTTTGAGGATAGCCTGGGCTACGTGGGAGCTTACTCAAAAAAAATGTGTGTGAATGTGTGTGTGCGTGTGCATGCATGTTTGTGTGCATTCGTGTGTGTGCATGTATGTGCATATCTGCAGTGTGCATGCATGCGTGTGTGTGCATGTGTGCATGTACGTGTGTGCATGCGTACATGTGTGCGCATGTGTGTATGTGCATGTGTGTGTGGTAGAAACAGAACTGGTACAGCAATCCCCAGCACTAGAAAAACAAACCCCACAACCCCAGAAGCAGGAGGAATGATAGCTATCAGAGACTGGGACAAGGAGCAAAGGCGTTTAATGGGTACAGAGTGTCAGCTTTGCAAGATGACAGCGTCCTGGGATCTATTTCACAACGCAAATATACTCAGAGCCTCATATCTGATCACATAAAAGCAGTTAAGATGATACATTGTGTGTTCCTTGGGTTTGTGCTGCACAAGCTCTCTACAGTTGAGACGCCTGTTACACTTTATTTACCACAAGGGGAAAAATAGTGTTCTCCAAGAAAAAAGGTTTAGTTCAGCTTATGACCCAGCTGTGCAAATGCTGTTCCCTGAGATAACATCAAACTCCCCATGCAGAAAAGCGCTTTATCTGTTTCTCTTGTATTATATAAACAACACAATATACTTGAAAGGCATTTAAGGGGCTGCAGAAACGACTCAGTGGTTGAGAGGGTTTGCTGTGAAATCATGAGGGCCAGAGTTCGGACCTCAGCGTAGATAAAACAAAGCCAGGTGGTGTCTCGTGCACCCCTGTAGCCCCTATCCCCGGAGCCTTCTGGCTGCCAGCCTGGCCAAGACAATGTCGACTCCACATTCAAGGAGAGACCCTGCCTCAAAGGAAGAGACGGTGGTGGAGAAGAAACCTACCTCTCCCTTCTGGCCACCAACAAGCATTCAGGCACACACGCTGTGTGCGCTTAAAAACACAGCGCAAGAGCATTTGCTGCTCTTCCAGAAAACCCGAGTTTCATTCCCAGCACAGGCGGCCGATGAGCACCTATAACTCCAGCTCCAGGGAGTCTAATGCCTGCTTCTGGACTCCCAGGGGCCTGCACACAGACACACAAAATTAGACCTTCTTTAAAGACACAGTTTAGTAATAGTAGTATTTTTAGGGCTGTGCGTGTAGCCCAACCGTAGAGCGCATGCTTAGATTGTGGGAGGCCCTGGGCCCTCTGGAAGAGCAGCAAGCACTCTCAAACACAGAGCCTCCTCAGCCTACCCTTTCATAACCCGCGAGCCAAACCCATGTACAGAGATGCGTGATTAAAATTTCACAAATGCTTTCAAAACGAAGAAAAATGAAATAAAGGAGTAGGCTTTGGCTTCCAGTTTGTTGGCGCAGGTGGTAACAGCTCTTGAGGAGGTAAGATGGATCTCTGACATTCCATCTTTCCACAGACTACAGCCCTAAGCAACCAGGCACCCTAATGTTTAACACGCGTATAGCTTTTCTCTGGAAACTTCTGTTCAAATGCTCAGAGAGGCCAAGGTTCCTCTTCCTTTAGCCATCCCAGGTCCTGATTCATCCTACCCCTGTCACCTCCACCATCTTACCCCACTGACGTCAAAGATATGTCCCTGACAGGCCTTGGTGGCCAAGTTAATGCCTCGTCTATATCCTGACTCTGAGATTAGTCCCTGGGCTCTGAGGATTGCAGTAACGTGGACCGTTCAGAGTGCACAAGCCCTGGCCGAGGTGGAGCTGGTGTTCCGGCCCTTCCCATCGAAGCCCTCGAGGCAGAAGGAAGCAGTCACAGGCACAGCAGGAATATCGCTCTGATGGCTTTGTCTCACTACTTGACAGATGAGGCACTAGGCCTGGGGACTGGGGCAGTGTCTGGCAGTCGGGCCACACCAGCCATCATGGGTGTCATCAGAGGCTCGATAGAACACCTGGAGAAGCACAAGTGAAGCGGGCATGGTGACACAGCAGGTTCCCAGCATCACTAACCAGGTGTGACAGTCCACATCCGAGTAGAGGCAGGAGCACCAGGAGCCCAAGGCTGCCCTCAGCTCCATTATCAAATCTGGAACCAGCCTGGGCTACATGAGCCCTTGTCTATCAACGAAAAAGCAAAGCAGATCTCATCTCTGTCCTCAGAAAGGCCCTTTCCTCGCCTTCCCTGGGGTTAAGTGTAAGTAGAATGGCAGGCTACACGGGCAGACACCACACCCATCCCGGCCCCTAAAGCCTCCCTAAAGTCCTTCACTCTGTCTGTCTGTTGCCAGGCAGATGTTGGCCACCTAGGAGGCCTGTGAGCCTCCAACCAAGCAGAGGAGGAGCCTGGGTCCCTGAATGACTTCATGGACCAGAGCCTCTGACCAAGCCAGTCTACAGCGCACGGTGACCCCGATAAAATAAGAAATGGATGAGTAAAGCCGTGGACCCAGAAGGCTCTTACAGCAGGGGTCACCCTGAAGGTGACAGCACAAGTCCCACTGTCCTGTTCAGCCTCAGACTGTTCTCTCTCTCTCTCTCTCTCTCTCTCTCTCTCTCTCTCTCTCTCTCTCTCTCTCTCTCTCTCACACACACACACACACACACACACACACACACACACACACACACCACGCTCCCTCCTTCCTTCCCTCTTTCCCTCCCTTCCTCCTTCCCTCCTTCCTTCCTTCCTTCCCTCCCTCCTTCCTTCCTTCCTTCCCTCCTTCCTTCCCTCCCTCCTTCCTTCCTTCCTTCCTTCCCTCCTTCCTTCCCTCCCTCCTTCCTTCCTTCCTTCCTTCCTTCCTTCCTTCCTTCCTTCCTTCCTTCCTTCCTTCCTTCCTTCCTTCCTTCCCTCCTTCCTTCCTTCCTTCCTTCCTTCCTTCCTTCCTTCCTTCCTTCCTTCCTTCCTTCCTTCCTTCCTTCCTTCCTTCCTTCCTTCCTTCCTTCCTTCCTTCCTTCCTTCCTTCCTTCCTTCCTTCCTTCCTTCCTTCCTTCCTTCCTTCCTTCCTTCCTTCCTTCCTTCCTTCCTTCCTTCCTTCCTTCCTTCCTTCCTTCCTTCCTTCCTCCCTCCTTCTTCCTTCCTTCCTTCCTTCCCTCCTTCCTTCCTTCCCTCCTTCCTTCCTTCCTTCCTTCCTTCCTTCCTTCCCTCCTTCCTTCCTTCCTTCCTTCCCTCCCTCCTTCCTTCCTTCCTTCCTTCCTTCCCTCCTTCCTTCCTTCCTTCCTTCCCTCCCTCCTCCCTTCCCTCCCTTCTTCCTTCCTTCCTTCCTTCCTTCCCTCCTTCCTTCCTTCCCTCCCTCCTTCCTTCCCTCCTTCCTTCCTTCCCTCCCTCCTTCCTTCCTTCCTTCCTTCCTTCCTTCCTTCCCTCCTTCCTTCCTTCCCTCCCTCCCTCCCTCCCTCTCTCCTTCCTTCCTTCCTTCCCTCCTTCCTTCCTTCCCTCCTTCCTTCCTTCCCTCCCTCCCTCCCTCCCTCCTTCCTTCCTTCCTTCCTTCCTTCCCTCCTTCCTTCCCTCCCTCCTTCCTTCCCTCCTTCCTTCCTTCCCTCCCTCCTTCCTTCCTTCCTTCCTTCCTTCCTTCCTTCCTTCCTTCCTTCCTTCCCTCCCTCCCTCCCTCCCTCCTTCCTTCCTTCCTTCCTTCCTTCCTTCCTTCCTTCCTTCCTTCCTTCCCCTCTTTCAGGTCTCATATAGTCCAGGTTGACTTCAAGGTTACTGCGTAGCTAAAGATGACCTTGAACAGGTGACTTCTGGTCCTCCTGCCTCCACTCCCCAAGTGCTGGGGTCACAGGCGTATGCCACCAGACTCGGTTTATCTGGTACCAGGGATCAAACCCAAGGCCTCAAGCATGCTAGGCTCTGTCAGCTGAGCTGGTTGAATGTTGTGTTTGGTCGGTTTTGTGTTCAGGGTGGAACCCAGGGCCCTGTGTGTGCTTTACCTCCCAGCTGTGCCTAATTTGAGTAACACGTATATACATTAGCATACTCATTAGTTAGAGCTATCACAAGAACATTCTAGTCACACTATACTAAAGTTTTCTCTTTCGTTGTTTTAAAGGGCAATCTTTAAAAGGAAGTTTTTGAGATTGAAATATCTTTATTTTATGTGTATGGTCGTTTTGCCTGTGTGTGTGTGTGTGTGTGTGTGTGTGTGCACGCGTGTGCACATGCACGGGCGCATGCATGTATGTGTACTTTGGCCAGAAGAGGGCATCAGATCCACTGAACTGAAGTTATCACTGTTCTAACGTGTACCACGTAGGTGGTGGGAATCAAACCCAGATTCAGCAGCCACTGCTCTTAACCACTGAGCCTCTCCAGCCCCTTAAGTGGCAGTCTTGGCTACTGTGACGTACACATAAACATTTACAATACACATTTAGCCAAGCACGATGGTGTGCCCTCTTAATCCCAGCCCTCAGAAGGCAGAGGCAGGTAGGTGCAGCTGGATCTCTGAGGCCATTCTGGGCATTGATGAGTTCCAGAGGCAGGATTCCTCTCAACAGGGTTGGATGGATGTCTGCATGTCAGTGGCCTTCATGCAGGACTGACTGAGAGGCAGATGGAAATCAGCAGACTCAAGGCTGGGGACAGTTCATGAGCCGGGAATGACGCTCAGCTCGTGGGGCGCTTGCAGAGCAGGAACAAACCCTGGGTTCATCTCAGCCATGCAGAAACTGGCTATGCTGCTGTGATCCCAGCACTCAGGATGCAAAGGCACTCAGAAGTGTAAGGCCTCAGAAGCTCTGGCTGGAAAATGACTTTCAAGCCAAACTGGACTGGTCGTCTTAATTAGAATCAAACAGTTATAAAACCCTGTCTCGTCTGGAACTTGCTAAGTAGACCAAGCTGGCCTCAAACTTACCCTGACGCTTTAGCCAAGTCGCTGGGCTGGTGATTTTGGTTCACATATTCTTACACGTTCTCGGCTAATTCTCGTGGCAACTGTTTGTCATAGAGACAAAGCCTTGAAGGATCCTTGACCTCCTTGGGCCACTATACCATCACGTGTCCAACTACTTGTTTTCATCGTGGGACTAGTTCCCACCCTGCCCGCTTCTGAGCACAGAAGTACTTCCCAAGGAGCCTCATGAGGGAAAGGCCATGGCAGGAATCCGATAAGGGGATCCTGATGACTAGGGGACAGTAGTGCCCTGCTGTCCCTTCCTCTACTCCAACGCGACTCCAGCGCACCTGCTTTTTATCTCTAGGACCCGGCCCGGTGGGGACGATGTAGATGCAGCCTCAGAGGACCACATGTCCTGAACTCAGCTGAGTCCTGTCTCTTACCCAGGACAGGTGGCTACAGGACGTGAGTATCTCCTTCTGGATAAAGCCACCTGAGAGCCACAGGGACACAGAAATCTCAGCCCCAGGTCCCTGCCTCAGCCTCACAGGGCATTTCACTGTCTTGTTTTGGCTAAATCTCTTCCCACCAGCACCCACTCTACAGCATGAGGGGTTTTAAAGAAGGAAGGGAGTGGGGGCTCGGAAGCCTCAGGAGCACCCTGGGCGTGCCCTTCCGGCCCTTACTTGGCATCAAGAGCCAGGCAGGAAGCTCTCAAGAGCATTGATTGCTTAAGGATGGAGGGTTGAGAAGGCTGGGGTGTGGCTGGAGAGGTTCATTCTGACCCCACTCACAGCTGACCTCTGCCTCAACAGCTCTTGCCCAGAGACAGAGGGCAAAGGAAAGGAACAGGAACCAGCCATCAGCCAGCACGGGGAGGTGACAGGAGTGGCCCTGCTGAGAAGACCTGGGACCAAACCCCTGAAGAGCTCTCGAAACACTGAGGTCAACTTGGTCCCATGAGGGCGGGGCCCTCTCCCCCACTATAAGAGCCTCTGCCCTATAGGGTGCCGAGTAGCAGGCAGCTATGGCCAAGCCATTTCTCCTGCAGTGGCTGCTGCTGCTGCCCATGCTCTGCAGCCCCGGTGCAGGTAAGTCTCCACCTCTTCCAGAGCCAGCGCGTCCCAGAACTACCCTGGGCTGCACATATCCCTGAATTTAAAGATGAGCTACACGAGGCCCAGAGAGGCCTGGGAATTGTCCAAGGGCAGTCGGTGGGGGACTCAGAGATGCCTGGCATAAGTAATGGCCACCTATTTGCAATGAAACTGGGTTGGAGATGGGGTGAAGGCAGGGTGCCAAGTGTACCCTGGATCTTGACCAAGGCTCCTCTGACCCCAACTGTAGCTGCCGGGTCGGCCTCGCCCCTGGGTTGTACACAGGGCCCTAAATTCTGGTGCCAAAGCCTGGAGCAAGCGGTGCAGTGCAGGGCCTTGGGGCACTGCCTACAGGATGTCTGGGGACACGCAGGAGCTGTGAGTAGCACCCAAGGGTGCACTATGGATCCGGAAAGGATGAATCAGGGTGGGCATAAGGGAAGTGGGGTTCCCACAGAGACTGCGGGGCACAGAGGTTGGTATGATACAACATGACATGGCGGGGAGACTTGAATGGGATGAATGAGATGGGGAAAACAACAGAGTGGGATAGAGTAGCATGAGATGGATGGAGGGAGGGAGGGAGAGAGGGAGGGAGGGAAGGATGGGTAGATGGATGGATGGATGGGTGGGGGGGATGGGTGGGTGGATGGGTGGGTGGATGGGTGGGTGGGTGGATGGGTGGGTGGGTGGGTGGGTGGAGGAATGGATGGATGGGTGGATGGATGGGTGGTGGATGGTGGGTGGATGGGTGGGTGGGTGGGTGGGTGTGTTTGGGATGGGTGGGTGGATGGGTGGGTGGGTGGGTGGATGGATTTGTGGGTGGATGGGTGGGTGGATGGGTGGATGGATGGGTGGGTGGGTGGGTGGATGGGTGGATGGATGGGTGGGTGGGTGGGTGGGTGGGTGGATGGGTGGTTGGATGGTGGGTGGTGGTGGGTGGATGGATGGGTGGATGGGTGGGTGGATGGTGGGTGGGTGGATGGATGGGTGGATGGGTGGGTGGGTGGGTGGGTGGATGGGTGGGTGGATGGATGGGTGGGTGGGTGGATGGGTGGATGGGTGGATGGCTGGGTGGATGGGTGGGTGGATGGCTGGGTGGATGGGTGGGTGGATGGCTGGGTGGATGGGTGGATGGATGGATGGATGGGTGGGTGGATGGGTGGGTGGGTGGGAGATGAATAAGTTGGGATGAAGTGGATGGGAAGAATGGGGTGGGTCAAATGGGATAGGTGGGAAGGGATAGAGTCTGCAGAATAGGATGGTATGGGATGATGGGTAACTACTTATGCCTTAGAGGGAGGGGCCTGTCGGCCTGGCTCTGAGGTAGCTGCACTCCCTGGAGCCAGGAGCATGCCCAACTCGTTTGCCCACTTGAGACCCTTTTTCCAGAATGACCTGTGCCAAGAGTGTGAGGACATTGTCCACCTCCTCATAAAGATGACCAAGGAAGACGCTTTCCAGGTAATGCGAAACAGATGGTAGACGGAGTTTAGGGAACAAGGGATGAGGGGCCGAGCGGGGAGACGGAGCAAGCTCCCCAGGAGGGTATTTCCAGGCTGAGGTGAGGCTCCACTCATCCAGCCACCCAAGAGTAGGTTCACAAAACTGAGCTTAGCGGTGGAACGGTGGCTCAGTGGCTAAGAGCACAGAAAGTTCTAGAAGACCTGAGTTCAGTTCCCAGCACCCACATCAGACAGCTTACAGCGGCTTGTCACTCCAGGATGATCTGACGCCTCTGGTCTCAGTGAGCACGCTCACACACGCACCCACACGTATCCAGTGTGTGCTGCTGGGGACCCTGCATCGAGAGACTCGGGTGGGAGCAGGCCGACCCTCCCTTCTCTGCCCCCCCAGGACACAATCCGGAAGTTCTTGGAGCAAGAATGTGATATCCTTCCCTTGAAGCTGCTTGTGCCCCGGTGCCGCCAAGTGCTTGATGTCTACCTGCCCCTGGTTATCGACTACTTCCAGAGCCAGATAGTGAGGACCCTGCCTCCTCTGCCACGCCTGCCACGCCTGCCACACAGCTCATGTGCCTAAATGGTCACTTTCCTATGGAAGTGCCCCCAACACACACACACACACACACACACACACACACACACACAGAGAGAGAGAGAGAGAGAGAGAGAGAGAGAGAGAGAGAGAGAGAGAGAGAGAGAGAGATTAACCAGATAGATACACAGCACCCACATGGCCATACACATGAACACCCATATTCATACTCACACACACACACACACACACACACACACACACAACACACACACACACTTCCCCACCACAGCCACAGGAAACTGAGTTCCTTCATCCAGAAACCCAGATCAGAGTATACCCTGCTCAACAACATACTACAGACACTCAGCATTCAGACACGCCCCCCGCCACACCCACATTCTTATTGAATCACAGACACTCAGCATTCAGACACGCCCCCGCCACACCCACATTCTTATTGAGTCACACGAAATACTCACATACAGTCACACTCTCCCAGACCCCTGCCCCAAGGCCCTACACCACTCATCTCTGCCTTCGACCCTTCCCTGGAATCCTAAGATGGAGGAGCCCACCGAGCCTGCTCCCCATAAGCCAGGCTCAAAGACTGTGGTCCTGGTCCCTGAGCAGAGGCCGGGCAGGAGGGTTCCCTCCTGACCCTAACAGTGCTTACCTTTCTGTGCCCTAGAACCCAAAGGCCATCTGCAATCATGTGGGTCTGTGCCCACTTGCACAGGCTAAGCCAGAACAGGAGCCAGGGATGCAGGATGCTCTTCCAGACCCTCTGCTGAACAAGCTGGGGCTGCCCGTGCTGCCAGGGGCCCTCGTGGCAAGGCCTGGGCCTCACACACAGGTAAACCAGCCCTCCCCACCTCACCCCCCAACAGCCCGAAGGCTAAATGGTCACTGAGACACATGAGCTCTGAGAGGGACAGCTGGGAAGAACTTAAACTAGGAGGCAGAGAAGCAAAGTGAGACAGACAGGGCTTGGAAGGTACTTCCCAGCCTTAACCCCACCTCACCCCTTCCTTCCTCAGGGTCTCTCTGAGCAACAGCTCCCCATCCCTCTGCCCTTCTGCTGGCTTTGCAGGACTCTGATCAAGCGGGTCCAAGCCGTGATCCCCAAGGTAAGGCAGAGCCACACAGAGCTCAGGAGGCCCCATAGCTGCACCTTCCCCACCTCTGAGGGGACACCCACACATTGCCCCTGAGGCTTGGGTACTGCAGAGTAACCATGGCCAGCCTTCTCTTCCAGCAGCTCGCCGTCCCAAGGCTGAGAAGCCCCGGTTGTCACTTCAGGAAAAAATGCATTAATTTCTCAGCAACAGAATGTGCACAGTAATCTCCACCCCTTCTGTCCTCCAACCCATGGTGGCTTCTCCCAATGGTCTCAGCAGCCCAGGGTTGTCCTGCCCACAAAGGTCAGGCCGTATCTATCAACACTGCCCAAATGGGATACTACAGGCAACATCACTCATTAAGACCCACACCAGGGCACACATTCGTGCCTCTCTGAAGCTTGCCTTGTGGAAGGAACTTGCAGATTATGGACCCCGCAGAGCTGAGGGTTCACACAGACAAAAATGAAGGGACTCGCACAGGTAGGCCAGGAACAGGCTCTGAAGAAACAACAATCAAGCCAGGGTCTAGGAGAAAACAGGGCTCCAATGAGCCAACGACGTCCGTCAAGAGAAAATGGGGCTAGGGAGCTAGGAAGACGGCCCAGTGAACAACATACTTGCTGAACCTGAGTTCAGATCCTCAACACCTACATTAAAAAGTCGGGGATAGCAACACACCGTTATAACCCTACACGTCAGGGAGGCAGAAAGAGGCAGGCCCCTGGAGCTCGCTGGCCAGTCAGCCTAGCCAAATGGACGAGCTCCAGGGTTAGTGAGAGCTTGTCTTAAAATACAAGGTAGAGGGGCTGGAGGTGTGGCTCCGCAGAGCACTCACTGCTTTTCCAGACGACTGAGCTGGGCTCCCAGCACCCCTGTCAGGTAGCTCCCGCTCTGAGGAATCCAGTGCCCTCTTCTGGCACCGTGGGTACCCGCGCATGTGGGCATCCATACATATACTCAGACACACTCACACACTCACACACACTCACACACACTCACACACCACACACACACACACACTCACACACTCACACACACTCACACACTCTCACACACTCTCACACACACACTCACACACACACACACACCACACACACACACTCACACTCACACACTCACACACTCACACACTCTCACACACTCACTCACACACACTCACACACACTCACACACTCACACACACTCACACACTCACACACTCACACACACTCACACACTCACACACTCTCACACACTCTCACACACACTCACACACACACACACACACTCACACACACTCACACACTCACACACACTCACACACTCACACACTCACACACACTCTCACACACTCACACACACTCACACACACTCACACACACTCACAACACACTCACACACACTCTCACACACTCACACACACTCACACACACTCACACACACTCACACACACTCACACACACTCACACACTCACACACACTCACACACTCACACACACACACTCTCTCACACATACATGAATAAAATTAAATCCTTTAAAAATGAGGTGAGAGTGACTAAGAAAGGCACCTCATTGACCTCTGACCTCCACATACCTGCACACACAAGTGGACAAACACTTACAAACGCACACACACACAAACGCAGACAAACAAAAACCCAGTCCTATCAGCCTGACCATCACTGGCTGGAGACCGAATTCAGGACCCAAAGCATGAGCAAAACCACTGCCAAGAGGCCAGGTGGAGACAGCGCCAGAAGAGCGAGAGGGAACGGCCAGCAGAGGGGAGACTGTCCGTGCTGCCAGCGATCAGGTTGATCAGAAAACCGCTGAACACAGGCAGGATGAGAGCTGGGCGGGGGTGCAGAGTGAAGTGTTCCAGAACGAGGGCCAGGTGGGGACGCTCCCTGAGATCAGACGCGGGGTTAGCGCCCTCTCCAGCCAGCAGGGAGCAGGAGGCACGGGTGGAGTCCGTCTCACCAGTGAGCAGCTTGGCTACAAAGACCTGTTGGCTTGTGTCACCATGACAGGAGACGCGCCACGGGTGGGTTGATGATCACAGCTGGGCTCACCCCACTTGGGAGGCTTCACACTCTGGGGGAGTCCGTACTCGGGGCCCTCTTCCTTCCTCAACCTCCTGGCACTGGGGCGGCTTGTCGCGTGGCAGGAACAAAGGAGTAAAGGAAAGCCACACACTGTGGCCTGTGTTGTTTGGAACTGAGTGCGGTGGGATCGCTGGCTTCCCCAGGGCCCTGAAAGCCCAGGGTCTGTCAGCTGTCAGGGCCAATGGCAGGGGAGTATGGCAGCCCTGGCTCAGGAAACAGGCTTTGGTTCCAGCTTTGAGCCAGGCCGTCAGACGTCGTGGCCTTGCTGCCCTTTTCAAGTGACGCTAAAGCAGCCGAAGTCGGATCTCAGTGACTCGGGGGCTCCCTCTGAGTCCCCTGGCGCCTTGCATGCTCAGTGGCCTGTGGACGGCTCTGCTCGCCCTCTTAGAAGGGACAAAGGGGCGTGCCCTGTCGTATGGGCACAGATGAGAGCCTGCCACAGGAAGGTCCCATGCTGTCCTTTCTCCACCTCCACCCCAGGGTGTGCTGGCCGTGGCCGTGGCCCAGGTGTGCCACGTGGTACCCCTGGTGGTGGGTGGCATCTGTCAGTGCCTGGCTGAGCGCTACACAGTCCTCCTGCTAGACGCACTGCTGGGCCGCGTTGTGCCCCAGCTGGTCTGCGGCCTCGTTCTCCGATGTTCCAGCGAGGATGCTGTTGGCTCAGGTAAGCCTGCTGTCACCTCCCCACTGCCTTCCTCCTCCGGTTCTAACTTATAGGACTGCCGTGCACGTGTGGGGAAGGAGAGAGCGCGGACAAGGTGGGGGCAGGAACCGACACTATGTTTTAACTGTATTTGATTTGCATGGGTGTGGATGTGTTGCCAGCATCTACATCCGTATACCACGTGCATGCCATCTGTATATCCATGTGTGCCTGGTTCCCACGGAGGCATAAAGGATGCCGAATCCTCTAGAATAAGGATAACTGGTAGCCCTGAGCCATCCTGTGGGTTCTGGGAACTGAGCCCAGGTCCTCCAGAAGAGCAGCCAGTGCTTTTAACTGCTGAGCCATCTCTCCAGTCCCAGAACCAACACTTACCCAGGACAGCTTTGGGGGAAGGGTTAAAACAGAATCTTACTACAAAGCACAGGCTGGCCTTAAGCTTGCTGCGAGCCTCCTGCCCCAGCCTCCCGAGTGCCGACATGGCAAGGTATGTATGTGCCACCATGCCCAGCCTGCAGGACAATTTTGACCATTTCCTCTTTAGCCTTCCCGGCTCTGGACCCCGTGATAGAGGAATGGCCACTACAAGACACTGAGTGCCACCTCTGCAAGTCTGTGGTCACCCAGGCGTGGAACACCAGTGAACAGGCTATGCCACAGGCAATGCGACAGGCCTGCCTTCGCTTCTGGCTGGACAGGCAAAAGGTAGGATTTATGGCCTGTGTGTGGCAGTGGCTGAGTCAGAGGAGACTTGGCAGCCAGAGACACACAGGACACTGGACTGGAGCCAGGCAGGTAGCCAGGTGGGCCAGACAACGGGTTCGTCACAGCTGTGCTGGCTGAGAGACGTCACAGGGCCCAAGTGCAGCAACAGCAGGCCTTCTTCACGGGCTAAGCACAAAGGAAGTACTATCGGTTCCCGTAGGAAAGGCCCGTACCGTCTTGGTTTCACCGAGTGTTTACCACACTGTGCCCCTGGCGGGCCACACATTACCCCATGCTGGGCAGCATTGGACAGTGCCTAATAGGCACCAAAAATGAGCAAAGCCTCCTCCCAGGGCCCTTCCTGCCCCACCCTGCTCAGTCTAACCCAACAGGGAGAAGCCACCCGCACACGAGGTGCTGCCCTGTAACCCCAGCATTTGGAAGCCCAGAAGGAGCATCTGGAGTTCAGGGTCAGCCTGGGCTACATGAGACCTTGTCTGGGGAGTAGGGGGTGGTGCTGAGTAGACGCCTCAGTGGCACTGCCACCAAGCCTGACAAGCCAAGTTTGATCCCCGGGATCCAGACGGTAGAAGGGGAGAATCAACTTGTGAAAGCGGTCCTCGAGAGCACCTGTGCCCAGTCAGAAGCGATGGAGTGGCCCAGGGAGGTGGAACAGTCCTGTTGTAGGCTGCGGCCCACACATCGTGTCTGTCTGTCCTCAGTGTGAGCAGTTTGTGGACCAGAGCACACCCCAGCTGCTGGCCCTGGAGCCCAAGGGCAGGAATGCCCTCGCCGCCTGCCAGGTACGCCCACCCTCTGCTCCTGGAGCCTCACCCTCCACCGTTCATGATCCTCGGGGACCCCGTCCCTTGGATCCAGGCAGCCTACATCAGCCTAGGACTAAGTGTACCTACAGAACAGGTTTTGGTCTCAGAGTAGCAAAAAACACATGGCAGTAAAGAGGAAGGGGAGGAAGTACATGACGGGACAGATCACAGAGGGCTGAGGCATGACGCTCATTATGGGTGTGGTTGTGTTCAGTGGCCAGTGTGTTTGGTGGTGAGGTTACAGTATAAAACGGGATCCACCTCCTCATCCTTAAGTCCCAGAGGCCTTGGAGCCTGGGCGGCAGGTCTGAGGTGAGGGCTGTCCCACACCCCCTGAGTTAGATGGACAGCTGAGGCTCCTGTGCTCTCGGCAGGCCCTGGGAGCGTGTGCGGCCCCGGCCAGTCCTCTGCAATGCTTCCGAACCCCGCACCAGCGAGAACTCGGTCTCTAGGTAAGTCCCGGCCGTTTGGGGACAGAGGCCCTCCTGCCCCTGCCCCTTCTGAGGACTGTGTCACCCTTCCTCTCCCGGGCACGGCCCCAGCTCCTAAGGAGCTCCAGTGGTTCCACGAGGAAGCGTTTTCTGTTTGTCTTGTTATTTCCGACCCATTGTTACTCCTCACCCTCCTCACCCCATCCAGTCCTCGTTTCCATCCACAGCTGCCTCACATCTGGGCTGCCTGACTGACCTTGAGGGTCTCACATGTTCGGACAAAACCCAAAATTTCTTAGGAAGTCACAGTCACTGTCTGTGCTGCCACCCCTCAGAGGCCAAGAGCACCATGGTCACCTGACCCCATCCTGCCCGGCCACAGCCTTCCCCTCACTGTGTGGTCATTCACCATTTGTTCACACATTCGGAAAACTCACTTGCTGCCTGGGGCAGGGCCCTGCCTGTGTGCACAGCTAGCCCACCGCTTCTAATGTGAGGAAGGACCCCAGCACGGTCACAGCCTCTGTGGTGAAGGCATTTCACCACAGTAAGTCTCTCAGGGACCAATTTAACGTGTCCTTCCCTATCAGGTCCATCTGGGCACCTGAGGGGGTACCCAAGCCGAGAGTTACCTTTCTCCCAGCTCCCAGGGCTCCAGGCCTGCTAAAGCAGCAAGCGTGAGAGGTGGCCTGAGCTCTGGTCCCCAGACAAAATACGCTTTTGAGACATCACTAGTGTCTTAGGGCTTCTACTTCTGTGAAGAGACACCATGACCACAGCAATCTTACAAAGGAAAACAGTTAATGGGGTGGCTTACAGTGTCAGAGGTTCAGTCCACTATCATCATTGTGGGACATGGTGGCACTCAGACAGACAGACAGACACGGTACTGGAGCTGAGAGTCCTATGTCTGGATCAGCAGGCAACAGGAAGTGAACTGAGACACTGGGTGTGGCTTGAGCATATATGAGACCTCAAAGCCTGACTCCATAACACACTCCCTCCAACAAAGCCACACCTCCTAATAGTGTCACTCCCTTTGGGGACATTTTCTTTCTCACCACCACTAGTCCAGCGGCAAGTGGCCAAATGAAGGGGCTCTGGCTCTTCTGAACTGTTGACGTCACAAACAGCCCTGCACCCCACCAGCTGCTGTGCCTGCAAAGCAGCCTCACCTCCTGCCCTAACCCTGCTTCCTTCCTCACAGCGCCAGGCGACGACAAACCTCAGCCTCTGCCCTCAGCCCTGCACCACCCACTCTAGCCACAGCCCAACACCAAAGCGGGCTCTGCCTCCTTGGGGATGAGGTGCAGGAGGCCCGTGTCTTCTGGGAGCCTGCAGAAGGACTTCAGCCAACACCAGCTCCAACAGCTCCTACAGCCCCCAGGGACTGAGAAGAAACTGTCGTGGCTCCCAAATGACAGCAAGGAGAAGCTGGGTCTGGCCACACCAACCCTTGCTAGCACTTCTATGAAATTCAAGCTTCAGAAGAATAAAAAATGGGAACATGAAATATTGTAAGGGCTGTGGGTGAGGCTCAGTGGCAGGGCAGTTTCCTAGCAAGCAGAAAACCTGGGCTGAATCTCCAGTGTGCACACACACACACACACACACACACACACACACACACACAGTGCACACACACAGACACTCACACAGACACACTCACACACAGCGCGCACACACATTCACACACACACACACAGAGTGCGCACACACAGACATTCACACACACTCACACACAGCGCACACACACACACACACACTCAAACACACACACACACACAGCACACACACAGACACTCAGACACACTCACACACAGCGCGTACACACATTCACACACACACACTTACACTCACACACACATTCACACACACACTCACACACACTCACACACACAGACACACACTCACACACACAGACACACACACACAATGAAGACCAGTCTGAAGGTGGTCTGTTAGTCCCCGCATACAATCTCAGCACTTGGAAGACTACAGAGAGAGGATTGTGAGACTTTGAGGCCAGTCTGGGAAACAGACCTTCCTTTTTTAAAATCAAACAAACAAAACAGTCTGAAAGATAAAGATAGGCATAGGAAATCCTCGGCTTGTGCTTTTTCAAAAAAAGAATTAAAAACAAAAAACCAAAAGAACAAAAGCAGGGCTGGTGAGGCGCTCTGGTGGGTGACAGCTGCTGCCCCAAGGCTGGTGACCTGAGCTTGATCCTCATGACCCACGGTAGAAGGAGACGCCCAACTTCTAGCTGCTCTCTGACTCCACATGTGGCCCACACGTATACATACATGCTTACACGCACATTTGATTTAAAAATAAGGAAACTGGGCCAATGACACGGTTCAGTGGGTAAAGATATTTGTTGCCCAAGCCTGATAATCTAACTTGATCCCTGGAAGCCAAGATGGTGGGAAAGCTGACTCCCAAAAGTTAGCCCTGATCTCCACATTTACGCCATGGTAACACGACCCCGCCCCCATTATACACACACACATAATGACGGTAATTTTCTCTTAAGTCAGGAAATCCCTGGCCTGGGTGAGGGTGGGCTCTGCACGCTCTGACCATTATGGCTCCATATTTGGGGTGTTCTGTATAACTTAGTGGCAGAGCACAGGTTTAGCATGCTCTAGAGCTTGGGTATGGAAAGAGGGAGATTCTCCTGACTTTAAGTTTACAAACCTGAGGGTGATTCCGTATCTGCCACGATTATCTGAGATCAGTTAGGACTGTGCACACCAAGGACCAGTCCCTATGTGACACATATCTGTGCCTGAGCCACGGATAATGAAAGTGCTGTTCCCTTGTGCAAAATGAGAAAACAGTGTCTTTTAAGGGGCGCCAGGAGTCACAGCCTCAGCCTGATGTCAGCGCCAGGGCCTACTGTAGTTTTCCCACCTGCCTGGTCCCACCCACAGCCGCGCCAGCCCCAAATAACACAGACGCTGTATTAGATATAAAGCTGTTAAGCCTTTTACTAGCATTTCTTATTGAATATTAATCCATTTCTCTCAATCTAAGTATTTCCACATGGTCTTATCTTACCGGAGAGAGGATCTGGAGTTCTACCCTGTTGGTCCTGCATGTTGAATCCTCCTACCTCTCCCTGAATTCTCCTTGTCTCCTAGTCCCGCCTATCTTGCTTTCCTATTGGCCAACAGTGCTTTACTCATTAACCAATACGAGAAACATATTTACAGAATGACATCTCCCATCTGTCCCTTATGGAACTGCAGGCCACATCTGCTGCCCCCCCCCCCCCGTTCCCTGCCTGGTCTCTCTCCTGCTGTCTCCTCTCCCCCACAAGCTTACTTAAGGTGAGCTGAAGGTAGTACACATCAAAGTAAGAAAATAAGAGGCTGGAGCGATGGCTCAGCAGCTTGGAGAACTTTTCTCTCACCGGGGCAGAGTTTGATTCCCGGCAGCCACACGGCAGCTCAACACCATCTGCAACTCTAGTTTTAGAGGGCCTGATGCCCTCGCCAGACATCTTGGTGCTCAGGAAGCAGGTCAGCCTGGCCTGCACAGCAAGGCTTATAGTGCAGGGGGCTGTCTTCCTACATCTGTTTGTAAGTCCTGAGCACTTCCTTAGAATCAATTTCAAGATGCACAATAGTGGGACAGAGGTCTGCATATCTGCACGTTTGTACTTTTAACATAGGCCTCCTATTGAGTTGATGCTCTGCCCACGCTTTACCAATCTCCATCCCAATTGCAAGTGCCTTTTCCATTTTCTGTGAGTCTGAGGATTAGCAATCCTTCACTTTTTTACTGAAAGATAAAGGAAGAGCGGCTCCCTGAGCCAGCATGGTGGTTCATGCCTATAATCCCAGCACTTCGGCCTGGGTATTACGGTCACTTTTAGGACAGATTGAGCTAGAGTAAGAAGGGGGAGGCAGGGAGGAAGGGAGGCTGGCTGGCTGGCTGGTGATGTAGTTCACTCTGTAGACACTACCAAAGCCCAAGTTCCACTCCCAGCACTGTATAAACCACATGTGATGGCCTGTGTTCTCAACACTTGGGAGACAGAAGCTTTGAGGTTAGTTTGGGATGCACAAGGTCCTCTTGTAATTAACGGTTTTTAATTATTTATTTAATGCACAAGTATTCTGCCTGCATGAGTGTTGACTGCACATGTGTCGGGTGCCTTCCAAGGCCTTAGAGGGCATTGGATGCCCTGGAAATGGAGTTATACAAGGTTGTAAGCTGCCATAGAAGAGCTGGGAATGGAACCCTGGCCCCCTAAAGAGCAGCAACTCTTAACAACAAACCAGCTCTTCGGCTTTGATTACTGAATGAACATCTACATGCTTACAGGTTATTCGTATTTTATCCTTTGTGGAATATGTTTGGGCTTTCTGCCCGATTTTGTCACTATTTTCCTTTATTTTTAAAAGGTTGTTTATGGGCTGGAGAGTTGGCTCTGAGGTTAAAGCATGCACTTAACTTCCAGAGAGCAATTCCAGAGTTCAGTTCCCAGCACCACGTAGGCGGCTCCCGTCTGCTTGTAACTGCAGCTCCAGGGGCTTGTGACGCTCAGAGGGCACTGTGGAGTAAGTCCTCTCCATACACCTTTATGTGGGGCCTGGGGGTAGGACTTGGGGCACCAGGTAGGCCTTTACACACCGTCACTTCGATGACATTATATTAAGAGTAAAGATCTACTGGGAATACTCATTATTATCCTATATTACTTTTCCTGTCATGTATCTTCAATATAGGATGTTTGCCATGTATCTCTAGCTGGCTGTAGGGTCACGCTAAGAAAGCATGATTTTCCCTTCCTCGCCATGGTCCACTCTGAAAAAGGAATTGCATGCTGGGTTCATGGCTGAAACACAAAGGGCATCTATCTGTTCAGACAGCCATGGTTACTAGCAAGCCACAACAGACCTTCCTAATGCCGTCCATGCTCCTTTAACACAGTTCTTCAATGTTGTGGCGACCCCAATCACAAAATTACTTCGCTGATTCATAAGTGTAACTATACTACTGTTATGAATCATAATGTAAACACCTGTGTTTTCCAATGGTCTTAGTCGATATCTGTGAAAGGGTCAGCCCCACTGCCTTAGACCACTGAACAGCCAACTCCAAGAAGGGGCCCTAAGTGCTTCGGTGATTCTATCTACTGCCACCTCCTTGGGAGAGTAAACAACAAAAACACCCATGCAGGACAGCACCAAGAATGTAGCACTAATAAATTTCATCCAGAAACATCGAGTACTTCGTAAGTGCCAAGCGTCTCCCCAGGGCTGGGACAAAAGAAACATCTTAATCTTTGCGTGCCAGGCATAGTGACACATGCCTGTGACTCAGGAAGCTGGGCAGAAGACTGCTGAAAATTTGAGGCTAGCTGAACGATATATATCACGTTCTGGGCCAGCCAGGGCCACAGTGAGACCTGCCTCAATAAAATAAGACAGGCTAGGTGTGGTGGCACATGCCTTTAGTTCCAGCATTTGGGAAGCAGAGGCAGGTGAATTGCTGTGAGTTTAAAGCCAGCCTAGTCTACATAGTGAGTTTCATACCAGGCAGGGTTACAAAGTGAGACCCTATCTCCCAAATAAATGAAAACAGGCACCCACCATCACTACTTATCAACACGTGACATTTCGTGTCCTAAGGTCAATGAGTCCAGAATTCAAAACACGCATACATGTCCTTGGAAGTGAGGCTAGCAGCAAAACCCTCCAATCTTTACCCTGGAAGACAGAGAACTGCCTGAGTAGATGCCAGTGTGAGGGAGGATCTGCCGAGACCGGTATTAAAGGTCAGCCCTGAGCTCAGCATGTAAGGGCTCACATTGCCAAGCCTGGGGACTTGGTTTCAAACCCAATGACCCACAAGATAAGGAGAGAACAAATTCTGACCTTCATACACATGCTGTGGCATGTGCACACTAGTACATATACAACCGCAGAAATAAATGTAATTTGAAAAAAGCTGGGCTGTGGTAATAGTTGACTTCAATCCCAGCACCCAGGAGTGCAGAAGCAGGCAAACCTCTGAGTTCAAGGCCAGACTGGTCTACAGAGTGAGTTCCAGGTCAGAAACCCTGTCTCAAACCAAAGCAAACCAAACTGGAGATAACATTCTCTGTAGGGGTGGACAGCTTGCAGGAGCTGGCTCTCTTCTTCATGTGGGTCCCAAGAACTGAATTCAGGTCCTCAGGCTTGGCAACCTCACCCTTTCCCACTGAAACATTTCACTAGTCCAAGTGAGAGAGGAAGAAAGAGAAGATTCAGGAAGGGAGGGAGGCTGGGGTGGGTGGCAGACAGACACAGACAAAAGAAAATAAACAGGCCTTGGTTAACAGGATGAGCAAACTGGAGGGGCAGATAGAGGACCCATGGGGCTAGAGATGCTCAGTGGGAAACAGTGCCGCCCACAAGCATCAAGCCCGAGTTTCTGTGGACACAACTCCCCTATAAACCACAATGAGGCTTACTGGCCCAAAGACTAGCTGCAGGCTCATTCTTGTCTCAGAGGTGGGACATCTGATATCTCCTCTGGCATACAGACACACGCACGCACGCACGCACGCACGCACTCATCAGGGTTTTTGCTTGGGATGGGACTCTTATGTGGCTAAGAACAACCTTGAACTCATGATTCCCTGCCGACATCTCCCGTGCACCGGGATTACAGACGCATGCCTCCATGCCTGGTTTATATGGTGGTGGAGATCAAACCCAGGGTTCTATGAATGCCAGCCAAGTGTTCTACCAACTGAGCTACATTCCCAATTAAGTTTGAACTGATTTAAGACATCCAAAAACAAATCAAATAGGCATCTGGCTTTAAGATCAAGAACTCAGAGACATGTGGCATTAGGACTTGTGTATGAGGCATCCCCTCGCTATGGCAAGCAGAGCCACAGGCACAGCTAGCATGGCCTGGGGAAGAGGCGAACAGTGAGAGGAGGGGTCTAAACAGTCTCAAGAATTTACAACTTCTATCAGATGTAAAGTAATACACCAAAGCAAAACATATGGGCCACAGCTGCAGAAGCATGGGGTTCAGTCCTGCTGAGGAGGGAGTGGTGGCCTGTAAGCCCAGCACTGCAGAGGTGGAGGTAGACGCTAAGTTAGAGGCCAGCTGGGCTACAGAGCAAAACCCCATCAAAAGGGAGGGAGGGGGAGGAAGAGGGGAGGGAAGGAAGAAGGAAGGAAGGGAGGAAGGGAAGGAGGGGAGGGAGGGAGGGAGGAAGAGGGGGGAGGGAGGAAACCAGAAAGGGAGGGAGGGAGGGAGGAGGGAAAGAAGATAAAAGAAGGGAAGGGAAGGGAAGGGAAGGGAAGGGAAGGGAAGGGAAGGGAAGGGAAGGGAAGGGAAGGGAAGGGAAGGGAAGGGAAGGGAAGGGACTTCAAAGAGAAGCTGCCGTGGTCCCTGCCCCTGCTGCGGTGCTGCTCTCCCACACTGTAGCCCTGCTTCAGCTCTGCCTAGGCTGACCCTCCGGCCAGGCTCCCATCAGCCTGGCTGACACTTGCTCAGACTGGTTCTTTATTTCTCGGCCCTGCAGTCTGAAGTCACCCGCTTTTAGTCTTCTAGTTAGGTACAAGTTTTCATTTTCAGTGAAATAGTTTGTTACTTAGAGACAAGTGTACTCCAAATGACAAAGCCACCCACAAGCTGACAGGAAGAGACAAGAATGATGCCACAAGATGGCGGCTGCAGAGCCAATAGTGTATACATTAAAAAGGAAAATAAACCTCTTAGCAAGCCTAACTGAGGTACATAAAACAAGAGCCTGGTTTAAAAACAGGAGGATATTTAATCCACTCCAAAAGTCCCATGAGAGAAGGGAACTGTAGGAGAACCATCTACCTATGATAGGCAGCAGGATGCTATAGCTTCATGTTTATCCGTAGACTCTCAAGACGTGATGTTTCCAAGGAATTCAAGAAGGCACCCATCTGTAGTTCTGCCTGGCACGGCTGGAAGGGGTGTCATCTGCAACCTGCTAATCAGAGGGCAGCTGGAGACGGCTCAGGACACCAGGGGCGGGCAGGCTCTTGGATGGTGGCGCAGCCAGACCCATGAAAACTGGGCTGGGGCAGGGATCTTCCTTCCAGCCAGTGCCGATTCAGCTACTGCTTCAGTATTTGTATTTAACATTTTCAGACGACGCCCTAGGCGTCAAGCCCCCTGCTGGTTGGTTTCATCACTATCCCGCCTCTTCCAAATCTGTCAGGAATGAAAACAGACTTCAAGTAACTGCTCTTTGTCAGGGAGCACACAGATGCCACCCCACAGGCGCATGAGCTATTCTCCAAAAGTGGTGCCTATCTTCCAGAATGTTCCCTTTCGTTCCATTTACACTGTTCCATCAACCCTCAACTTTTCCTCCACTGTTTTTTTAAAACTTTCTCAGGTTTATTTATTATTTAACGTGTATGAGTGTTTTGCCTGTATGTGTGTATGTATGTACTATGTACAAGCTGGGGTGCACAAAGGTCAAAAGACAGCTTTGGATCTGTGGGGACTAGAGTTCCAGGCCTCTGCTAAACTCACAAGGTCCCTCACACTCTTGAGGCATGCACGCCTGTAAGCAATACTCACATCAATCCCACTTCCTACCTGGGCCCGCACCCACCTGAATGTACGCCTCGGACAAGGTGATCATCTGGGGCAGGATGTCAGTCACCTGGAGGTCTTGCAATTCGTACCACTTGCCGGTTCCCTGCACGAAGCATGAGGGTTAGGTTAACCTGCTCTCCAAAATCACAGGTATAAAAATCTCACAGCGAGAGTCAGAAACATCAGAATGGCCACTAAATGTCAACAAGTGTCATAACCTCGGCTAGACCCAAGTGAACGAACAGTCTGGCAACCTCAATTTCTGTGAAGGAGCCTTTGAAACAAAATGAGACCCAAACATTTTGCTTTCTTTTCTCTCCTCTCTTTCTCTCCCCGCTCCCCGTGTGTGTAGGAGTGTCCCCAAAAACTTCTAAGTGGACATTTTCCTCCTTCATACCCTCACCCCAAAGAAAGCAACAACAAAGAATGAAGCGAGTCGTCTTGGTGGGTTCTGCCAATCACGTACACTGTTTCCCCTGACCAACAACCAGGGATGCCGACACAGCCAAGTACGTCACCGAATGCAGGCATGAAGAGCGGCTGTGATAGGAGGGCACTGATGCTGCATATGCTGCAGATACTTTAAAGTCCAAGCATGCACTGCTGAGAGCGTGTGGACCTGCACAAGCAAGTCCACCTCTGGTCGAAGTCTAGTGAAACTCATGGGCTTAGGGGCCAAGTACTTTGCCACAAAATCCCAGTGTTCTGAAACGCTAAGCCCAGCTTTCCTCTGTGAGGGATGTGCTGTAAGGACAGTAAGCCATTAGTCTCTGAGACACTAAATTCTGTGTTTACAAATGCGTGCTTTTATTTTCAGCTTTAGACACACCCTTAAAATGTTTTAGCTCAGCTAGGCATGGCAGCAATGCCTCTGATCCTAGTACTTGGGAGGCTAAGGGCAGGAGAACTCAGCTATCTGGGTTACACATATGTTCCAGGCCAGCCTGGGCTACAATGTGAGACCCTGTCTCAAAAATAATCGTGACAGACAAAGCAAAAAAAGTCTCTAAACAAATGCTTCTCAAATGTTAATTTCATGATATCAAAGGATCTTGTTAAAAAAAACAAAGAGCTGATATAATGTGCCCAAGGGTTGGAATTCTGACATTCTAAGGAGCCCTCAGATGGCACCACAGCTGCTGGGCTGCTGGGCTCTGACCCTGAACAGAGGGTCTCAACCTTGGCTGGCTATCAGAACCTCCCAGGGAACTTTAGAACATCCAACACCTCATTCTGCATCCACACACTCTACGGTAGTCTTTTAGCTAATCCTGATGCTGATCACTGCTTGGGATGAGTAAGCACGTTACAGACATGGGCTCAGCACTGTAGGGCCTAAGGCTGCATCCTTGGCCTCTACTCCAATTGAAAACCAATGTCTACTATAACAGGACTGGGGCAGAGCCGGCCAGTGGTACTTCAGAAACCTCCCAGTGGTGTCTAACATTAAGACAAAACTAAAGCCATCCATTACATACAGAGTTCTGGAGGCAGGCCCAGAAAGGGCAAACTCAGACGCCCCGGCACGCCTGTTCTGCAGCTCTGTGCCTGCCAGTCGGGGCCACTCACATGGTGAAGCACGTGGATCCTGTAGGAGCCCTCGGAGGGCTTGCCATCATGCACGATGTTGGCGATGAGATCGTAAGTGGTGTTCTTGTGGACTGCTTGGACTTCTTCAGACAAGTACTCTCTCAGGTCCACATTCCTGGAGATAAAGAGAAACAACAACAGAGCATCAGACCCTGCTGTGAAGTTAGGGAAAGTCCCATACAGAGGGACCCCAGAGCTATTGACTGCTACTTTAGGGTCCTAGTTCTGGAAGACTCTGCAGTGCCACAGAAGTTCCAGTGAGATGAATTTACATTTTCCAACAGTGACAACCTCTGTCAGAAACACACCCTTAGAATCATGTGAGAAGCCAAAAGTGCTTGCAGGGTCTCTGCCAACCTGGATTTGAATGGGAATTACGCCTGTCGCCTGACAGCCGTGAATTACACAAGGAATGTAGCCCCTCCGCCTCCCCAGGGCGATGAGCTGGGGCAGCAGGGGCTTGCCCACAGGCCTACCTAGCAGTGAAACCTGCAGCTCCAGGATTCAGACAGCCCTTGCCCTTTGCCCTGAGGCGCCCTAAGAAAGAAGACTGACCTATAACCACCTCAACCCGAAAACTAGGCAAACCATCAGCTTTCTTATTTCCAAGGCTCTTGCTTTCCATTTTCTTTCAGTGAAGAGGCAAAATCATTGCAAGTAGCACAGCTCATGTAGGTAGCAAAGGCATGAAAAGGGAGTTTGCTCAAGGATTCTAAACTAAGAGAACAGTACTGAAGAGAGCTAGCTGCCTTGTGTGTCTTGGTATGTATGGTTTACATACATGTGTACACACACAGCAGATGTGGCAGATGGCATGAACACCTGTAGAGGTGAGAGGTCAACACCCGGTGTCTTCCTCAACTACTTTCTTCCTTATTTTTTGAGGCAGAGTCTTCACTGAACCCAGGTTCAAAGACATTCTAGGCTACACAGTGATTTAGATGAACTCAGACCACACACTGATACCCTGTCTTCTTTTAAAAAAGCATTGAGGGCTGGAAAGAGACAGCTCAGCAGTTACTAGAGAGAGGACTCAAGTTCAATACCCAGTACCCACAAGGTGGCTCACAACCATTTGTAACTTCAATTCTAGGGGATCCAACATCAGCATCATCTTCTCATTTTGACGGGTACCAGACACACATGTGATGTGTGTGCACACACACTGACAAAACAGCCATACACATAAAATAAATAACCTTAAAAACAAGCCAAAACAAAAGAATTCTGCCAGATACTGAGGCATATATCTTTAATTCTTCAGAAGACCGAGGCAGGAGGATCTCTGTGAGTTCAAAGCCAACCTGGCCTACATACTGAAATCTAGAACAGCTATACAGAGACCCTGTCTCAAAACAAAAAAAAAAAAAACAAAAAACTTTTTTCTAAATTTAAAAATGGTTAGAGAAATTACCAATTAGTAAAGCCTGGTGGCCTGAGTGTGACCCCTGGGACCCACTCAGTGGTAGGAGAAAAGTGAATCCCTTTAGCCATCGTCAGACCTCCACCTATGTGCTGAGCTCATCACCACCCAGGTATGAGTGCACACACACACACAATAAATAAAGTGTAATTTTTAAAAATGAAATAGATTTGAGTCCTTATCTCACGGACCTCTTGTCTTCTAACTTCCCCAAAGGACAAGCTACTGAGGTCAGAAGTGCCGGATGTGTAATTGTAACTGGTGAGAGGCTAACACCCCCAGGCCCAAAGAACAGCAGCGGACAAGTTTCTGAAGCCACCGAGGGGGGGAGAGCCAGCGCACAGTGGCCCTTCCTCTCAGAACACTGTGACTCACAAGAGACCGGCTCTGACATAAAGCCGTGATTGATCAGGGGATTTCAAAGGCAGTGCTTCTGCGGTCCCATTCAAGAGAGTAGACGGGTAGCTTCTGTGTCCCCACTTGTCACACAAGCTAGGCAGTGGTGAAAAGTAGGAAAAGTCTGGGGAGGAAGGAGGGGCTGGAGAGGTGCTCACAGGTTAAGAGCACTGGCTGCTCTTGCGGAGGACCCGGGTTCAATTCCCTACACCTACATGGTTTGCAACCATCTATAACCCCAGTTCCAGGGGGTCGGATGTCCTCTTCTGACCTCGATGTGCTCTATATGGACATGGTAAATAGACACACATGCACAGGTAAGACATTCGTTTACAAAAAAAATTTAAGAAATATTCTTTTAAAAAAAGAAAGGAAATTCTCCTGTGTGGCGTCTGCCACGCACTCATAACCCTAGACTCTAAGGGGGCTGAGATGGGGGCCAAGTTCAACAAAGGCTAGGTCTGAACTTCATAGCAAGATCCTGTCTCCAAAATTTAGGGGAAAATTTAGATAACATTTAGATAAAGCTTGCTGATACACTGTTTGCCAGCACCTAGGATGCCTGATTCTGTCTCTAGTAATTAAGAGAAGAGGGAGGAGAGGATTCCCCAGAACACCTCTGTCTTTACCATCTACTAGCACAGATTCTCAGGGAGGGTGGACTCCACTAGAATAAGCCAGGCTGTGGTGGCACACACCTTTAGTGCCAGCACTTGGGAGGAAGAGGCAGGCAGATCTCTGTGAGTTTGAGGCTAGCCTGACCTACAGAGAGCTCTAGGACAGCCTCCATAGCTACACAGAGAAATCCTATCTTGAAAAACCAAAAGCCAAAACCCCAACAACAACAACAATAATAACAAAAGACCCTGCCCTATACTGGAAGGACCCTTAGGACTCATCCACTCTAAAGTTTCACAGCCCAGACAGAGTGCACGTTACTCACTAAGCCAACTCCCCAGATAATACTCTCTTTAGACTCACAGGACTCAGAACTGGAAATATTTTCAAAGGAGACCACTGGCAATCCTGGTAGTTTGGAGGATTAGATAAAGAAAGGAAGTGAGAGGAAAAGGAGAAGCATCTGGCAACCACAGCCCGAGATTCCTTTGTTGTTTTAAATTAGAAAGACTGAGAGTATGATTCAAAGACTACCAAATACAGACAAGAACGTAAAGCTTCCCATATTCTAGAAAGTCGAGCATCCAGTCTTCCCCCTGCCTTTTGTCTTATTAGACCCTACGTTTCCTCCAACCTCACACCAGTATGCCCACACACTTCTTATCAGTCTGCCATGAGCTTTCTCCACATTCTCAGAGCCTTCTCCAGATCATGTAAAACCCTGTCTCGTGGTGCTGGGAGTCGGCTCAGCAGCTAAAGTACTGGCTGCTCTTCCAGAGGACTACAGTTTGATTCCTGGAACCCAGGGCTCACAAGTGTCTGTAACTCCAGTTCCAGGGAATTTGATGCCCTCTTTCAGCCTCTGTGGGTACCAGGAATGCACACGATACACACATGCATGCAAGCAAAATATCCATAAACATAAAATTTTAAAAATTTAATTAAAACATTAAGAACACTGGCTTTTCAGAGCTGAAACCAATGGTCTGAATCACAGGTCTTTTTTCTAAAGACACTGACTGAGGTCTTTCTGACTTAGAAGGCAGCCAACGAAAGCTATCTGGTATCCTTTCAGTTCCTTCAAAACAGTCATGAAAACACAACTGCAGAGTAAATTAAAAGATCCACATTAAATTTGTAATTTATGACTGTACTGTCACATGCTTATAATTACAAAACTCGGGAGGTGGAGGCAGAAAAATCAAAGGTCCATGCTCCAAGTGACTTCAAGCCAGTCTGGGTTACATGAAACTGTATCTCAAATAAGGAGACAAACAAATATAAATGACTACATCCACCTAAGCATCCACCTTTGGGGACTGTGAAATATGTACATCCTTGCAGCAAGCCCTTTCGTTTCTGTGATGTAGGAAGCTGCCTCTTGCAATCCCCAGTCAAAGGGGCAACATGGAACAGTAGCAAACTCACAGCCAGGTGCGGCACAGCTGCAAACCTGGGAGGCTGAGACAGGAGTTTCACCAGTTCAGGATCATTTGTCAAGTTCAAGGACTGCCTGGGCTTCCTAAGACCCTACCAGACCCTACCGCAATAAGAAAGAGGTGGGACCCAAGCATGAGAAGCAGGGAGATACACACGTGATGGGGAAGTTGACAATTGTCGGATTCTTCTCCACGAAGAAGTTGTTCTTAGTGAATCTCTTGATGCAGAAGATGAGATACGGAGGCAGTTTGGTGAGCTGGAAACGCTTCAGGAAGTTCTCCTTGTAAGTCTTGTATTCCTGGAAGACAGTTGAGGACATCAGGCCAGCTCTAAGTAGGACAACAGGGGTCTGAGCTTTGCTCTGGTTTTTAAACATAGCTCTGCATCACACCTAGCATTCAGAAGAGACCTAGTCCCAGAATCACAAAAGAGGCTAAGATTAACAATGTACATGATCACATTGCTGAAACCACGGTTACACGAAGATACCCTGTCTCCAAAAACAAAAAGTTCAGCGTCATCATTTCTGATATTGCCCCAACAGACACTGAATTCAGGGAAAGGACCCATATTATTTTAAAAAGGGAGAGAGAGTAGAGAAACTAAAAGTAGCTGTGGGTGCTGGGAGTGGCGGCCCACACTTGTAAGCTAGCACTTGGGAGAAGGGGGAGAATCAAGAGCTCAAGGTCGGTTCTGACCACACAGCAAGTTCTAGGCGAGTGAGACCTTATCTCAAAACCAAGCAAAACAGCAGTGTGATGAAATTTCTCTATTTGAGTTTCCAAGCACCTGAATTCCCCACCTTTTTATACTTTATACTTTTTCCCACCTTTATTACTCAGAGGCAGGCAGGAGCTGTACAGTTAAAGAGAGGTGGGGAGGTTTGAAAAAGACAGCACACTTTCTGAAATATAAAAAGAGAAGCAACTGAGGCGTAACGTCTGTAGAGCACTTGCCTTCGGCCTCCCAGGCCCTGCCGTCAACACTGAAAAAAGGGAGGGCGCTGCTGACAATAAAGCTGAAATACTAACCACGGAGAAAGGATGGTAATTTGGTTACCTTCTCAGTGATGCCGTTGAACTTGGCCAGGATGTTGAAGAGCGGCACCTGGGGGATAATGAGCTGCTCCTTCTCGTCCTTATAGAGTGGGGCAGTGGGAAGGTCCAGGGTCAGGTACATAAACGTGGACTCTACCATCGTCTCCTGGTACTCGTCATTATGGAGCAGCTGCTCTTTCTCTTCCGCTGGCTAGAAACGAATGACACGAGGGAAGAGGAAGGAGTGTGGAGAGCACGAAGCAAGCTCACGAGGACACGATGCTCGTAAACACCTTCCCCAATCCAGAGCCCGGCAGCTGTATTCAGAACACCACCTGACGGTATTAATTAAAAACCCCATCGGGGTTGTACATGCCTGTGGCCATGCAACTTCGGGATGGGGACTGGGGTCGGAAGGAGAAAGAGGGTGGTGGAATACATGGGACATGAAGCAAAAGGAAGAACGATTTGTGGAAAAGCAACCTGCCAGGAAGAGGGCACTGGGAACAAGGAAGGGCAACACAGAAGAGGGTGACTGAGCCTGGAGAGATGGCTCAGTGGTTAAGAGCACTGGCTGCTCTTCAAGAGGACCCGGGTTCAATTCCCAGCACCACATGGCAGCTCAACTGTATAATTCCTATTCCAGGAGATCTGACACCTTCACACCAATTCACATAAAGTTAAATGAATTATAACTAAAAAAAAGAAGGGGGAAATTAATTAGAACTAAGTGTAATGACACATGTGATTGGAAATGCCACACGCAAACCCATTACTTTATAGGCCAACTTTTAAAATTGCTTTCCTCCTTGGAAGGAGTTTATTTATACACCATACAATTTAAAAAGTTCTCCAATTACACAAGAAGCTCAGCTGGTCCTTTGCAAAACATACCAGTACCACTCAGCGGTCAAATCGTTTCAACCAACATCCTACCAACTACAAAGGCTGAAGCTCTCAGTCCAAGGCCACGATGGGCACAGAACTGGCCCTCAGCAGGTGCTTTGTGAACTTGTTTTGGGAGAACATTCTGTCTGTTCTCTAAGCTCCTGCTTCTCCAATCCCCCCAGGAAACGTGTATCAGGCTAAAATTCTACCCTGGACACTCACCAGATCAGGATGAGGAAGCTTTTTGGTGAAGATTCTCATTGACCCCTGGAAAACATCAGTCACAATAGCTGTGCAAACAAAAGGCAAAGCACGAAGTCTGTGAGGCCACAAATCATGTCAAGAACATATTCCCAACCTGTAAATTCTGGTATAAACCAGAGCACCCTAGTGTAAGTCTCAAGCTCTCCCTAAGCACAGAAGCTCTGCCAACCCGGAAACAGCCTGGTGCTGTGAGAGGTGTCAAGGAGAGGCGACCACATGATGTCAACGGAGCAGAATGCCTGGGTTTCAGGGGGCATATATACAAGGTTCTCCCCATTGCTAAATAAAGAGTCCGTTGTTTTTCCTTTCACCTGACTCCTACTCGCTGTGCAGCTCACTCCTTCCCTCCTCACCCCCTCCCACAAGGAAGCAGTTAGGACCCAGCAACAGGCACCCACACAGTGGCTCGCAATCGTTCCAATGACATCTTTTACCACCGAGGGAACCAGGCACTGCCATGGTACACATAGCAAAAAAGCAGGTAAAACATTCATACTCGTAAAATAAACAATCTTCTTTAAAAATTCAACTAAAACAGGGCATAGAACTGGGTGGAGCAGTTCTCACCAAGTAATCCTAGCACTCAGAAGGTGGAAGCAGGAGGATCAAGAGTTCAAATCCAACTTTAGCCACATGAGATCCTGCCTCAAAACAAACAAAGAAAAGAAAACTGGCACAGAGGGAAATGGCTTGATCAGTAAAGAGGTTTCCATCAGGTATGAAGACCCAAGTTTGACCCCTAGCACTCACATATTAAAAATAGGAAAGGCAGTCCTCACCTGTGATCCCAGCACTGGGCCTCCACAAGTGTACACACACACTCACATGCACACGCTCACACACACACACACACACTCACACACACACTCACAGACACACACACTCACACACTCACACAGACACACACACACTCACACGCTCACACAGACACACACACACTCACACGCTCACAGACACACACACTCACACAGACACACACACTAACACACATGTTCACACACGCTCACACACACACATAGACACACACTCACACATGCTCACACAGACACACACACTCACAAGCACACACACTCACACAGACACACACACTCACAAGCACACACAGACACACACTCACACGCTCACAGACACACACTCACACAGACACACACGCTCACAAGCACACACAGACACACACTCACACGCTCACAGACACACACTCACACAGACACACGCTCACAAGCACACACACGCTCACACACACTCTCACTCATACTCATACACACACACACACCTTCAAAAGGCAGTGACCTACACTGGACACAGAGAGAAACAACTAAGATGGTAAACAAGAATAAAAGCCAAACAAGAGCACAAAGCACACAGGTCCTAGAGTCCCAGTGGGACACAAGTTAGCCTGAGAGAATGGCCTTGGCTGAGCTTACCTCGTAGACAGGGCAGAGCTATCCAGAGCAAAACACTAAACTGCATCAGAGCAAGGAACACACGAGAGCAGGCGTACTGGGACACACCTATTCTCAGGCAGTACAAGCAGGAAGACCGGGGGGTTGAGGCTGCCTAGGCTACAAGGCAAGACCTTATCTCAAACAACACACACACACATCACTCACAAGAAACCAGCAGGGCATGGTGCCGGTACGCCTTTAATCCCAGCACTTGGGAGGCAGAAGCTGACAGATCCCTTTGAGTTTGAGGCCAGCCTGGTTTACAAAGCAAGTTCCAGAACAACCAATAATGTTATACAGAAAAACCTTGTCTCAAAAAACAAAACAAAAAAGAAGAAGAAAGCTAAACTTTATTATGTCTCCAGAATGACTCACCTGACTCTGCAGTCTATAGACTACAAGCTGTAACTGGAATTCAGAATAAACATCTAATGACCACTAAAGCAATAGAAGAACAAAATCTGGTCGAGGGACTTGTAGTCTAGTTTTGCGCCTACGAGTCAAGGTCTGCTCTCACACTCAGCTCGGCCCCTCCCTAGCTCTAGAACACAATGCCCCCACTCTCCATTTCAAACCGGGGCAAAATTCCCAGAGCATAATTATAACCATTTCTGAATTGTAAAGAAAAAGCTTTGGCCAATAAGTAGTGGAGCCTTTCTTTAATTCCATCGCTCAGGAGGCAGAGGCAGGTGATCCTTGTGAGTTTGAGGCCAGCCTGGTCTACACAGCCAGTTCCAGGACAGCCAGTACTACATAGAAATCCTGTCTCAAAAACAAAGACAACAAAACCAAGCTTTGATTTAGTCTGGAGAGATGCCCAGCAGTTAAGAACACACTGCCCTTCAGAGGACCCGGGATTCAGCTCCTAGAACCCACATCAGGTGGCTCCCAACCACCTGTAACTCCAGTCCCTGGGCGTCCCACCTCCAAGTGCTCCTGCACACATGTGGTGCACACAGACTCATGCAGGCACACTAATAAACACTTCAATCCGAGAAAAATGACACATGCCTGTAGTCGCAACATTCCGGGGTGAGGAAGCTTTAACTGATGCCCAAGGCCGTATGTGTAAGTGCACAGAGTACAATAATGGCCAGCTGAGGCTAACCGGCAAATCCACCTCTAAACATTTACCACTCCCTTGTGCTCAGAACACTCAGAAGCCCCCTAGCAGCTACACTGCAGTAGTCAGAGGCTGCCACACTTTACCTACTGTGCCAAAGAGCACGGAAAGCCCCATCTCCAGCGAACTCCTCTGTCGGAGTGAGCCCTTCTAGCCCCAGGCATCTGGTAACCAGGACTCTTGGCTGCTGGAAGATCACTTCCATGTCTGTCTGTTCTACTTCACTTAACCCATCTAGGCATTTCTGCTTAAAATGCCACTGGGACCAGGCATGGCAGAATACATTTGTAATCTCAGTATATGGGAGACTGAGTCAGAAGGATCACAAATTCCAATCCAGTCTGGGCTAGACACCAGGACTATATTTTAAAGATTAAAAAAAGAAAAAGATAAAACAACAATAAAACTAGGGGAAAAAGTAAAGTAAGAATAACATTCTAACAAAAAATAGAGCAAGATCTATTCAGGCCTAGTACAGCCTAATGGCACATACCTATAATCTCACAACAGGTGGGGGGTGCAAGCAGAAGGATCAGGAGTCGAAGTCATCCCAATATGGAGGACTCTGA
The DNA here is from genome assembly GCA_030556225.1 of Cricetiscus sungorus. NCBI lineage: Eukaryota > Metazoa > Chordata > Mammalia > Rodentia > Cricetidae > Cricetiscus > Cricetiscus sungorus. The sequence continues at coordinate 9,570,553 of JANBXA010000202.1, read as the reverse complement.
GACAGGAAGAACCTGAGCTCTGGGCTAGCTTGGGCTCTAGCAAGACTTGGTCTCAAAATAGGAGAAGCAGTATAATTGTAATTTTTTTCTAGGAAAAAAACATAAAGAAAATAGGGCAGCATGACTTACTCTTCTTCTTCTTCTTGGTGCCACCCAGAGCCGAGTGCAGAGCATTCAGAAACCAAGACAGGAAGTCAACTCCATCCCCTAGGAGCAAAGAAAGAGAGGAACACGATGAAGCTCAGGCAGGAAAGCAGCCCAACCACACACTGGCTGGCTCCCCTCATCCTCCCCAGCCAGCACCGCCCCTCTACCTGAGCACACGCATCACACTCCTCAAGGTCAAGCTTGCTCTAGTCTCTCTCAGAGCACTCTGATCCACTGCTAGGTCCTGTCATTTCTGTCCCAGAATGTATCTCACCACCCAGTGACAGCAATGAAAGACGACCCTGTAACATCCACATCTTCAGAGTGTCTGACTTCCTTCCTCCCTTCCCTATCTTACAAAGACGCTTGTCCTTCAGGAAGGCAACCTCTAGTGCTATTATAAAGAAAGCATCTACACACACTTAGAAAGCAAAGAATTCTGGGAACAAGCAACATTCCTGGCCCATGGTAAGAGTGCCTAAGAAAAGACTAGGTGCCAATATCTCAAGTAAGTCTGGGACAATGGCTACTGTCTTACCAGATGTCTGTCTCCATTTCCTTCCCCCTCTGCTCATCTAACTCATCTAATTAAAAGCAGTAAGGCTGTGCAGTCTTCTGTAACTTCATCTCCCTAATTCCAAAGGCCTGACAGCTCTACAAAACTACTTTCCTCCACTCCCACACACACACTATTTAATTACAAATGACCAAAGCAAGGACTTCTCTATACACCCCACATGCATCTAGGCAACTGGGGAAATTGTACTCAACTGATAGTACAAACTGTGGCTATGACAGAAGGTAAGTGTAAGTTTATTCTTATGGTTAAGATTTTTCTGTAACTCTCATCAATCATGCTTTAACTTTGAAAAGCTGTTAAAAGCTAAAGGGAAGGCTAATAAATACACCCATCCATGGCACACAAAATAAATTTCTCTATAAAAATATCCTATCTTGTAGCCTTGATATAAAAACATAAGAAGCTCACTGATTGGGCTGGGGACCTGAGTTCAGTTCCCAACACCTGTAGTGGACACCTCTCAATACCTGTAACTCCAGCCTCAGCTTATCCAACAGCCTCTTCTAGAATCCAGGGACACCTGCACATTCATATACTTATCCAAACACACACACTCTCCATGGGCACGTGAATACATATACATGTATGCATACATACACCTAATAATAAGTCTTAAAAATCCAAACAAAATTGAAGCCTCAGAGTTGGTCCAGAAACAAAATGACTTTATGAATCCAGTTGGAAATTTGAAGGTTCATCTAGCACAGGAGGTAGCTGTCCCTCCGTTCAGAAGTGTAAGATGTTACTGACCTTCTTACAAACTATGAATTACCATGCTCAAATGTCTTTGTAACTTCTGTTCGTTTGGGAATAAACCATGGGGTTCTGGTCAACATATAGTCTATTCTCAAGTGTACCTTACTCTGTTACCCTAAACCCAAGAGTCTCAGCTCCTTATCTACTCACCTTATCATCCCCTAGTGCTCCTTTCCTAAGTACCTAAGAATCTGAAAGCTACTACTAAGCAAGCACGGTGGCACATGCTTTACTTCCAGCACGAAAGATGCAGAGGCAGGTGGATCTCTATAAGTTTCAGGCCTATTTGGTCTACATAGCAAGTTCCAGGACAGCTAGGGCTGCATAGTGGGAACCTGTGTTTAAAAGAAAAGAAGTGTGTTGGGGGTGGAGATGACGGGAGAGAGATGGCTTAGCAGTTCAGCTCACTTACTGTTCTTTCAGAGGGACCCAGGTTTGATTCCCAACACCCACATGACAGTTAACAACTGTCAATAGCTCCAGTTCAAGGGAGAAATCCTCTTCTGACTCTTTAGGTACAGGCATGCATATGGTATGCAGACATACACATACAGGCAAAACACTGACACACATAAAATAATAAAAAAATTTAAAGCAAGCCAGTAAACTTCCCCTCTATGTAAGTCATTTCTCAATCAGGACAATGGAGTTTTTATTTGTTTTTGGATTTCTGAGAAAAGACCTCACGTAGCTAAGGGTGATCTTGAACTATCTCCACCTCCTAGGTGCTGGGATTATATGTAGGCATCACCATGCCCAGCTCAGAATAGAATGTGTGTGTGTGTGTGTGTGTGTGTGTGTGTGTGTGTGTGTGTTTAGCCCCCACTATTCCAGAACTCACTCTGTAGATCAGGCTGACCTCAAACTTAAGAGATCCACCTACCTCTACCTCCCAGTACTGGGATTAAAGGTGTGCAACACTACTGTCCCACCCAGAATAACATTTCTTAATCATAGATATGCTATCACACTTTTGCAAGTGCTAATGTGATTTTCAACCTTAAAATATAACCCAATCTCCTTACCAAGACACAGAAAATGGAAAATTCTCTTTCCTAGCTACGACCCTGGCTCTCTACTGACCCTGGAATCTAAGATAGAGTATTTACTCTCTGTGCCAGCTACTTTTGTATACCCCAAACTATACACTAGAACCCCATGCCTGCCTAACCCTGCCTCTTACCAACCCGCCTGCTCCTCCTCTTCTACCTAGCCCTGAGTCTTCGCTCTATGCTCCCATGAGTTGGAGATCCTGCCTTCTCTTATCAGAGCACTAACACCCTCTGTTACCTTCCCTGTTAGCCTAGAAACTCCTGGAAGAAAACAATCATATTCCTCAATCCATAGCTCTAAACCTCAGCAAGAAAAGTTTAGGATGAGCCAGCACTGGGAAGGCAGAGACAGGGAGAATACAGATACTCAGTCTCTGAGCTTGGGGCCAGCCTGGTCCACATAGTGCTCCAGGCCAGTCAGGGCTAGAGTGAGACCCTGCCTCAAAAGCAAAAGCAAAAGCAAAGCAGGAACGTAGGGTGAACAAGTGGGTGTGAAATGGCATAAGATCCAGCTACTGTGACAACTGGGGACTCGGTGGCCGTTAGAACCCGGCTCTCAGAGCTGAGAACAAGCAGAACAAGTTACCTAAGTACCCATTAGGGGACATGAAGTGTTATAGCACAGGTGGCAACTACTTAACTGTTGCTGGAAGTTTCTCTTTCCAGCCTGGTCCCACAATCGTTTCAGACCCAAATGAACACAGAGAGACTTATTTAATAAAACTGTTGGCCGATGGCTAGGGATTCTTATTGGCTAGCTCTGTCTTAATTATTAACCCATTTCTACTAATCTAAGTATTTTCACCTGGTCTGCCTACCTTTCCCAGAATTTTTCTTGTCTCCTAGTCCCACCTATCTTCCTGCCTTTACTGGCTACTGGTCAAACAGTGTTTTATTCATCAACCAATAAGAGAAACATATATACAGAAGGACATCCCTCACCACTTAACAACAGGGGCTTGCCCAGGCCCTCCCGTACGCAGATTTTGTATTCATTCAGCTGCAGTCTCGTTGGTCCCTCTACAGAGAAGGCACTGATCAGGAGAGAAGGAAGACACTAGCCCACTCTCCATGGACAGTCCCTTCACTTCCTTTCAGGGTTCATCTCCAAGAGGAGAGGCATGTGTTCATCAGCCTTATGTGCTGCCCTCAACTCAGACGCGGGCCACTTCTTTCTCACCTTGTTTGGTGATCTGGAAAGTCTTCTTGCTGCAAAGGACAACAGCCTGGAGCATCTCGTGAGGAGAAACGTGTGCCTTGAAGTTCCGGGGGTTCCAGAGCTTTCTCATCAGCTCTCCAAAACGCTGGACCAACAAGAACATGATGTCCCCTGGAGGGCGCTTGATGTTCTTATAATTATCCTCCTCCAGGAAGTAGTTCCGAAGAGGAGGAACGTTCGACAGGGCCTGGAAATCAAGCATTCCGGTTGGCACAAAGCCCCTTGCAGGACCCCTTAGGACCAGGCTGTTCCTACTAACATTCAGATAAAGCCTGTGACAGGCCAGGGATAGCCTTAAAACACTCAAAGAAACAAACCCTCAGAAAACGCTGCCAGAGCTCAGTGTGGTGCCCTTCACCAAGCCACACAAAATGAAAGCTGACAAATACTCAGTGAGTGTGCACACTATGAAGAACTTTAAAAGCCAAGCACAAAGCTGGGCATTGGTGGCGCACACCTTTAATCCCGGCACTCGGGAAGCAGAGGCAGGCAGAGCTCTGTGAGTTCGAGGCCAGCCTGGTCTACAGAGCTAGTTCCAGGACAGGATCCAAAGCCACAGAGAAACCCTGTCTGGGGGGGGGAGGGGGAAAGAAAAAGAGAGAAAAAGGAAGAAAGGAGGGAGAGAGGGAGAGGGAAGAAAAGAATAAGCCTAGCCACCCCTTGACCAAAGAGTAATGCCCTGCTGGCTGCAGAACAAACAAGCGTTCAAGTAGTCTTCAGACAGGCCTGGGACCTGGAGCCTTCTGTCGCCCTCTCTAAGCGAGCAGCAACCTGCTGGCGACCCTCACGGGGCTGTCCCTACTCCCCAGTGTTCTTCGCTGCTCCTACCTGTAACACTGCATTTGCGTAGTCATTGGCTTTTATGTTGTTCAGTCCCACGATCCCTGGCAGGTATGTGGTACCATCATATGCCCGGGACAACTTGGCTTGCTTGTCCAAGTTTGTAATTTGCTGCTTTGTGAAAGTAGGCTTCAACACATACTGCCAAGCAAAAGAAAACAAGTTGTTGAAAACAGGGTTCACAAGGTATGTCCAGAACAAATTCCTACTAAAAATAAAAAATTTCTGGTCATGAATGCCCCACTATACACCCTAAAGACCCAGCCATGAGGGATAAAGACCAAGGTAAAGGAATACGTCTCCACAGAGCTAGCTCATCTGCAAGGGGTTTTGTGTCTAATCCTGAATCACTCAATTTCAGGTCTGTCTTCAGCCCAGAGCCTGGTCAGCTCCATAATCAATGGCAGCCGGAACCCAGGATCCTCACAGCTGTGAAGACAGCAGGAGCCCAAGCCTCCAGTGGACTGTCACATGTACCCAGCCCAAGAACGGAGCACCTCCTTCCCTGGCAGCACCGGGATTCTGAGCCTCCCCAGGGCTGCAAGACAGGCATGGAATCTTCCTGGCAATGGAATTATCACCATGAACTTACTTCGAAACTTGAATTTATTCCACTTTTTTGCTTTCTCTCCAGATACTACCCTGACCCTTGGGACAGCTCACAAAGGGAGTCCCACACCAGCAACTTGGGACACATACTGTGATGTCCTCCAGCGAGGAATCGATGATCTCGTAGTTGTCAGGGAGGCAGTAAAACTTGAGAGTGTGGAGGTTGAGGAAGACATGATGGCTGAACTGGACACTGTGGATGTAGGCATGAGACTTCAAGCCCCGGCCTAGGGAGAGGAGGAAGGGCTGTCAGGGAAAGGCTTAGAAAGGCACAGATTAGGTCTGCTCCTGTTTCATTACTTTGTGTAAAACATGCTAAAACAAAGGAAGTCCTACGCCATCCATGAAATTAATCCGCACATAAACTTCTCTCACAGAGAACTAGGAAAAACACTAAGATATAAGTTAGGGAAGTTAGTTTTAAAGCATGAACATAAACCAACTGCATATGCATCAGAAGGTAAAGGCATCTGCCACCTTTCAGTCCTTGGAACCCACATGGTGGGAAGAGAACTAACGTCCACAAGCTGTCCGCTGGCTTCTACACAAGCACACAAATGCACCCACAAATATCCACACATAAGTTTAAACGTAATAACCTTAAAATGTAATAAATGTTTAGGAGCTGACTTTGGGGACAGGCATGGTGACGACCCCTACAATTCTAGACTTAGATGACAAGAGACAGATGACCTGAGATAAGCTCAAGCCAGCCAGGCCAATCAGGGCCACATACTGAGGCACTGTCATAAAATATCAAAGGAGGAGAAAAACTGACCTTCACCTATTTGACTACCTTCTGTTCTCTTGTTCAGTCACTGCTATACAGGCTAAGAGTAATCGTTATGGTCTTATGGGATTTTCTGATTGTTTTATGTGTCAACCTTGACTTCATATAAGCTCCCTACAAAAGCAAAAAACGTGGCTTTCCTTTTTTCACTTATCTAGTACATGTATGTATGTACACATTATTCCTTTTATCTAAATAAATTAAAATAGTACATTTTCAGAAAAGAACAGCATTCTCAGGAGATGGTGATGGAGCACACCTACAAACCCCAGCATGAGAAATCATGGGGGAGGAGGCTCAAGTTCAAGACAAGTCTGGCATACATACTCAGACCCCATCTCAAAACAACAAAGGTATAAATACAGAAGACATTAGACTTAGAAACCCAGGAGCTGGCTATGCAGCTCAGTGGTAGAGTACTTGCATAGTATGTTTGAGAACCTAGGTTCAATGCCCAGTGCTGGAAGGGAGGGAGGGAGGGAGGGAGGGAGGGAGGGAGGGAGGGAGGGAGGGAGGGGGGGGAAACTTAGAAACTCATTTCTTGTAGATCTAGTCTTTTTTCAGCTCTTTCTCCCTTTCAGATGTACTCAACTCTGACAAAGGAGAAAATTACTAATTTCCGGGCACTAAAGATAGGAATTATTAAACATGGTTCCCAAGAATAACGTAACTTTCAAAAAAAGGCAGATTCACAAACTTAACATGTTTAACATCCGTGCCATTTATTTACCTTGAAAGTACTTGCCACACACCAGACAGGCATAGGCATTGATATGCGAGAGGGAGATAGAACAGAGTTTCTCAAAGTCGAAGTCCAGCACACTCCTGAGAGACACAACACAGGAGACGTGAGCAGGGCCAAGGAGCTGCTGACTCCACGTGCCATACATATCCTTGAGAGAATGCTTTCAATGCAACACCACACGCCTAGCACACCCCAGAGCAGGCTCAAGTGTCTGCACCACGCAAATGCCCAGGTACACTTTTCATTAGATTCAACAACTGTGGATCAATATTTGGAAAAAATAAAAGTTACATCTGCACTAATTATAAATAGACTTTCTTCCCCCTTGGGCCATTATTCCCTAAATGACAATATTTTATGTAGCACTGACACCATATTTGGGATTTGTAATCTCAGTTAATGTAAAGCAACGGGATACTCATAGAATATACATAAATATGAACCCAGCAATGAATAGCCTGATTTTGATATGTATCAGGGAATCTTGGTTCCACTCCCCCATGGAAATAAGGGACAATCTCTTCAGAATGGCTCACTCCTGTAATCTGGCACTTTGGAGACTGCAAATCAGAGGACAGCTCCAGCTAATAAAGAGTTCCAGGTCAGCCTGGACTATACATTAAGATGTCAAAAACAAACAAACAAAACAAAACAAAAAAAAACCCCTTCTTTTATAATCACATTCTTTTCAGGGAAAACAACAAATAGGACTAAAATAGGAGCCCAACAGCCTTGAGAAAATGAGAGGACAAAGTGTGAACACATCCTTTTAGAAACAAAAATTTCTGTCAGGTATGGTGGCACATACCTTTAATTCCAAGACTCATGAGGCAGGGGGATGTCTATGAGTTTGAGGCCAGTCCAGTCTGCACACTGAACTCCAGGCCAGTTGGGGCTACACTATGAGAATAAATAAAAACTTTTTTGTTAAAAGAAAAAAAAATAAAGGCCTGGTAATGGTGGTACATGTCTTTAATCCCAGCACTTGGGAGGTAGAGGCAGGCGGATCTCTGTGAGTTTGAGTCCAGGACAGCCAGAGCTGTAACCCAGAGAAATACTGTATCAAAAAACCAAACCAAATAAATAAATGATGGACAGTGATTGAGGGCTTTTGCTCAAGGGCAGAGCACTTGTCCAGCAAGCATAAGACCCTGGCACACAGGCACCAAAGAGAAAGAGAAAACCCATGAAACCCAGTCACTGAAGCACAAGGCAACAGTGGCTGCTGACAAGAAAGAAACAAAAAAAGCCTTTTATGTCCACTCAATTCACAGCTGTGAAAAAAATTTAACAGTAAATGTTAATAGTTGCACTGTTGGGCCGGGTGGTGGTGGCGCACACCTTTAATCCCAGCACTAGGGAGGCAGAGGCAGGCAGATCTCTGTGAATTCAAGACCAGCCTGGTCTACAAGAGCTAGTTCCAGGACAGGCTCCAAACCCACAGAGAAACCCTGTCTCAAAAATAAATAAATAAAAATAAAAACATCGTTGCACTGTTGAAGGACCATTAGATACAAATGGTTATTGATAAGTAAGCTTTAAATTTAAACTGGGCAGAAGTATAGCTCAGTGGTAAAGCATGTCCAGCATGAATGTCCTGGATTTGCTTTCTAGTACTACAAAGAAACTAAGAAATCAATGTTGCAACTGCTAAGGGCATATTTCAAATCCTCAAGAGCCATGCATATGTAGGCCGTGCTTCCTACAATGGACAGCCCTTACGAAGAGCAATTACTGGTGAATAGGTGGGCACATCTATAACCCTAGCACTAAGGAGCTGAGGCGAGAGGATGGAGAATTCAATGCCAGCCTGGGCTGTATATCAGGACCTTGTCTCAAAAAAAAAAAAAAAAAAAAAAAAAAAACAAGCAAAAAACCCCCCAACATTTTAATGCAATTCTCGGTTGTAGAGAGTTATATTGGACACCACTATCCTAGAAGATAGGCTGTGGAGAACTGGAAATCAAAGAAAATACAAGGGGACTATCTGTGCTATACAAAAACACATGGGGAGGGCAGGGGTCTGGAGAGGTGGCTCACTAGTTAACAGTTGCAGACAACTGGAATCCAGTTCCTAGCACCCACACGAGGCAGCTCACAACCACCCTTCTGTTCACTCCAAGGCAACTGTCACCCTCTTCTGGCCTCCACAGGCACCTGAACACACAAGACACACATTAACTTGTGAAGGAACACACATACACATAAATAATGTCTTGGCAACTCTTCTTTGAGAAGCCCACACCCATGCTCTTAGCTGTATCTTAATTATGAGTACCTCTCTCCCTTTACCCTGTGCTTAAGCAAATATTAAAATATCTTCAAATCCCAACTCTGCTTCATTAACAAAGAAAAGAAACTAATTTTGTTTGGTGGATTCTGAAAATCTACAATAGCACCCAAAAAGTGGCGTGGATTCAATAAATATTTCAGTTTGGGACTGAACACAATACAATACAATTCAGTTACAATACAAATTGAGAATTAGCTACAGCTCTTGATGTGTGTGCTCACTCACCAGGCATCGGTGGCCCACGCCTTTGAGCCCAGCACTGCAGAGGCAGAGGCAGAGGCAGATGGATCCCGGAGATCTAGGGCAGCATGGTCACAGACTGAGTTCTAGGACAGCCAGACACACACCATAAACAAGCGCACCCTGCCACTTTAAAGGGACATCACGGAAGGACATGGCAAGAAGCTCCATTTTCGGGGCAGAGCGGCTTAAAAGGAAGAAAGCTTGAATGGATTGTTCCCTGTTGAGTTCGCAGAATTTCTACAAAACTTTTACTATATTTTGTATCTCAAAATCTACTAATTTTGTTTGTATGGTACTGGGGATTAAAGCTTGGGCCTCTGACATGTCGGGCCAAGTACTCCAATGCTGAGCTATGTCCCCAAGACGTCTCATCCTTTCTATGTCACTGACCTGTTAATGGTATCCAGGTATGGGCAGTGACGACTCCTCCGGTCCTCAGAATCCACTCGGCCATTCTTCGCTAAGAAGAAATCCATCACAGATTTTAAAATGAGAAGCGTGTGCTGGGATGTAACGCGGTGGCAGAGCACTTAATTAGCAAGGGCAAGATTAGTGCTTACAGCGCATCATACATGGAGAACAGTGGACTACCCAAATCACACGCACACTGTGTTTTGTTTGTTGCTATATCCCATGGAAATGGGAAAATTTAATCAACTAAGATTAGCATGAGCTTTTAATTTCCTTATGATGACAACATTCCAAAAGAACTGCACAGAGAGTAGATCTATTACACATATAAACAAGAGATTAGTTCACATATTACATAAAGAAATCCAGGCAAGTTGGACAGCTTAGTAAAGGTACTTGCCACCAAATCTAATTATCTGAGTTCAATCCTGTGGACCTTCAAGGTAGCAAGAGAGAAATGACTCCCACAAACTGCCCTCTGATCTCCACATGTACACCATGGTACATGCATACACACATATATAAATAAGTAAATATACTAAACCTTTTTTTCACCATGTATGGTGGTGCACACACCATTAATCCTAGCCCTTGAGAGGGAAAGACAGGAGAAATCTGTGAGTTCAAGGTCTACAGAGAAAGTTCCAAGCCAGCCAACACTACTTATTAAGATCCTGTAAATAGCCAGGGGGTGGTTTCTGTTGCCTTTAATCCCAGCTCTCAGGAGGCAGAGGCAGGCTATCTCTGTGAGTCCCAAGGCCAGCCTGGTCTACAGAGCTATCTAGTTCCGGGACAGCCAAGGCTGCACAAAGAAACCCTGTCTCAAAACAAACAAACAAAATAAAACCCAATATATCACAAGTATTAAGATAAGCTGAACACCTTAAATCTACCATTTGTCCTAGAATTGTGAAGGTTCTGAGAGTTAATCCTACTGGCAAGCTAATTTGTTAGCTTGCTACAGCTTCATGGACACTGGAAGGCATATGATCAATGACTAAAACAAAGAGTCTATTAAAGCAGTAACAGTAGCCAGTAATATGACATCTTCACCAGTTCCTGGAGACAAGTCACACAAGAGAATAAAAGCGAGCCAGTGCTCACAGTGGGTGGCCTTATTGGAGATCCCTGTCCTTACAGAAGGGGGTGATACTATCTGCTTGTGAGCTTATGTCCCTTTTGCTCTATAGAAAAATACAGTCTGCCTCCCAAGGCTGGTCACTGTATCAACATCCTTGACAAGACAATACAAAACCCCTACAGCAGTCTCCTGCAAAACCCAGGAGAAGCAGAACTGTCTCCAAACTACTGAACTAATACAGTCAGTATTTAATCGGGTGCACAGAGATCTCGGGCCATTCCATAAAGGGGAGCCGTGATGACAACGTTTAAATTAGAATTGTCTTCCTCTGAAGACAGCCCAGTCTGGATTCAACCTTGAGCAGGGAAGCGTAAAAAGTAAGAAAAAGTAAAAAAGCAAGAGAAAAACAGCCGAAGGTGAAGGCAAGAGGGCTCTACGGTCATCTCTGACTACAACAGCAACTTCCAGTGACCCTGCCTCAAAAAGAGAAAACGGAGAAGGGAAGAAAGCAGGCGAGGGTGGAGGGCGCCCCCGGCCCTGCCCGGCCCGGCCCGGCCCCGCGCACCTCGCACCTCCCGCTCGGGCTCCGAGTCCTCGTCGGCCTCGCGCTCCCGCTTCACCCTCACGGCCGGCGGCGCGGGCTCCGGGACCTCTCGCGCAGTCGGCTCGGCTTCCCGCTTCACGCGGACCGGGCTGCCCCGGGAGCTCGCCGCCTCCGGCTCCCGCTCCCGCTCTCGCTCCTTCTTGATGCGACCCGAGCTACCCCGCGACTCGGACTCGCGCTTGCCGCGGGTGGAACCGTGAGACTGCCGCTTAGACCGGCTAGACATCGCCGCCGCCGCTACGAGCTTCCGCGCCGGCGCCGCGCACGCTGGAGGCACGCGACCAATCAGGAGCCGAGCTGGCCTCGGACGCGCCGCGGCTACGGTCGCCGAGAGGGACAATTCAGGCGGCCGTACCCTAATAGGCGCTACCTGCCCCGTGGAGACAACGGTGAGCCTACGCTTCCTTATCCATCGCCTCTTCACAGCTTAGAGACAGGAACCTTTCACAGGCTACGGTGATTGTAGAAGAAAGACAGCTGGCATTCGACCCTAGAGATCTTCAAGACAGTTTGTGTCTCGAAACGACAATCCAGAGATGTCTTCTGATCCAGAACTGATGACCTACACAGAAAAAAGAATCAGTATTCCCAAATTATCTCTTTCATTCATTGTGCCTGGGAACTTCAGTTAGTACCATATTTACAGGGCTCTTGAAATAAGAAAATTGCAAATACACTTCCAATGCTTACTTATTGTTTAACTGATAAAACTCCAAATTCAGTCTTACCACCGAGTAATGCCTTAGTCCCTGCCTATTTGAACAGTTCCATTGAGGTATAATTGACATATAGAGTACCACATGTTTGACGAGTGTCGTTTGCTAAATTCTGATGTGTGACCACCTGTGAATCACAAGTTTGAGAAGAAACTCCAGAAATGTCCTTGTGCCCCTGTGGAATCCCACCCAAACCACTGGATGACTCCATTCCCTAGAATTTTATACTCAAGAGTTATACAGTGTTAATTCTTTCTGACCTAGCTTCTTTTACACCTGGCATGTAGACAATCTATCCCTTTACATTTTCCCATTTTAAAATAAGGACTACACACACACACACACACACACACACACACACACACACACACACACACACTCAGGTTGAGGCAGAAAAAGATTCCCAAAGTTTAAGGCCAGCCTGAGCTACATAGTTAGGTTGAGACTATCCTGAGCCACATGGCAGAAGGAAAGAAAGAAGGGAGAGACAGCTATAACATTATTAGACCCTCAAAAGCCTTGGCTCCTCCCATGGGCACAGTTAAGCAAGTGATCTAGGCCAGGACAGTGCAGCCCCAAAGTGGCTGGAATAGGGGCTGAGAAAACATAACTACCTGAGCACTTGTCTGCCTCATTACCTATAAGAGATAGATGTTCTTAGTATGTCCACTTGAAAATAAGCAACTGGGGAGATGCTCAGTTGGAGAGAATACTTACTGTACAAGCATGAGGACCTGAGTTCAAATCCCCAAACCCAGTAAAAAGCATAAAGCAAACTGGGCAGTGGTAGCACACACCTTTAATCCCAGCACTTGGGAGGTAGAGGCAGGTGGATCTTTGTGAGTTCGAGGCCAGCCTGGTCTACAGAGTGAGTTCCAAGGCAGCCAGAGCTACACAGAGAAGCTCTGCCTGAGGGGTAGGGGGAGCTTACAGTAGGCATGGCCCTTTGGAGGTGGAGACAGGAGGACCACAGGGGCTTAATGGCTGCCAGTGTAACCACAGCTCAGCAAGAGACCCTATCTCAAAAGGACAAGTAGAGAATACAGACCAGAGCACCTGATGTCCTCTAGGTGCGCGCACGCACACACACGTACATGCACTGCACAACACACACACACACACACAAATAAGGAAACTTAGGCACAGTTGGATCAGAGTCAACCAAGTGGCATATATAACATTTTCTTTTTTCTTCAGCAAAAAAAGAATGAAATTACATCATTTGCAGGGAAATGGTAAACTCAGAGATCATGTTAAGTGAATTCAGTAAGATTTGTAAAGATGAATCGCAAATATTTCACGTTTTTCCCATATGCATAGTGTGTGTGTGTTATCAAAGAGCTGGAAAAGGCAAATTAGAGACCTAAAGGAAAAGAAGGAGCAAAGGTAATGGGGGAATGACAAAGTATCATTTTCTCATGAACAGAATCTGCACTTATGTATACGAATAAACAGATACACATATACATATATATTTTATCCCATAATGAAGCTCATCGTACTGTACTCTAAAGAACTTTAAAAGGCTAGAAAAGCCAACATCTTAAGTAGTTTCAGTGTCCGTAGATGACTCGCATTTTTTATAAAACCCTTCTTTCGTATTGGTGACGCTACAAAGAAATCAAAACTCCCGCCCTAACGGCGCTCCACTAGACCACATCCCCAAATTCCGAAAGCATCAATGCTCCACCTCACTGGCTGCTACGCAACCGGAAGCAGGGCGTCGGAGCCGGAAGTTGCGGTCCGCAGCCGGAAGTGGGGCTCCGCAGCTGGCGGCTTCAGTTCTGCGGCCGTTGTGGCGGTTGCTGCAGCTCTGCTCCCAGTATCTGGATGGAGGCGGCACGGGATCCAGGCCCGGGGCTGTGCTGCAAGCCCGGCGGGCGTCTGGACATGAGCCACGGCTTCGTACATCACATCCGCCGGAACCAGATCGCTCGGTACCGCCCCGCCCCAGGCCCGGCCCGGCCCGATTCGGCCGGGTGACAAGCGCCTGACTCCCGCTCGGCTCCCCCGCAGGGACGACTACGACAAGAAGGTGAAGCAGGCGGCCAAGGAGAAGGCGAGGAGGCGCCACACACCCGCACCCACGCGGCCCCGCAAACCAGACCTGCAAGTGTACCTGCCTCGCCACCGAGGTGAGCAGCAGCCCGCCCCGGCCCCGCCCCCGGGCCAGGACCGCCCCCCGGCAAGCGCCGCCCCGCCCCCGGGCAAGGACCGCCCCGCCCCCGGGCAAGCGCCGCCCCCTGGCTAGCCCCGCCCCCGGGCAAGCGCCGCCCCGCGCCCGGCCAAGCACCGCCCCCTGGGCAAGGACCGTCCCCGGGCAAGCCCCCTCTGCTCAGTGTCAGGGCCCCCTCTGCTCAGTGTGTCAGCCTTTACAGAAGCCACTGCCTCAGCGCCCCCAGATCTCCGCTTCAGGGCTCGTGAGCCCAGTTAAGCAACACTGTTACTGAAGGTACATGGGACCCGGGCCAGGAATCACTGACCACCGGTGTGGTCTGCCATGCTGCGTTTTAAGATTCCGGCCACCTGGAAGAGAGTAAATCTAGCTGAGATTTAAGAAACAAAAACGGCCAGTACATGAAATGAAATGAACCCTGTAAATGGCCTTTTCCCGGTTTTCCTGTGACCATGAACTCACTTTGGCCAACACGTGACACTAAGTTTGTGTGCTGTTATCTACAGATGGTTTAGATCTTGAGTACATTAACCCACTGAGTCCATAGGACACCATAAGCTGAGAACTGTTATCTCTGTTTCACTGTCCAAAGAGTGGAATGATCAGTTGTCCAACATCTCAGAACTAGTAAACGGCAGAGCCTGGATATGACCCCAGGTAGAGTTCTGCCCATCCTTTCAGCAGCTTTCAGCGATATTTGCTGGAGACATGTGCACCTTGTACCTTCTTTGTAACAGGACCGTACTAGAGTAGCTATAGATAGGGAAGTTAAAATCCTGCCTGACGTTCCCCAAACACACACCCTGTGTTCACATACGCACACACGCAGAATCATCGGAAGCTGGGAGGCTTTCCTGGTGCTCTTTTTCTGATCATTTCTGTGGGTAGAGGTTTTAGCAAGAGGGAAAGAGGTTTTCCCCCTTTTCCCTCTCATTCTACTTTGCCCTTACAGATGGCTCTGCCCACCTGGTCAGCCCAGACTTCGACGAGTCCGGTGAAAGCAGCAGTAGTGGGAACTCTGAACTGGAGCCCCCTGGCCGCCAGCTCTTCTGTTTAGAATATGAGGCGGACAGTGGAGAGGTCACATCAGTTATTGTGTATCAGGTATGCCTTCTGGAATCAGCTGCAGCTTGAAGGTCCTGGGCCGATGTTTATCTCGGGGCCAGTGGGAGAACTGTCCTCCACATGGAACTGCTGGCTGCACATGGTGATCCTTAGTTGGGGGGACAGAACTTGTGACCCTTGGTTGAGAACCAGTATACTGTGTAGGGACAGGGCAGGTAGACCTGAAAGAGATGCCTCTAAGCTTCCTGACTCTTGCTCTGTAGGATGACGATCCCAGAAGGGTGAGTGAGGAAGTATCAGCACATACACCTCTGGACCCAGCCATGCGGGAGGCCCTCAGATTGCGCATCCAGGAAGAGCTTGCAAAGCGCCAGAGCCGACACTGACAAGGCTGAAGGCATTCAGGCAGGATTCTCTGTACTTGGCAGACTTTCACCCAGGGAACTTACCTCTAGTTTGGGGTACCAGGACCGGTCCAAATGACCTTCAGGGATCCTTGTCCTCCCTCTCCAAGCTGCTGTAGCCACAAAGGTGTTACAGGACCACGTCTGGCCTACCTCCCAGCAGCCCATTTGTCTGACCTAACGTTCTGGAATCTTACGACAGTTGTGGCTAATTTGGTATTTTGGGAGCAGAGACCTCAGAGAGGACCAGGGCTTTTGAAGCCCTTGCCCACGTGCACCTGTCTTGATGAGGTTATTTGCTCTGCTGCTCCATGAGCCATATTGGTTATTTTGCAGTTCTTTGGTGTTTCTTTTTTCTTCTACCCACCTTCCCGTGGACCAGTTGTCACTTTTCCTTTCTCCTCTCTTTTGCTATGGGTAGAATCCACTTCTCCCACCCTCCCAACATGACTGTTTCTCGACCACTCAGGAATTTGGAAGTGCGGCTTCTGGGAGCCTGCCTTCCTACTAAGTTCTCCAAAGTAATTCTGATGCGAATAAAACAGGAGAACTTTGGTTTTGAGGCCTATTTGGAAGCCTGTCTTCCCCTGCGATGGCTTTGCGAAGCTGTTTGTATGCCCCACTGCCTTGCACTATGTAGAAGACTGTGTTGGAGACCTAGGAAGACGACGCTGAGCTCAGCTTCCGTCAGCTGGGCCTGCCTGCTGGGAGTGGTGGCACACACCTTTAATACCAGCATTCAGGAGGCAGAAGCAGGAAGCTCTCAGCTGTCTGTAAGTTCAAGGCCAGCCTGGAACAAAGGGAGTTCCAGGTCTCTATAGAGAAACCCTATCTCAAAAAAAAAAAAAAAAAAAAGGTTAAAAAAGAAAAGAAAAACCTACCTTGGCTATGCCTACCAAATTCTCTCCCAGCTCAGACTAGAGGGAATTATCAAAACAAACTTGAAACTAACTCTTCAATCATGGTTTAATACTCTTGTATTATTGAAATTGGGAAAGTTGACAATAGCTGTAATTGCCTCCTTTTTTGGCGGGGGTGGGGAAACTATGGTTGCAGAGAGAGAGAGAGAGAGAGAGAGAGAGAGAGAGAGAGAGAGAGAGTCCTGAAGAATACTATAGACCAAGTGAAATGAGCACTTCTTCACCCCGTGTTTCCTCTTTCTGCCTGCCAAGAATATGTCTGAGCGTGGTTCTGCACACCTGTGACCCCAGCATGCAGGAGGTCAAAGTAGGAGCATTGCTGCAAGTTAAAGGCCAACCTAAGTTGTTTCAAGAGAAAACTAAATAAATGTAATTTAGGTCCTGTGGGTGAAGATCCCCAGACATTGCATTTTTCCAACAAGGGACATGTTTTCCAACACAAGATTAGGCTAAGGTCTGAAGTCCACAACACATCCTGTGCACAGGAATTCAGAGGCACCTGGGGTTTCCAGGAAATGAGCCTAGCTCCAGCAGCTTGAAATGTGAGTTGTGAAAGAGCCTAGCAGCATTGAGACTGCCTGCGACCAAACCCCCAGCCCCAGGGGTTTGTCTTCCATATGAGGGCCTCAAGAGCATTCTGACTATCAATCGGCTCGGTAGTTTCCCCTTCAAGGACACTTGGGGGCTCTGCTGGGTTTTAGCCTACTCTGCTGGAAACAGATGTAATGGGGCTGGGCATCTACGTTATGCCATGCAAAGGAATCCTGGGGCAGTGAGTTAGGTGTAAGTTAGAAGGGCCTGGTTGTGGATGTGGCTGGGGACCTAAATGCTCTGGGTCCAAAGAGCTGGGCCCAGGGTTAAGTGCCTTAAGCTTGCCAGGCCTAAGCCCAGTTTTGCTGCCAACGGGAAAGCCTTTACCGTGTCTCGTGCACAGGTGCTGTAAGTGCCTTTGGACTTGCGTGGTTAGATACCATGCAGAGCCTCCAGGGTGAGGGAGGTTCTGCCAGACTGCACGGTCTTCATCCAGCAGGTCATTTTAGTCTCCAGCTAATCAGTCCATTTCCTGACTTGAAACACAAGAGTCACTGGAACTGTGGCTGCTTTGGGGGGTCTGTATTCTTAGAGCTTCATTTCCTATTTCCTGGTTCAGTTATTGAACCTAGAAAAAAAAATAGACCAGAAGAGGAATCTGAGAACCCAGCTCCTAAAAATGTGCCTCTATTCCCACTTCTTGAAAAGGGAAGAAATAGAGGAACAGAGCACTCAGTGTAGGCCTTTCATGTGTTTATGTGGTCGGCACCAAGACTCCCTCAGCTAGGAGACTGGTGGAAACTCCTCTAAGCCTTTTTTCCAGAAGCACTTTGCTTATCGGGTGTGTATGAAAGATTTTCTAGCCAAGAAAGCACTGTTGATGCTTAGCTAATTTGTCCTGAAGCTCCAAACCTGTGCTTACATGAAGGGTGGTCATTCTGAGCTGACCTGTTGGAGCAGATGCGGATGTTTTCCAGGTATCCCTGAAATGCCCTCAGGGGGCTGTGCCTCAGCCGTATGGCTTAGCTGCATTACTCTGCTGCTGTGTTCTGGGGTCCATGATTGTATCAGACCTGCTTTTAGATGCCTCTTAACCTGTTTCAAAACTCACAGGCTCTCAGAACTGCCCTGTGTTGTGGCACAGTAGAAGCAGCCATAGGCAGGACTTACAGCAAACTGCTTCTGAATCGACATTCATTTGAGGAGATAATGTTCTTGGATGTTTGTTTTTGAGGGTGGGGATATGGGGGTAAGGCAGGCTGGGCCAGGTAGGAGGGCGCATGCCTGTAATTCCAGCACTTGAGGCTGAGATGAAAAGTTTGCCATATAGCCAGGCATGGAGACACATACTGTTAATTGCAACACTTAGGAGGCAGAGGCAGGAAGGGCTCTGAGTTTGAGGCCAGCCTGGTCTACGTAGCAAATTCCATGATAGGCAGGACTACATAGAAATGTCCTCTCAACTCCTCCATCTTAACCTCCCAGAAAGGCAGGAAGGGCTCTGAGTTTGAGGCCAGCTTGAGCTACGTAGACCTTGTATCAAACAAAAAGGGGGCTTGGGCTCTACAGGTATAAAGGATAAAGCTGGAGTTGAGGCCCACTGGCAAGCATTCAAGTCTTCGAAGAGTGTAGTGCAAGAAGGGAGGAGATATAAAAGTGTACGTGGTGCGAGTAGTGTGTCCTGGCTACAGTCTAGCCAGCCAGTGATGGGTCTAGTGTGAGTGTGAAAGAACACCCCATCTCTCTGGTCATCTGGGGTTCACTAGAGATCAACCCAGATCGAACCTCTTTGGGGTATGCCAAACTGCAGTGTTTGACAAGGTTTGGAAATGGCAGGGTAGTGCTTCCCAAATAACTCAAATTTTTGAGACCTTTGTAAAAAGGACAGATGACTTTCCTACCTCTGAGCCTTTTGGGAAAATTTCATGGAATGTTAGCAGTTATTTGAAACCTTAACTAACTCCTTTGGATCCCTAGCCTATCTCTGGCAGCCCTAGGCATCCAGCCCAAATTTCCATAGGTGTTGGAGTGATGCTAGAAGTGAAAGCCTTCCTAATAAAGAGCTCATCTCCTCCCAGAGCCAGCAGAACAAGAGGCTGTGAATGGTGGTGAAGTTCAAGAGACTGAGGCAGGAAGAGCACTGTACATTCAAGAGCAGCATAAATTATATAGCAACTCCTTATCTTAAAAAAAAGTATCAGTGTACTGGCTATGTCATGGTGCTAAATGTAGAAAAAGCCATACATTCTCATCTCTGTGTTTCTGTATAGATAAAATGAATTATGCAAACTGTTTGAAAATTATGGAAGGTACTTTTTTAACCAATAAAGTGTGTTTACAGCACTGTTTTTGTCAAGAGTTGTAACACCACTATGTACTTGGGGAGGGAGGTTAAATGCTTGTCCCCTAAAGTCACCCCACTACTGAATCAGCGCTGGAAACTCACCTCTTGCTGTGCTAACGATTTTAAGGACTGTTCTGGTCAGGGTATAACAGCCAGATTCACGTAGCATAAAAGTTGAAACTTTTAAAGACATCTGGTCCTTCTGTTGCCCTCTTAGACAGCTTCCTCCTTATCAGGATCTGAATCTTAATTTTGTTTTAGGGATTATTTGGGTTGCTATATTAAACCTAAAAGAGCCTCCAGTGGTACAGCTCCAGAGTTCGGGTAACCTCAACACCATGTCAGAGTAGTCAATAGTGCTTGTGAAATCCTCCAAGCCACCCCCACCCCATGATGGCATAGAGACAAACCCAGCTCAACAGGACACAGTGAGTGTTAGGAATCACAAAGCTAAATGCCATGGCCATATAGTCCTGTAACAACAATGCTGGGACAGAGGCAGGACGATAATCAAGAGCTGGGCTTGGTGGGGCATGCCTTTAATACCAGCACTGGGGGGGGCGAGAGATATATATAAAATGTGGGGGCTAGAAATGGTTCAGCGTTTAAAAGCACTTGCTGCTCTTCCAGAGGACAAAGGTTCAATTCCCAGCACACAGCCCTAGTCCCAGTCCCAGAGGATCCACGACAAGCATGTGCACAGACTTACAGGTAAGCAAAACACCATGCATATAAAGTAATAAAAATAAATCGTATTTTAATTTTAAAAGTTCACCTGCCGGATAGAGGGAGTCAGCGGCGGGACCACATCGTCCCTACCTTGGGAAGAAAAGCTAACCAGGTGTGGTGCTACATGCCTGTAATCCTCGCACTCAGAGGCTAAAGCCAGAAGGATCACTAGTCAGACTAGTCTGGATTACATAATAGGACTATGGTGGGGGGCTTTCAATGATAGTTCCCAGTCCCATTTGGACATGTAAGAAAAAGGTGCCTGGATAGGTTGGAATGTAGTGGGGCAGGAAGATACTGCTGTGTTACTGAGAGAGGTACCTTTGTCCCTACAGTCAGAAGCTGGGCCGGATTTTATACCCACCTCCACCCGTCAGTTCAGCCAAGCTAGACTTGTCCAGTGATCACTGCGTAGCCATATTTCTTGGCCCTGTTTTCAGTAAGTCCTGATGGTAAGAGGGAGGGACATTGAGTGGTTTCTTATACCGTTTGTGTGTCCCTCCATTCGGATCCCCAAAAGGTTTCTCTACTTGAAGCCCCGATTCACAGCTTGTTCTGTTCTATTTTTTTCAGCACAAGGAACTTTGTCAAGCTACCCTTGATTTCACCGGTCTATCTCCCACTGCCACCAGTCTGGGATCGTGCCCCCTTGAGATAATGATCTGTCTAAGGGTGGTTTCAAGGGGCTGCCTTATAGGCAGACAGACACACCTATGGTGTGCGAGCAGAAGTAGCCATCCCTTTTCCATCGGGAAGAGAATGCTGAAGGTACACTCAATTGAAGGGAGACTAATGGACAATATATTCCTACATAGTCCTGTTTCCTCTTCCCATATCCCCCTTGAGTCCCTAACCTTCCCCTCTAGCAATGAGCACCTGCGGTGTGTTCATCATTACTGGCTCAACACAGGCACCTGCATGTATTTAGTGCCCTAAACCTTATTTAAGAGTTGAGTCGTTAGTCGGGAAACTTCTTGGACACGGTGACTCTGGCCAGTACTGTGTTCTTGTGTGTCCCCAAAATAAAAATAAAAGCATCCCTCTTCTGGAGTTTGTAATGGGGCTGGCCGGAGGGTAGGGGTGGGGTGGGCAAAACCAAAACCAGCGTGCTTTGGGTTTCTTTCCTAAGCCAGGTTTGGCGCTTGTCTTCTCACCCACCCGCCTCATGCCTGTCCAGACTGTGGCCGGCTTGGGGCGCCTGGGTGAGGCGGGGAAGAGCCCCCCAAAGCCGCAGCAGTCCGCCAGGCAGTGGAGGAAGGCTTCTTCCAGCCACGTGCACGATGACAGCCACCGGCCACAGTGGCGGGCGGAGCAGCAGGGCTAGCCGGCCCGCACTCCCCCCGCAGGAATGACGAACGCAACTGCCCTCTAGACCGCGGCGCCGGAGGTGTCCGGGCCATCGCCCCGGGCGCCCGGGTCCCCTGGACTTGGGCACCGCCCACGATTCCCCCGTGACACTGCCGCGGGGGCTCGGGAGTTGTAGTCTCGGGCGGGGCGCAGGCTCCGGGGCCGGGGCTGCGCGGACTCCACGTCCCGGCGGGCGGCGCGGCGGGCCTGGGGCCGCTAGGGGCGGGGCCGCTCGGCCCTTTAAACCTTTCAGGGCTGCTGCGAGGGCCGCAGCTGGAGACGCAGCCGCGCGGGGGCCGAGCAGCGAGCGGCAGCGGCGGGGCGCTCCGGGGAGGTGCGTACTGGACTCCTTTTCTCTCGTGGCTCCCAAGGGAGAGCCTTGCGGAGCCGGGCTCTGGAGGGAGGGGGAGTTGTCGCTGGCCGCGGACTCCGACCCAAGCTGGGGTCCCGGTGCCCACGCCAGCGGGACCGGGTCGGGCTTCCCTCGAGAACCCGCCCCTTTGCCGGGCGCGGCGGTCAGGTGGTTTGCCCGCACGCCAACGCCTCGCAGCAGCTCTCGGTCGGTGCACCCTCCCAGGCTTTCCTTGGCATGATCGCCTTGATTGTCCTAGCTCCAGCCTTCACCAAGCCGGCGTCCCTCAGGCCGGGGAGCGTGGCTGTCTTTCCAGATGTTACAGCCCTGCCTGAGGCTCCCAGCGCGCCGGTGGCATTTGAGTAGATCGCAGAGACCCCAGATGGATAGCCAGAGGGTGCCACGTTCCGGCTGGGGCTCGCCCAAAGTCTGGACGGTCGAACGCCCCGGGAGAGCTCAGGATGAAGTGTTGCCCCCCCTCCCCCTCCCTTCCCCCCCCCCCACGCCCTTCCCTTCCGCCCTAGCCAGTCACCAGACCCTGGACCTTGATCTCTCTCCCCCACCAGGCCAGGGCAGCTGATGATTGTGGCCGAAGTATCTCAAGGTAGCTGGGCCTGCCCCTTCTTTCCCACCTACCTGTTGTCCTTACCCCCAAACTACCACCACCCTGGCTCCACTCCCTCATGACCGCCTGGATCCTCCTTCCTGTCAGCCTGTCAGCATTCTCCATCACCGGCATATGGACAGTGTGAGTAGGAGGGGTGTGGGTTGAGGGGGCCTAACAGGAGTTTGGTGGCACACAAAGTCTATTGACCTGTTTGTAGGCTCCAGAATGGTAGGTACAAAGGGCCGTTCTGCTGTCTCCAAAGCTTGGCCTGATTCCTGGGCACACAGCCTCATGAGACAAGCTGGCACCACTGCAACCCAGCAAGACAGGCTCCAGCATATACTTCTAGGCAGGGCAGCTTCCGGAGGGTCTTTGGTTGGAGGCAATTCTACAGGGTTAGCTACAGCATGGATACCTCACCAAAAACAGCATGGACAGTGAGGCTGAATTAGGCCAAAAGTCAAAGAGCCAGCAGGGGGTGGCTGGGCCTGAAGAGACAAGGTGACATCTGCTTCCACAGGTACGCCATGGCCGTGATGAACCGCCACGTGTGTCCAGTAGAGAATTGGTATGGAGCTCTCTGCAGATGGCCTATCTCTAAAGCTCCCTTTACCTCTGTCCCTGTCAGAGCCCACAAGCTACATGGAGACCACAGGCCTCATTGCTGTACTCTGACATTGGTCCCCAGGCATAATGTCTGTCCAGCCACCCATTCCCATCATCCCTTCATCCTCTTTGCTTCTGCTTCATGTAGGCTCCCGGGGAGGTCTGAAAGATTTCTCTTTGAAGCCTAAGGCTATAGGCTAAGGAGATACTCCTTCCCCCAATCTACCCCATGTCCTACCTGCCAGGTCCTACAATGAATCCTGCTCTCCTGACCCTGCTGAACAAGGGGGCCCCAAGACCTGCTGTACCCTTGATGATGTTCCTCTCATCAGGTAGGCCTGGAAACTGGGCACACCCAGGCCCCTCCAGATTTCCAGAAACCCTCTCAGGCAAAAGATTGTCCCTGGATCTCAAGAAGACACATCCTGAGCCAATTAAAACTGCCAAGGCTAGTGGCAAAGGGCTGTAATCCTCGCACTTGGGAAAGAGAAGTAGGAAGATAATCCAAGGCCTGCCTGTGCTATGAGACCCTGTCTCAGTGAAGAGAGACAAGGGAGCCTGGGCATTGTGCATGTAGCTCAGTCGGCAGAACACATGCATGGCACGCACAACGCCAGCACCACATAAAACCAGATGAGGTAGCACATGCCTGCAATCCCAGCATAGAGACTGAGGCAGGAGGGTCACAAGTTCAAGGTCATCCCCAGCTGGTTTTGGCTAGCCTGAGCAATGTAGGAGGACCCTGTTTCAAAGAAATAAATGCACTACTTGCTATTTCTAGAGCTGGGCGTCCTGCTGGGTTTCGTGTGCCAGTAGTGCCTTTTAATCCTGCCTTCAGGTTAGCTTCTGTACTTTTCTGTGCCGCTTTTGATGTGGAAACAGGTTTGGAGATACTCACTCAGGCCACACAGCTAGCCAATGAATGGACCCGGATGGAAAGTTAGCACTTCTGAGTGTCCAACCCAAGTTCAAGGAAATGCAGATGGGCTGCAGGCCTCAGCAAGCAGTCTCAGATCTGCGAGGCTCTGTGGGGCAACTCTCTCTCCCTTATACACAAGCTCTGTTTAAATCAG
Organism: Cricetiscus sungorus; assembly: GCA_030556225.1. Taxonomy (NCBI): domain Eukaryota; kingdom Metazoa; phylum Chordata; class Mammalia; order Rodentia; family Cricetidae; genus Cricetiscus; species Cricetiscus sungorus. The sequence goes on along the minus strand of JANBXA010000202.1, from coordinate 9,546,313 downwards.
AGGCTTGCCTGCTGAAGACCAAACACAGATAAAGCACCCTGGGGGGGGGGACTGGGAATGACATCGGAGGGGGCGTTGGAGGGGTATAGAGGGCCACAGGTGCTTCTGCTCACTGTCCTCACCCCTCCCCTCAGCAAGTGTGGAACATATCCCCCAGAGAGCTGCCTCTTCAGCCTCATTGGCAACATGGGTGCTTTTATGGGTGAGTGATACTGTCAGACCCTGCCTTCGTCTCCAGAAAAGCCCAGAAACATTTGCTCTGCATCACCAAGGGCTGGTGAGAGGGGCAGCTGCTAACTAATCTTCACACAGCTGCCCTGGGTAAAAGCCTGGGATTTCTGGGAATAACAAAAACAGTTCTACCTGCTTGTCCACCACCCTGTAGCCCTCAGCCCTCAGCAGGAAGGCAGAGAACTGGGCTCAGCGTGACTGTCTCCCCCTAGTGGCCCTGATCTGCCTTCTTCGGTATGGGCAGCTCCTGGAGCAGAGCCGGCACTCGTGGGTCAACACCACAGCGCTCATCACCGGCTGCACCAATGCTGCGGGCCTTGTGGTGGTCGGCAACTTCCAGGTGCCTCCTGCCCACCTCCCCTTACATAGGGTCTGGCTGCCTGGAGGTTGATCGAGGGAGGGCTGAGGAGGGAGCGTGGCGCTCCAAGGGGCTTCATGGAATGGCCCCTGTCTGGCCAGGTGGACCATGCCAAGTCTCTACACTACATCGGAGCCGGTGTGGCCTTCCCCGCGGGGCTGCTCTTCGTGTGCCTGCAATGTGTCCTCTTCTACCACGGGGCCACCACAACCCTGGACCTGGCTATGGCCTACCTGCGGAGCGTGCTGGCTGTCATCGCCTTCGTCACCCTGGTCCTTAGTATCCTTCTGGTGTAGGGTACGGGAGCTCAGCCCTCCTCCCACTCCAGGTGGGGTTAGGGTGGGATCCTGACCCAGTGACTGCTGCCCTGGTGGCCTTCTCATGAGGTCTGATCCTTTACCTCAGCCCACCTAAGCAGCTGGGACGGCCGAACAGGTGATGCCGGGTCCACACATCCTGCTGAACCTCTCCTTAACCCTGCTCCAGGTGGGGTCTTCTTCCTCCATGAGAACTCTCAGCTGCAGCATGGGGCTGCCCTGTGTGAATGGGTGTTTGTCCTCGACATCCTCATTTTCTACGGCACCTTCAGCTATGAGTTTGGGGCGATCTCCTCGGACACGCTGGTGGCTGCACTGCAGCCGGCCCCTGGCAGGGCCTGTAAGTCCTCTGGGAGCAGTAGCGCCTCCACACACCTCAACTGTGCTCCCGAGAGCGTCGCCATGATCTGAGTCTGGAGGGTGGCTGGCCCAGCCTCCGCAGCACCGCACCCCTACCTTCTTTGCATTTATTTTGTACCAAAAACAATTTTTTAGAGAGTGTTGTTGGGATCTAGGCGTCCTAACTTCTGGAGAAGTGGCCATCCAACATCCACCTGTGCCATAGAGGAGGACAGTCTCTCCAGCTGCCTCTGCCACATGTCCTGTCCCCCGTACCAGAGTAGTATTGTGTGTTAAAGGTCACCTGTCCTCACTTGCCCTGCCAGCCCTTCAGGTGCCTTCTACTCCCAGTACCAGAGCCAGACCACTGGGGTTTCCTGCTGCAGGAACTGGGGGCTGGGGCAGCAGGGGCCCGTAAGTCCGGATGATGGGAGGAGCATGCCTTAGCCTAAGGGAAGGCCCACCCAGCTGCATTTGGGTTCTTCACTCTGCCCCTCACTTCCTTTAGGGCAAATAACACAGCAGAACCACATGAGTATTTTAGTACTTTTTTTATATCTATTAAAAGAATTCTAATTTGCATGTTTGCAGTCTGTTCTGGAGAATCAGGGAGGGTCTGATCCAGTAGGTAGGGATGAAAAGAAGCCCTTTTGTCCAGAAAAGATTGTTGAGGGTGACAGGTGCCATCCAAACACATCAAAAGGGTCTGGAAATGATGGTACAGACAAGTAACCCCAGCACCAGGGAGGGACAAGCAAACTTTGTATAAACCAGCATCAGCCTGCTCTATAGTGACTTCCAAGTCAGCCAAGGTCACATAGCGAAACCCACTCTCAGACCCCCACCAAGGCTTGGCCCCCTTTATGAGTCTAAAAGGGGACTGGCCTGGCTCTGTAGTCTCATTTCTTTCCCCCAGGCTGGCTGGAACTTTCATTCCTTGATCCAGGGGCCTACATGGACAGGGTACAGAGAGCAACTTTTACAATGTTAAAAGTCTTCTCAGTGGAACTAAGGAACAACCCCCAGGATTCCAATGTTAACTAAAGGTTCCAAGGTTAACTAGAGTCTTCCGGAAGGGGGCGGTACAAGTTAGTTTATCAGTTTTAAACAGCTACAAAGGGCCAGGCCGACACAGTCGGACTCCTAACCCAGAACACTCTGACCCAAGGCTGGATGCTCCCGGGGGCCCACCACCCAGAGTCTAGAGACTGGCAGAGAAGGCAGCCTGGCACCAAGGCTGGATGCTCCCGGGGCCACCACCAGAGTCTAGAGGCTGGCAGAGAGAAAGGCAGCCTGGCACCTCTGCCGTGTGACAGCTCTGCCATGTTTCTCATTAGCAGCAGGGTTGAGGACGCAGGGCCCCTGCTCTAGTGCATGAGCGCTGCAGCTGCAGGGCGGGTGAAGAACCTTTAGTGAAGATCGGAGTGCAAGGGGGAGATGTCACAGAGGCTGAGCTCTCAGCCCTAACCGCTGCCTCACGTGTACATTGCTCCGTGGAGATTCTCCAGGCGGTGCTGCTGCTGCTGCCTCCTAGCCTGGAAGAAAGACGACAGGCTAGGCACGGCCAGGCCTGAATTCGAATGGCTAGGGCCACTGAGCAGCTGCTCGGGGCCTGTTTTCAGGCTCCTAGCATCATCAGTGCTAAGGCCTTTGGCCGTCACCAAACTACCTTTGGAAGGGGTCAAGAGAGCGTCCAAGCCTGCTGAAGTGGAGGGATGGGTGCCAAGCCCACTGCACCCCTCCACACAGGCCCTGCCCCTACCTTGTCTTTCTTGTGCTCCTCATAGCTGTCGTCATCAGTGGGCAGCTCATGGCGGCACAGGGGGCAGGAATTTGTCTAGGAAAATCAGAGCAGTCTCCAGCCCTTTCCTGCTCGTGATTCCCACCCCTGCTCTGACCCTTTCTTGATTCCCATTTCAGTCCATACCAAGAACACAAACACAAAACCAGGAGCTGGTATTACGGCAGAGTCAAGGCGGGAAGAAGTACCTTACTCAGCCAGGGCAGGATGCAGCTGGCATGGAAGAGGTGATGGCAGGGCATCTCAATGACAGTCTCCTCCTCCTCAAATTCCAAAAGGCACACAGGGCACTTGAGCTCTTGAAGAGGAAGTGCTGATCAGAACTGTTAAGGCCCCACCCCAACCTCCCACTCAGACCCAGACTTGGCCTAGAAAACTAACAGGCCCGATTGTGGTGGCTTGCGGTAGACGGCAGGTCTCGCTTATCTGCCCTAAACAGAAAAAAAAAAAAAAAAAAAGAACTTGTATTCTCACCAGCCTTGGAGCTACTGATGACTGTTCTGGGGAGGCTCTCCACCACAGCCTTGGCAGCTGGTGGAGGCAGGTGGTGTTCCCAATCTACCAATCCCAAGGCCTCAAAGTCCATCCTATTAAAGAGTGATCTGAGGAAGACGGTGTAAGGTCAGGAACTAAGGAAACCACACATTTTGGGTCCCCATAATCCACTAGACCCTTGGCAGACAAAAACACCTGCCCTGGCTAATAGTAATAATCACTAGTGCACAATAGCTACTCAGCAGAAATAAAGAAAAGGAAAACGGGGTGGAGGCGGGACGAAGTGTCCCGCGCCCTTAACCACAACACTTGGGAGCCTGTGGGATCAAGGCCAGCCTTGTCTACGTATTAAGTTCCAGGCCAGTTAGGAATATACATAGTGAGACGCTCTCAAAACACAAGATAACACTAGCACGGCGATATGATCAGACAACCCTAGTTCGCTGTTCATTTCCATTTTGCACGAAGTAGCAGTCTCAAGGAAGTCGTTCAGGGAATGACCGGTAAAGCCAAGTTGATTCTAGGGCGGCAGTGGGCTTCTGCGCTAGCATTTTTGCTAGCAAAGTATTATCCAACGAATGCACATGGGCACGGGCCGTGACAATCTTCTCCGGTGCCTCCCTCCGGTGCCCACCCTTTCCAGCCCAGTCCTTCCCACGATCCCCTGGCGGGCTTAGCGCATTAATGGCCCAGATTAAAGACGCCGAATCATCGCGGCTCTCAGACGAACATTCCATAGTATCGCCCCCATCGCCTAGGTTACCCGCCCTCTCCGCCAAGCCCCAGCCCAGAAACCTGCTGCCCGGGGCCCAGCTCCAAGCCCCGCGCACTCTCCTCGCGAGCTCCAGCAACATGTTGTTGCGGGCCTCGCGCTCGGGGTTCAACGGCTCGCAGTCGTGCTCGTCAAAATAAGACGCCATGGCTGCCGGGTTGTTAGGCTTGTCTGACTCAGTTCTGGGTCGCCGCTGGAGAGCCGGGTCTGCCCTGGCCAATAAGCGAGCGAGCTTCGCGAGGACAGCCAATCGGAGCGCGCGGGGGCGGGCACAGTGGCTCGCTGACAGCACACGGGCGGAAGTACTGATTCAGCCGCCTCTCGTTGGTCGGACGAGTCAGGTGACCAAACGCTAAAGCCAATAGAGTTGGAGGACGAGGGGACTTCCCTGCTCATGCTCAGTGGGACCTCGGGGGGGCCCCGGGTCCGAGCGCGGCCGCGCGTCCTTCTGTGGATCCTTGCTGGTTGGAGTTACCCTCATGTCCCCCTACTCCTCGAGAGGGAGATCCGCACGCACTGACTATATTTCAGGCGTTAAAAGCAAGGGTGGAGGGGCTGGAAGGATAGCTTAGCTGGCCCAGATTCTAGCTCCAGTGTCCACAGGGCAGCGCTCAACCGTCTGGAGCACAGTTTCCAGGGGGTCCGGCGCTCTTTGCGGGTACCAGGCACACAAGTGACAGACAGACAGACAGACAGACAGACAGACAGACAGACATGCAGCAAAACACCCAAACACGTTAAAAAAAAAAAATACATGGTGCTTCATGCCTTTAATCCAAGATCTCAAGGAGGCAGAGGCAGGTGAGTGGGAGGACAACCAAGGCTACAAAGTGTAATCCTGCCTCAATCAATCGATATAATAAAATAAATAGGAAGGAAGGGAGGGAGGAAGGAAGGAAGGAAGGAAGGAAGGAAGGAAGGAAGGAAGGAAGGAAGGAGAAGAAGGAAAGAAAGAAGAAAGAAAAAACCATGCATGGTTAGGGGCGCAAGTCTGGTAATTTACAATCACCTTTTACTCCAGCTCCAGGTAGCCCCTTTCCTCTTCTCCCCTCTACCTACATTCAACTGGCAGAAACACACATACACATAGCTATAAAAATAACTTCTTTAAAAAAAAAAAAAAGGTGACAGTCAGAGGATTTCAAGTTCAAGACTAGCATGGGCTACATAGTAAGATCCTGTCTTACACAGGATAAAAAGAGACGCATACGGAAAAAGAAAAGCCCATATGTGGTCCCTGTAATTGTGTCATACTGTAGAGACACAATTCTGCTTTTCTTTTTTCTCGTGGGGGCTTAGCCACAGAGCCTTGAGTCCATGCTAAGCACCTGCTCTACCCCTGAGCTGCACCCTATTACTTCGGGACCCATATATATATGAAACCTGAGTCCCAGAAGCCACTTGTCCAAAGTGAGTGTTATTGTTGACCTACTTAACAGGGCAAAGTGCTATCCTCCATCTTTCTCAGAAGAGGAAGGTAATAATAAATCCAGAGACGAAAACACGTTCCCAGGGCAGGCATGTCCGTATACACCTGTAATCTAAGAATTTAAGGGCAGCTTGGGGGTCTTAGGGGAGACCCTGCCTCTGACAATGAGTAGTGAGCCTGTATGGCCCCCACTTGACATAAGGTGGGGAAGGACCCTCGACTGAGGAAATCCCCCCATCCATGACCCTGTAGACTAAGTCGTTTCCTTGATTAGCGATTGATGTGGAAGGGCCCAGCCCACCGTAGGCAGCGCCACCTCAGGGCTCTAAGGACTCAGGCTCAGGCTCAGTCAGGACTGAGAAGCCAGTCAGCTGGTCCCTGGGTGACCTCTGTTCCAGTTCTTGCTCAGGCCCTCCCCTGATTCTCTGCCCCCACTTCCCTTCATACTGGACTACAGTTATGAGTTGAAATAAACTCTTTTCTCAACAGGTTGCTTCGGTCATGCTGTTTTATCAAGATAGAAAGCAAATAATACCACACAGTGGTGATGCACGCCTTTAATCCCAGCATTCCGGAGGAGGCAGAGGCAGGTGGGTCTCTGTGAGTTCAGGGCCAGCCTGGTCTACAGAGCAAGTTCCAGCCCAGCCAGGGCTACACAGAGAAACTGTGTCTAGAAAAACCAAAATAATAAAAATAACAAATGAAAATAAAGCAAACGAGACAAAGGGTGGCCCTAGGCCTGGGGTATTTCTGTGACAGATCTGAACGCATTATTTGGGGGAAGATTGGTAAGGATGTGGGAACACTGGGCTGGAAAAGTTATTAAAGTCCTAGAACTTAATATACCTGTGGGAATTTGGAAGATAATGCCGACAGCCATGCAGATGATGAAGGCCTGGCTTAACAAAGTTTCAGAGGGAATCTTGAGAGCCTGTTAGAGACTCTGTTGGGGCTGTTTGTGAGACATATTTGAATTTAGAATCTGTAGCTTAACCTGCTGGCGGCGGCGGCGGTGGCGGCAGCTGCAGGCATCGCTGTACACCTTTAATCCCAGCACTCCAGAGGCAGAGGCAACAGCCAGGAATACCAGAAAAAAAAATAAATAAAACAAAACAAAAACAGGAATCAGTGGCTCTGGTCAGCTGGGGCTGCAGAATCGGCAGTGATTAACAAGAGACCAGAACCACTGACGGGAAACCTTAGCTCTACTAGGACAATCCATGCTGCTGAGCTGGAGCTAAGAAATTAACAGTGATTAAGGAGAGACAAGCATTATTATTATTATTATTATCATCATATTTTGATTTTTAGAGACAGGGTTTCTCTGTGTAACAGTCCTGGCTGTCCTGGAACTTTCTCTGTAGACCAGGCTGGCCTTGAACTCAGAGATCTACTAGCCTCTGCCTCTCAGGTGCTGGGATTCAAGGTGTGTACCAGCATGCCAGCCCAGCCCCAACTCCTTTTTAAACATTTATTTTTATGTGCATTGGTGTTTTGCCTGCATGTGTGTCTGTGTGAGGGTGCCATATTTTGGAGTTACAAGACAGTCCTGAGCTGCCATGTGGGTGGTGGGAATTGAACCCCAGGTCCTCTGAAAGAACAGCCAGTGCTCTTAACTGCCGAGCCATCTCTCCAGGCCCCCAATGCCACAGTTTTTACCCACCAGCATCTCTTACTATCCTGGAGATCACCAATTAGGCTAGGTTGATGGCTAGTGATCCCCCAGGAATTTGCCTATCTCTACCTTCCCAGCTCTGTATGTACAAGAAAGCTACCATATTGGTTTTGTTTGTTTGTTTATGTGTTTTCTTGAGAGAGGGTCTCACTATGATCTGCCTGTCCCTACTTCCCCAGTGCTTAGATCAAGGCTAATGCTACCACATTGGACCCCACACCTGGCTTTTTAAAATGGGTCTGGAGATGAAACTCAGACCCCTGTTTTCAAGGCAAGCATGTTATAGGGTTAACTTTCTGCATTTTCTTGTTTGTTCATTTGTTTTTCGAGATGACTTTTTTTGTTTGCTTTAGTTTTTCCAGGCACGGTTTCTCTGTGTAGCCCCAATTCTGTAGACCAGGCTGGTCTCGAACTTACAAAGATCTGCCTGCCTCTCTGCCTTTGCCTCCCAAGTGCTGGGATTAAAATCATGCACCACCACCTCCTAGGTCTTCTGTAGGTTTCTTGTTTTTCTTAAATGTTTTATATAAAGTGTGTGTGTGTGTGTGTGTGTGTGTGTGTGTGTGTGTGTGTGTGCAGGTGCCCACAGAGGATGATCTATCTCCCTGAAGCTGGACTTATGGGTGGTTATGAAATGCCTGACTTGAGTGATGGGAACTGAACTTGTCTGTGGTATGAGTGTGTGTATGTGTGTGTGTGAGAGAGAGAGAGAGAACACACTTGTAACCAAACAGCAGCTTTTACTGCGCTCCAGCGGTGTTGCCTAAAAGGGCCAGTGCAGCAGGCGGCCCTCAGGGCCAGTCTATGGCATGATGGCAGATGCAGGTGCGCACATATCCAGGATGCCCTTCGGCGCTCACTCTGTGGCCTAGGCACAAGCGAACGCCACGATTCCCTGACCAGAACAGGTCAGTGCAGCCATTCAGCTTCTCCTGCAGGCCTGGCTGGGCCAGCCCCCAGTCCTCAAGGCACTGCTGGCATCCTGGGCCTACGGTTTGCTACTGTCCTCACTGCTGCTTGGGAGGAAAATGACCAGCAGCACAATCAGGATGATGAGCAGGCCACCGGCCACTGCGAGCCCCAGGTAGATCCGGCACCGGATATTCTCCCAGCGCTTCTTCTGGGCTAGAGTCTTGGTTGTCTTGCTGAAGGCTGAACTCTGTGGATACCCAGGGATACGGAGAGAAAGAGTTAATGGTCCCCTCTGCATCCCTGTGCCAGCAGTATCCTCCTTATCTTGTCTGCTGCCTCTGCACTCACTGCACTCTGGGACCCTTCCAGCCTGACCCCTGACCTCAGACACTCCTGTACCACCTGACTCTCTCACACCCACTTAGCCCATGACGCCCTAGGAGTGCACACAGCTCCAACCACTTCTTAGGTTCATTTGTTTGTAAGACAGGGCCTCATATAGCTCCTGCTAGGACTTACGGTGTGGCCAAGAATGAGCTTCTGATCCTCTGGGTTCCCTGAGTGCTAGGATCACAGGAGGGCCATGGGTGTTTCATGCTGTGTTGGGGAGTGAACCCAGAGCCACGCATGCTAGGTAAGCACTCTATCAGCTGAACGACAGCCCCCACCCAAGTGTATCTTTGTGAAATCCACTAGTAGGAAACCAGAAGTCCTACACCGGTAAGCAAGCAAGCCCCAGACCCCACCTACAGCCTCCCCACCAAAGCCTAAGAGCTCCCTGTCCGTCCCTCCTCACCCCCAGTGGCCACACACCATGTCCAGGAGCTGGTCTGAGCGCTGCTCCAGCTCTGCCAGCTTGCCGTCACGCTCCAGGACCTTGTCGAAATTGTTGAGCATGATTTCCGTCACTTCGTCCGCCTGCCGCTGGCATCGTTCCAATTCTTTCCCTGCCTGAGCACCAAGCCCAAGGTCAACGACACCAAGGTTCCCCTCCCAGCCTTCCTCCAGCACAAAAGACCGCACTCCCCGCACCACACGGACATCTGGCATGGCAGATGAGTAACAGCACCCTTTGTGTGGAAGGCGTGAGCTGTTTGGGTTAAAGGGCCGCCTCCTGAGCAGTGGACCTCCGGGCTCCTTGTCCATCCCTCTGGATTTCAGCACCCCAGCTTCTTCTGTTACCTCAAACTGGCAGCTTCCTGGATCCCCACCTTCCACAAAGCACACACTTTGCTCACCTGCTCCGAGATGGCCTCTCCCAGAGTTCATCTGTCCTGTGGCTTCCCACTGACCCCCAAGAAGTGGCGAAGAGCAGGGAGCCAGGCAAGAAAGAGCCCCGCCCTGCAGGACTAGAAAGGTCACTGGAGCCCAGGTCACATCAGCATCTCTGCCTAGAACCCGGCCCTCCCTCTTTGGACCTCTGACCAGTCAGGCCAGTTTTGCCTGTGAGCTAACCTGCTCTCCTCCTGGGAACCTGAGACCCTCTGCCCTACGGCCTCCAGCCTATTGGTCGGCCAGAGCTTCACTGGGATGAAGTTTTCAGTGGGATCCAAGTGACAATCTGGCTTTTGAGCCTGGGCGGCACAGCTTCACCTAACCAGAAACTCACTTTGTTTGGAGGATTGGGATGCGAAGGGCACAAGTTTCAATGTAGGGGGCGTGACAGGGAAAGAGGGGGAGGGGGAGGGCAAGTGGGTGGGAGGCAACAGTCCTGCTGTCCCTAGATGTCATGCGCTGAGATCATGGGCAGGGCAGGTCTATTCAGGAAGACGAAGACCAGAGGATTAGCACACCACCCTCCCTCAGCCCATCCCTGTTCTATCTCCTCTTCACAGCCCCCACCCCTTCCTGCCAGCCCATATCTCCCATTGTTCACTGCAGACATTTTGGCACTTGGCAGAATTCCACTTAAAAGCAGAGAATCCGTGTTGGAAGAGGCCCGGCAGTCAGAAGCTAGCCTCCTCCACCAGCAAGAATCCTCACCCAGGCTGGGTACAGCTGCCCTGCCCACAGCCTCAGGGCATTCCCAGGGCATGAGTCCTCTCTCCATGGCTAGGTCACAGGCTCCCAGGGGAGGGCAGGGGACAGCACCCTAGTCCATCCTCCAGCATCCAGAAGCCTGGGAGACTATGAATGCTAGGACCCAGTAAAGGGGCTGGTTGCTTGATTGCCTATCCAAAAGGACTTGGTCTCAAAAGAGGTTCTCCTCATTTGCTTATCTGCCCAGCAGGAGTTTCGAGGGACAGGCATCTGAAACCCAAACAGGTCAATATTTACCCAAGAGCTAGAAAAACAGCTTGTTTTTAGAGTGGGGACCGGCAGGGACACAGGGCAGCGGTGAAGAGAACAGGGAACCCATGCTTCCTCCCATGCCTGAGTCACTAGTCACCCCCGCCATGACTACTGTCCTGTTGGACAAGGCTCCATTGTCTGAACATCCCCCGCATCCCAGCACTCCAGGACACGTTTGGGAAGAGACAAAGACTTAAAAATGAGACTCCCCACCAGAGGTTGGTGGGATGCTGGCGGCATTTTTGTTTTTGTTATTGTAGGGGGACACAGATGTGTGTGGGGAGGGTCAAAGGACAGCTTGCCCACTTTCCCATGGATTCTGGGGATTAGACTCAGGTTAGCAGGCCTGTATGGAAAGTGCTTTACCTACTGAGCCATCCCAGGGCGTCGGTCTGTCTGTCTGTCTGTCTGTCTGTCCCTCACCCCGCTATGCAGCATATTCCTGTGCTGTGAGTGGTTTTGCTAGCATCGCTGTCTGTAAAGCATGCACGCAGGGGCCAGAGGATGATGCCAGTGTCCTGCTCCATCGCCGGCTACCTCACTCCCTTGAGAGTTGTTCTCACCGAACCTGGAAGAGGCTGGCAGCCAGAAAGCCCCAGCCACTCTCATGCTTCAGTGACAAGTGCTGCCAGCTCCTGAGCCATTGCCCTACCATCTTCCCCCTTTCTTTATCTTTTCTTCCATCTCTCTTTTTTTCTTTTGGACAAGGTCTTGTATAGCCCAGGCTGGCCTCCAACACACTGTACAGGCAAAACTGACCTTGTACCCTGCTCCCATTAGCCTTAGTTCCCAGGACTAGTAGTACAGGTGCGCTCTACCGTGCCCAGCTTACGTGGTGCTGCCGGCAATGAAAGCCCAGGACTCCATTCATGCTCGCTCACTCACGCTTGTTCTGGGCGCTACAGCTGCTGTAATCATCCCCACCCAAGGGTCACACGGGCTAATATGCTATGGAGAGCTGGCTGTGCCTTTCCCTGCTACAGTGAAGTCAGGCCTACTGCCCATTGGGAGCCAAGATGGGCTCCAGGCCTAAAAGAACATACATGTTCCAAGGAACATGACCACCAAGTCCCTACCCATTTTGCCCCGCCCCCCCCAGCCAGAGGTAAAAGGACCCTAACTATGTGCACAGGTCTCTGCTGGCAGCATGAAAGATAAATCGCTAGGGGAAGTGTCAGAGAAGAACTGAGCAAACAAAGGGCACGAGCCAGGGTACCCTGTGCCACCTGTCACTCAGCCAAGGGCCTGGCAGCTGGTAGACACATGACAGATACTTCCTGAATGAATTGTACCTGTTTTCAGGGGGATCCCTCTCCAGCTGAGGAGATGGCATCATGCCATGCCATCAAAGTTACACACTGAGACTTAATGCCCTAGCCACCATGGAGCGAGTAGATTACAGGGTCAGAATGGTAACCCAAAGGGCAGGTGTTCCAGCAGAGACGCGGACACAGCCCCCCTAGGGAAGGGGCCTGGCAGAGGGTGGAGAGGATGGGTGGGGCTGGGGAACGCAGCAGAAGTTGAGGGGTGGAAACTAGTGTGCAGGAAGTAATAAAACACAACCCAGTCAGGTGTGGTGGCATGCATAGCTGGGGAATCTCCAGTCCCTGGCCAGCCTGGGCTACATAGTGAGATCTGCCTCAAAAACAAGACAAAAGTGTGGTCTGTAATCCCGACATTCTAGAGGCAGAGGCAAGAGAATTGGAAGTTCAAGGCCATCTTTGGCTTGGACTGCATGAGACCTCTTGGCGTAGAGGCTCGGGAGCCTACACACACACAGGCTGGGGAGATGGCTCGGTGGGTAAGAGCAGCTGCTGGGCACATACAAGCTCCTGAGTTCCCATCCCAAGCACCAATGTAAAAAGCCAGTTATGGCTGCACCGCAACACTCCCAGCTCTGACAGGGAGCAGAGAAAGAAACATTGGTTTTACTGGCTGCCATTCTAGTGTCTGGTGAGGACCTTGTCTCAAGGGAATGTGGCAGAGAGTGTAGAGTGTGTGCGTGTGCACACATGTGCACACACACACACGCGCACACACACACTCTGACACACATATGCACACACATACACTCTGACACACATACGCACACACTCTGACACACACACAGGCACACACTCTGACACACACTGACACACACTCTGGCACACACACACACACTCTGGCACACACACACTGACACACATATGTACACACACACTCTGGCACACACACACACTCTGACACACACACACACACACACACACACACACACACACGCTGACACACTGAGAGCTTCAGACTTTCAGTCTCTCATGGATCTACTGGTGAGCACCACCCCCCACCTGACCCCGTCACACCATTTTGTTTTACACACTTGTGGCTGGCATGGAATCCACTATTTAGACCACCTATGCGGCTGCTTAAACTCCACAGCTATCTGCCTGCCTCTGTCTGAGACCAGGCCTCTTAGAAACAAGAAGTGGGTGTGGCCAGGCATGAACACAACCCCAGCACACGGGGGAGAACAGAGCACATGACATGGCAGAGGGAGATTCCCAGAACATACTAGCTCACGTCCATGTGAAAACTGTGTGTCCTGGTGAGCACTCACAGCCTCACTGCTCAGGGCACGGGAGACAGGAGCCTCCTATCTCAAAAACAAGGTGTGCTGGCTCCTTCGCCTCAAATTCCACCTGCCTCTGCCACTCACCAGCTGATGGCCCCACACTGAAGATGCCACCGTTCTGACCCACCACTTCCTCTCTCGTACAGTGGTGGTAACAGTGCTTAACCTCATCAATCTCATATTAGCTCAGATCCCGTGACATAAACAAAAGCCTGACAATACATAACCAATACTAGATAAATAGCATCAATTAGTACTAATGGAGACCAAATTTTCACCTCTTTTTCTTTTTATTAAAGACTTCTTTTTTAAAAAACATATGAATGTTTTTTATTTATTTTATTCGGATGAATGTTTTTCCTGCATGTGTGTGCGGGCACCACAAGTGTGCCTGGTACCCCACAAAGTCAGAAGAGGGTGCCAGACTTCCATGGACCTGGAATTATGGATTGCTGTGGGCCGCCATGTGGGTTCCAGGAATCAAATTCTGATCTCCTGCAAGAATAACCAGTGTTCTTAACCACGGAGTCATCTCTTGAGCCCTAAGACTTATCTTTAAAAAGTATTTATGGGGACTGCAGCGATGGCTCAGTGATTAGAAGCAGTGGCTGGTCTTCCCATGGAGCTTGGTTGGATTCCCCACGCCCACGTGATGGGTATGGCCATCTGTAACTCCAGTTCCAGGGGATCTAACAGCCTACTCGGGTCTCTGGGCATTGGCCGTATGAATCGCCCCAAACGGATACAGAGGACTGGACTCAGGCCCTCTGCAGAAGCAGCAATTGCTCTTAACCAATAAGGTCTCTCCAGCCCGTTTTCTTTTTCTTTCCAGGCCTAATGTAGTCCAGGATGGCCTTGAATTTATTAATATCAGCATCCACACTTGGTTCCTCCTGCTCCCCTCTTTTTAAAGATTTATTTCTTTTTATTTCTGTGTACATGGCTAGGTTGTCTGCATGTTTGCCTGTTCACCACGTGCACACGCAGGGCCTGAAGAATAAAAAGAAAAGGTGTCCGACACCCTGAAACTGGACTTACAGACAGCTGTTAGTTGCCATGTGGATGCTGGGAATCGAACCTGGGTCCCCTGTAAGAGCAGCCAGTGTTTTGTCTTGTTTTTTTAAGATGTATTTTATTTTTAATCTATGAGTATTTTAATTGCATGTTTGTATGCACTCTTGTGCATGCCTGAGGACGGTAGGTTCCTTGCAACTTGCAATCTGCAGCGGGGTGGTTGTGAGCCACCCTCTGGGTGCTGGGAATCTAACCCGGGTCCCTGGAAGAGCAACAAATACTCTTAACCGCTGAGCCCCCATTCCAGCCAACACCACCCCCGCCGCTTATGAAGACACGTTGGGATCTTAGTGAGGATACCTTAGGTGTAGGTGTCAGCCCCTCAAGAGAGTCAGTTTCCTTTCCCTTTCTTTGAAGATGCACAACCAGCCAAGGTGTTCCCCGTTGCACACTTACGCAGTGACTCGCTTCGTATCTAAGTGAGGAAACTTCGTGGAGTTTTGAGAACTGCTGCTCTAGGCCCAGTGTCTGCATTCTTTCCATTAAGTACTACAGGTTACTGAGATCCTCGTTCATTGGTGTGATGCTGGACATTGAGCCTAGGATGTCACATACTGCAGCCCTTCCAGAAATTTAAATTAAAAAGACAGACATGAAAGAGCCTCTCTATAAACTGCACAGCCTGGCCTGAGACTTGGGGGTCCCCCTGCCTCTGCCCCCAAGTGTTGGACCCTTGAGCAATAGTGACAGCCACCTTTCAGTGAGCACATAACCTGACCAGCACCGAGCTAGCTGTGCATATGGGGATCTGGCTAAATCTTCATAAAAACCCATTCAAGACAATATTATGGTCCCTGTTTTACAGCCCAGGGATGTTAAGTTGCCCTGAGTCAGTAGGTAACCAATCTGAGGGTAGAATGGTCAGAGACCTAGGGGCTACAACTCTAAATCCCGTGCTAAACCAGGAACAGGGTGGGGGTGGGGTGGGGGGGTGGGGGGTGGTGACGCTCCAGCTGATTGGCTGAAGGCTGCCAGCCACTTGATGCTGCCAACTCAGCTTGCATGCATGAGAGGCCTGTGATTACACACACCAATTCTGGCAGATGAATGGCTTCAAGAATTATTTTCAGCTAAACATAGTCATGGACCTATTTAATCCCAAAACTCAGTAGGCAGACTTCAAGGCCAGTTGAATCTACAGAGTGGGATCTTGTCTCAAGGAAAATAAATAAGTAAATAAATAAGTAAACAAGCTATTCTATAGCTGGCCATGATGACAGATAATTGTAACCCCAGCACTTGGGAGGTAGAGGCAATAGCATTGCTGCAACTTCAAGGACAGCTTTGCCTATACAGGCAATTTAAGGGCTATATAGCAAAATAGTTCATCCTAGTCAGGCATGGCGGATGGCAGCAAAGCTTCATAGTGAGTTCCTTAGCAACCTGACCTACACGAGACCTTGTCTCCCAAAAAACAAACAAGCAAGCTAAGTAATTCTTAAAAATTATTTATGGTGGGGCTGGAGAGATGACTCAGTGGTTAAGAGCACTGGCTGCTCTTCCAGAGGACCTGGGTTCAGTTCCCAACACCCACTTGGCTGCTCACAGCCATCTATAATTTCAATATGAGTAGTGATCTAACTCCCTCTTCTGGATTCCACAGGCACTCACATACATGGTGCACATTGACACATGTGGGCAAAACATTCAGACACATACAATAAAATCTTTGTTTGTTCGTTTGTTTTGTTTTTGTTCTTTTGAGACAGGGTTTCTCTGTAGCTTTGGAGCCTGTCTTGGAACTCCCTCTGTTGACCAGGCTGGCCTCGACCTCACAGATACCTGCCTGCCTCTGCTTCAAGAACACTGGGATTAAAGGTTTGCGCCACCACCGCCTGGCACAATAAAATCTTTTTAAAACTGATTTATGGTGCTAGGGAGATGGCTCCATAAATAAAGCTCCTACAGCACCAGTTTGAGAACCAGAGTTTGAGCCCTGAGCACCCACACACAAGCCAAGAAGTTGATTTGTTATCCTAGGGCTCAGGATGCAAAAACAGGGTTCCCAAGGACAAGCTGGTGAGCCCCGGGTTCAGCCAGAGACCCCGCCTCTGAAAATACATCATTAAATAAGACACCTGACATCAACCTCGACTCCCATGTGCACCTAAACACATATGTGCCCACAGATGTGAATAACCATTCACAGAACACGGGTACACATGCAAGAAATGATTGCTCACTTTCCATCTCCCCTGTCGTTGCTTTGTCCTTTGGTAGTGGCACAAATAACTGCCGATACCCTTTTAGACCCAGTGAGTCACAGAGCAGGAGGAGGGGGAAGGGTGGGAGCAATTAGGTAGTCAGAGGGGTGGGCAACAAAGGTAAAGAGCTGGACATAGCAAAGGGGACAAGAGGGGAGGGCAAGTTAGCTGACGGAGCTGGAGGAACAATGTATCCCGCAGGCTCGGAACCCCCTTTGCCTGGAATGCACCTGTGAGCATCCCAAGGTTCTGTGCAGTCAGGTAGCTAACCTCGCTTGCCCTCGTTCAGAACTCCTCCCTAGGAGCTGAGGGCCAGCTGGAAACCCACCCCCTACCTCCTCCCATCTCCCACCCTGCGCTCTCGGAAGTGGGCTCTTAGCTCCAGCCCATTCTCAGGGCCTTCGTTAGTTTCCTGGTATGGCCTCAAAGCTTAGGGCTACCTTCCTGCCTCACTTCCCTTTCCTGCCTCCAGTTCCCTAGAGACGAAGCCATCCAGGCAGTGCCATCTCTAGCCAGGCCACATCCATGCAGCCTTGGGGTACTAAATTTGCTTCCAGTCTGGCCCGTCTCCCCAGGGCCCCGGGGGAGGGGGCTCCTGGCATCAGAGGTCTCCGACACCTTTGCCTTGGAAATGGCAGGTCTATAGCAGGAGTATGGGTGACTCAACCCAGGATTATGTCACTAGGTAGAAGTTAGGAAAGAGTCAGCCTGTGTCACACTGATAATTTCATGGAACGTTTATGGTAAACAACTTATTTTCTCTTTCCCCGGGGAAAGTGTTTATCTTTCAGCGCCCAGTCTAGAGAGGCCTCGATCAGGCACCTACTCAGGTTTCCAACCCTTGGTCCAGCTCTGGCTCCTCTCAGCCCCAGGAAGAGCCCGCAGAGGTCATCACATTACCTCCTACTTCTCAGCAAAGGTTCTGAGTGCCTGGCAGCAGCAACCATAACATCTCTTTTAACCTCTCAAGGACCCACTAAGGTAGGTATTGCTGCCTCTACTTTATGGCACGGAAAAGGCAGCTCAGGAAGGTTAAGTGACTTGCCGGGTATTGCCAGGAGCGGGTAACTGCCGCAGGAGCGTGGGAAGCTGCAGCTCGCTGCTCACCCGACGGGGCGCACTCTGAGTCTCCTTCCCCGGCTGCCTGCAAACTTGGGGTCTGGCCCACGCGACCCGCACCCCTGGTGTTCGGGCTTCCATCTCACACCCCAGCACAATCGCCCTCTGCCCCTGCCCGTCTGTCTCACCATCGCCTCCGCAGCCACCGCCACCTCCTGCTTGCCGGCTCCGGCTCCTCTGCCCGGCGGCCTCGGTGCCCGCCGCCCTGGAGGAAGCCGCGGGGCGGGGCGGGCTCGCGGGCCAAGGGGGCGGGGTGGGGGGCGCTCCTTCTCAGAGAGGTGCCCGACCGGGCCAAACCGAAAGCAGCCGCAGGGTCCGTGGGGCGCCTCCTACCGGGCCACCAGCGTCCGATTTCCGATGACACCCCAGCCTGGTGAACTGGGGACCGATGTCTCTTGGATCTGTGGCTGCAAAAGGAGTTAGCGAGGGAGGCGTCATTCTGTCATGCGACAAGCATGTGTGAATGCTATCATGAACATGCCAGGAGGGGTGTTTGCCACCTTGGTGAGTGCATGTCACCAGAGATTGAAAACACATCAACCACTCCAAAGTTCTGGTTGTTTTCAGACGGAACAAGCAGCATTCTGGTACATTATATGCCACCAAGTTGTACACTTACAAGACAAACTGAGGTCTGGCGAGATGGCTCAGCTGATAAAGAAGGCACCTGATGCCAAATCTAAAGATCCGCGTTCCGTCCCCGGGACTCACATAGTGGGAAGAGCCAACCCCTGCAACTCCCCCGTACACTGGGGGAGTGGGGATTTTTTAAATGCTAAAATTCTGCAGACATTCCTGAGAGCTAAGTCTCAGTGGTGTGTGGACGGATGGGCCTCTAAAGTTGCTGGGATGGATCCCAGCCCGAGATAAAAGATGACAACAGCAACCACACTAAGTTTTGAACCAGCAAGAGGCAGAAGCGGAAAAGGAGGCGATTTGAGCCAGCTTCCAGAGCAGTACTCAAGCAGAAACCGACCTTCCCTTTCCTACAAGAATAAAATACAGACAACCCTGGAATGCCCTGAAGAGTCTCACAGTCCAGCCCAAGGACACACAACTTCCCCTTAGATTCCTGACGCCAGCAGTGTGACTTCCCCCAGGTGAGGAAGAAAGTGACTTTGAAGGGGAGTGATGGTGA
Organism: Cricetiscus sungorus; assembly: GCA_030556225.1. Classification (NCBI taxonomy): domain Eukaryota; kingdom Metazoa; phylum Chordata; class Mammalia; order Rodentia; family Cricetidae; genus Cricetiscus; species Cricetiscus sungorus. The sequence goes on along the minus strand of JANBXA010000202.1, from coordinate 9,527,549 downwards.
GGATACTGCAGCTTTTCTTGCAGAACCGGGAAAAATTAAGGAGGAGTCAATTTGCAATCCTCTTCCTTAATCTCACTGGCCCACCCTGGCCTCAGGCCACGTTTAAGGTTAAATTAGCTTGTTTTTAAGTACTGTGCAAAAGGTATAATCAGAAACTCAAAAATATTTAAGTGATACACTGTGCTCCGAATTTCACAAAACAAACAAACAAACAAACAAAAACAAAAACCAAACAAGCCATGGACAAATATAGTAATAGTACTGTTTTATGTGCTTAATCAAAGACTAGAATGCGGGCTGGAGAGCTAACTCGGCAGTTAAAAGCACTGGCTGTCCTCCAGAGGACCCAGACTGAATTCTCAGCACCCACATCGCAGCCCATTACTGTCCCTAACCCCAGCCCCAGGGGACCTAATGCCCTACTCTGGCCTCCAAGGGCGCCCAGTCACAAACATGGCACACTGCTACACTTGCAAGGGATGCATCTTTGCACATGAAAGAAAAATAATTTAAAGAAAGAGTATTATTTTTTTTTTTTTTACTTATTTTACACCCTAACCTCGCTTTCCCTCCTTCTCTCCTCATGGTCCCTCCGTCCCCCCAGCTCTCCCTCTCAATCCAGTCCTCTTCTGTTTCTATTCAGAAATGCCAGGCCTCCCACGGATATCAACAAAGCACGGCATATCAAGCTATAGTAAGACTAAGCATCTTGACCTATATTAAAGCTGGGCAAGGCAACCCAGTATGTGGGATAGGACCCCAAAGCCAGTCAAGGAGCCACAGACAGCCCTTGTTCCCACTGTCACAAGACCCACAAGTAGAGCAAGCTACCAAACTGTCACAGATATGCAGAGGGCCTGGCAGTCCCGTGCAGGCTTCCTGGCCGCCAGTTTAGTCGTTGTGAGCTCTTCCGAGCCCAGCTTAGTTGCTTCTGTGACGTTTTTTGTGATGTTCTTTGACCCCTCTGGTTCCTTCTCCCCTCTCTTCAGCAGGATTCTCAGAACTTGGCCTAATGTTGGGCTGTGGGTCTCTGCATATGTTTGCACTAGTTTCTGGGTGAAGGCTCTCTGATGACAGTTGAGCTAGGCACCGATCTGGGATTCAGGATGCTGGCCTGGCCTCTCGAAAAAGGGATTTTTTTAAAAAAGACGAAGTGTTAAGGAAAAACTTAAATTGTTAATTGTGGCTGAGCATGTGCAAGCTTTGGGTTTGGCCTCCAGCATTATACAAACCAGATTTGGTGATAGATGCCTGAAATCCCAGCACTGGGGAGCCAGCGGCAGAAGGATCAAAAGTTCAAAGTCTTGGTCTGAGATATAGTGATTTTTTTGTTTGTTTTTGTTTGATTGTTTTGGCTTTTTGAGACAGGGCTTTCCTTTGTAAAATCCCTTCCTGCCCTGGAACTTGCTCTGTAGACCAAGCTTGTCTCAAATTCAAAAATCTGCCTTGCTTATGCCTCCCGAGTGCTGGGATTAAAGGTGTGTAGACCACCACTGTCCAGTTGCTATATAATGAATTTAAGGCTGGTGTTTACTATACGAGACCCTGTCTAAAGGCAAAACAGACAAACTGAGCTGGCACTGTGGCGTTTGGCTGTGGTCCTAACATTTAAGAGGATGAGGCAGGACGATGGACTGACTTTGAGACAAGCCTGGGCTACATAGTAAATCCCAAGCCACCTCCAAAAGGCTACAAAGTGAGACTTGGTCCCCCCCCCAAAAAAAAAGTTTGCCGTATGAATTTCACTCCAGTGTAAAAAGAAAGCAGCTTCTTTGGGAAGTGCTAGCTCAGGTTTTTCTCTGTTCTAAACTCATCACGAGAAACTTGCAGGCCTGTTCCTGTGCTGCAGGCGCTGGTGTGCCTCTCGAATTGTGTAGTCTTCAGAGCTGCTGAGGAGAAATCACCAAACCCATCTCCCACCTTCCAGAACGCCCTTGGCATCCCAAGTGAGGCCTCTTAACCAAAACGTCAGGACTGTCTCCCCTGGGGTTGAACCACTCTGAAGACAGAGCACTGTTTCCGCGCTTGGACACGGCACCTCAGCGCCTCAGCGCGAGGTAGGAGCAGGCTTGGCAAAGCAGACCAAGAAGGGTTATTTGGTACTTTCCCTGCCCTCTGGAATCAGGAGCGTGATTCCAGAATGTGACTAAATTCCAGAATTTAGTCTCACATTTGTCTCTTAGCCCTGCCCTTACCTCACATCCTCCACAGAAGGATGTTTCTAGTTCTGGAAAGGCTGTGGAGGAAACGGGCAGAGGTAGCCAAGAACCCTTCCCACAAACCAATGCAGACAAGAGGAGCGGTGACGGAGAACCTGGTGGGGAGGAGGGTCCAGAGGACAGAAAGCTCATTGTGCTTCAGCCCTGTCCTGTGACATTGACTGTGACTAGCATGGGACTCTGGGGAGGGATGCTCGTCCCCACCCCTCCCCCTCAGAAGAGCTGAGAGCCAGGGCCCGGTGAATGGCCCGGAGAGCAAGGGTGGACAAAAGACAACCAGGACACACAGAACGAATGGATGACCAACAAAGGAAGAGCTGACTAGTTCCTTCTACTTTTGGCCCTGAGTTTTACCAAGGCCACAAAAGAGACACTGCAGAAGCGGCTCTCAACCAGGTCATAAACGACACAACATCTCTGCAAACACACCCAGGAGGTTAGTTAAGGGACATGACAGGATCCAAGGGGAAGACACCGCATCCTGCACCCTACCCTAAAGTGCTGTGGAGGTTTTAATTCTCCCTGTGGTAAGATCGCTAGGAAATCCTTCTTCCTGTGGCCTGTGACAACGAACAGTGTGGTCTGGAGAAAAACAGGAGGGGTTGGGAGATAGCTCAGTAGGGAAGCACTGGCTGTGCCAGCACGAGGGCCGGAGTTAGGGTTCCTGTTCCCTTGTAAAAGCTTGACACATTTCCGTAACCTCAGCGCTGTGGAGACGGTAGGCCCCTGGAGCTCGTTGGCCAGCCATCCTAGCCAAATGCATGAGCTCACGCTCAGCGAGTGATCCATCTCAGAAAGCAGGTGAGGCCTGGAGCTGTCACTCAGTGGTAGAGTGCTTATCTCACATGCACGATACCAGAGGTTCAACCTCCAGTACCGTCAGGAAGCAAAACAGGCCCGCTAGACAGTAAGGTGGACATCCGACATTAACCTCTGGCCTCCACACGTGCGTTCACCCACACAGATGTGCACATACACATACATGCAAGCTGGGAGGGAGGGAGGAAGATGGATCGATGGCTCTTTGGTTAAGAGTGCATGTGTGGTGGCCCACGCCTTTAATCCCAGCACTTGGGAGGCAGAGGCAGGTGGATCTCTGAGTTTGAGGCCAGCCTGGTCTACAGAATGAGCTCCAGGACAGCCAGGGCTACACTAAGAAACCCTGTTTGAAAACAAAACAAAAAAAAAAAAACTTCAACAGTTCAGCTGCCTAAAGGAGACCAGAACAAGGACATCAACAGGCTTGGTGACACGGAAGGGGGATTTTGAGAGGCCTATCCCTGGACAAAGAACTATAGGCAATTGGGAAATGCTCAGAGAGGGAAAATAAATCAGTCTTCCTCAGAGATAAGTTCCTTAGATCATTATCCAACACTAAAGGGTCAGCCCTGCAATCGTATGCATACAAGCAACACCGAACAGAGTCAGCAAGCTGTGTGTGTGTGTGTGTGTGTGTGTGTCACAGTAGCTAAAGAAAAAGAGGCCATGGGTTAGAGACGGAGTAAAGGGAGTGTGTGTGTGTGTGTGTGTCACAGTAGCTAAAGAAAAAGAGGCCATGGGTTAGAGACGGAGTAAAGGGAGTGTGTGTGTGTGTGTGTGTCACAGTAGCTAAAGAAAAAGAGGCCATGGGTTAGAGACGGAGTAAAGGGAGTGTGTGTGTGTGTGTGTGTCACAGTAGCTAAAGAAAAAGAGGCCATGGGTTAGAGACGGAGTAAAGGGAGTGTGTGTGTGTGTGTGTGTGTCACAGTAGCTAAAGAAAAAGAGGCCATGGGTTAGAGACGGAGTAAAGGGAGTGTGTGTGTGTGTGTGTGTCACAGTAGCTAAAGAAAAAGAGGCCATGGGTTAGAGACGGAGTAAAGGGAGTGTGTGTGTGTGTGTGTCACAGTAGCTAAAGAAAAAGAGGCCATGGGTTAGAGACGGAGTAAAGGGAGTGTGTGTGTGTGTGTGTGTCACAGTAGCTAAAGAAAAAGAGGCCATGGGTTAGAGACGGAGTAAAGGGAGTGTGTGTGTGTGTGTGTGTGTCACAGTAGCTAAAGAAAAAGAGGCCATGGGTTAGAGACGGAGTAAAGGGAGTGTGTGTGTGTGTGTGTGTCACAGTAGCTAAAGAAAAAGAGGCCATGGGTTAGAGACGGAGTAAAGGGAGTGTGTGTGTGTGTGTGTGTCACAGTAGCTAAAGAAAAAGAGGCCATGGGTTAGAGACGGAGTAAAGGGAGTGTGTGTGTGTGTGTGTGTCACAGTAGCTAAAGAAAAAAGAGGCCATGGGTTAGAGACGGAGTAAAGGGAGTGTGTGTGTGTGTGTGTGTCACAGTAGCTAAAGAAAAAGAGGCCATGGGTTAGAGACGGAGTAAAGGGAGTGTGTGTGTGTGTGTGTGTCACAGTAGCTAAAGAAAAAGAGGCCATGGGTTAGAGACGGAGTAAAGGGAGTGTGTGTGTGTGTGTGTGTCACAGTAGCTAAAGAAAAAGAGGCCATGGGTTAGAGACGGAGTAAAGGGAGTGTGTGTGTGTGTGTGTGTCACAGTAGCTAAAGAAAAAGAGGCCATGGGTTAGAGACGGAGTAAAGGGAGTGTGTGTGTGTGTGTGTGTCACAGTAGCTAAAGAAAAAGAGGCCATGGGTTAGAGACGGAGTAAAGGGGAGTGTGTGTGTGTGTGTGTGTCACAGTAGCTAAAGAAAAAAGAGGCCATGGGTTAGAGACGGAGTAAAGGGAGTGTGTGTGTGTGTGTGTGTCACAGTAGCTAAAGAAAAAGAGGCCATGGGTTAGAGACGGAGTAAAGGGAGTGTGTGTGTGTGTGTGTGTCACAGTAGCTAAAGAAAAAGAGGCCATGGGTTAGAGACGGAGTAAAGGGAGTGTGTGTGTGTGTGTGTGTCACAGTAGCTAAAGAAAAAGAGGCCATGGGTTAGAGACGGAGTAAAGGGAGTGTGTGTGTGTGTGTGTGTCACAGTAGCTAAAGAAAAAGAGGCCATGGGTTAGAGACGGAGTAAAGGGAGTGTGTGTGTGTGTGTGTGTCACAGTAGCTAAAGAAAAAGAGGCCATGGGTTAGAGACGGAGTAAAGGGAGTGTGTGTGTGTGTGTGTGTCACAGTAGCTAAAGAAAAAGAGGCCATGGGTTAGAGACGGAGTAAAGGGAGTGTGTGTGTGTGTGTGTGTCACAGTAGCTAAAGAAAAAGAGGCCATGGGTTAGAGACGGAGTAAAGGGAGTGTGTGTGTGTGTGTGTGTCACAGTAGCTAAAGAAAAAAGAGGCCATGGGTTAGAGACGGAGTAAAGGGAGTGTGTGTGTGTGTGTGTGTCACAGTAGCTAAAGAAAAAGAGGCCATGGGTTAGAGACGGAGTAAAGGGAGTGTGTGTGTGTGTGTGTGTCACAGTAGCTAAAGAAAAAGAGGCCATGGGTTAGAGACGGAGTAAAGGGAGTGTGTGTGTGTGTGTGTGTCACAGTAGCTAAAGAAAAAGAGGCCATGGGTTAGAGACGGAGTAAAGGGAGTGTGTGTGTGTGTGTGTGTCACAGTAGCTAAAGAAAAAGAGGCCATGGGTTAGAGACGGAGTAAAGGGAGTGTGTGTGTGTGTGTGTGTCACAGTAGCTAAAGAAAAAGAGGCCATGGGTTAGAGACGGAGTAAAGGGAGTGTGTGTGTGTGTGTGTCACAGTAGCTAAAGAAAAAGAGGCCATGGGTTAGAGACGGAGTAAAGGGAGTGTGTGTGTGTGTGTGTCACAGTAGCTAAAGAAAAAGAGGCCATGGGTTAGAGACGGAGTAAAGGGAGTGTGTGTGTGTGTGTGTGTCACAGTAGCTAAAGAAAAAGAGGCCATGGGTTAGAGACGGAGTAAAGGGAGTGTGTGTGTGTGTGTGTGTCACAGTAGCTAAAGAAAAAGAGGCCATGGGTTAGAGACGGAGTAAAGGGAGTGTGTGTGTGTGTGTGTGTCACAGTAGCTAAAGAAAAAGAGGCCATGGGTTAGAGACGGAGTAAAGGGAGTGTGTGTGTGTGTGTGTGTCACAGTAGCTAAAGAAAAAGAGGCCATGGGTTAGAGACGGAGTAAAGGGGAGTGTGTGTGTGTGTGTGTGTCACAGTAGCTAAAGAAAAAGAGGCCATGGGTTAGAGACGGAGTAAAGGGAGTGTGTGTGTGTGTGTGTGCACAGTAGCTAAAGAAAAAGAGGCCATGGGTTAGAGACGGAGTAAAGGGAGTGTGTGTGTGTGTGTGTGTCACAGTAGCTAAAGAAAAAGAGGCCATGGGTTAGAGACGGAGTAAAGGGAGTGTGTGTGTGTGTGTGTGTCACAGTAGCTAAAGAAAAAGAGGCCATGGGTTAGAGACGGAGTAAAGGGAGTGTGTGTGTGTGTGTGTGTCACAGTAGCTAAAGAAAAAGAGGCCATGGGTTAGAGACGGAGTAAAGGGAGTGTGTGTGTGTGTGTGTGTCACAGTAGCTAAAGAAAAAGAGGCCATGGGTTAGAGACGGAGTAAAGGGAGTGTGTGTGTGTGTGTGTGTCACAGTAGCTAAAGAAAAAGAGGCCATGGGTTAGAGACGGAGTAAAGGGAGTGTGTGTGTGTGTGTGTGTCACAGTAGCTAAAGAAAAAGAGGCCATGGGTTAGAGACGGAGTAAAGGGAGTGTGTGTGTGTGTGTGTGTCACAGTAGCTAAAGAAAAAGAGGCCATGGGTTAGAGACGGAGTAAAGGGAGTGTGTGTGTGTGTGTGTGTCACAGTAGCTAAAGAAAAAGAGGCCATGGGTTAGAGACGGAGTAAAGGGAGTGTGTGTGTGTGTGTGTGTCACAGTAGCTAAAGAAAAAGAGGCCATGGGTTAGAGACGGAGTAAAGGGAGTGTGTGTGTGTGTGTGTGTCACAGTAGCTAAAGAAAAAAGAGGCCATGGGTTAGAGACGGAGTAAAGGGAGTGTGTGTGTGTGTGTGTGTCACAGTAGCTAAAGAAAAAGAGGCCATGGGTTAGAGACGGAGTAAAGGGAGTGTGTGTGTGTGTGTGTGTCACAGTAGCTAAAGAAAAAGAGGCCATGGGTTAGAGACGGAGTAAAGGGGAGTGTGTGTGTGTGTGTGTGTCACAGTAGCTAAAGAAAAAGAGGCCATGGGTTAGAGACGGAGTAAAGGGAGTGTGTGTGTGTGTGTGTGTCACAGTAGCTAAAGAAAAAGAGGCCATGGGTTAGAGACGGAGTAAAGGGAGTGTGTGTGTGTGTGTGTGTCACAGTAGCTAAAGAAAAAGAGGCCATGGGTTAGAGACGGAGTAAAGGGAGTGTGTGTGTGTGTGTGTGTCACAGTAGCTAAAGAAAAAAGAGGCCATGGGTTAGAGACGGAGTAAAGGGAGTGTGTGTGTGTGTGTGTGTCACAGTAGCTAAAGAAAAAGAGGCCATGGGTTAGAGACGGAGTAAAGGGAGTGTGTGTGTGTGTGTGTGTCACAGTAGCTAAAGAAAAAGAGGCCATGGGTTAGAGACGGAGTAAAGGGAGTGTGTGTGTGTGTGTGTGTCACAGTAGCTAAAGAAAAAGAGGCCATGGGTTAGAGACGGAGTAAAGGGAGTGTGTGTGTGTGTGTGTGTCACAGTAGCTAAAGAAAAAGAGGCCATGGGTTAGAGACGGAGTAAAGGGAGTGTGTGTGTGTGTGTGTGTCACAGTAGCTAAAGAAAAAGAGGCCATGGGTTAGAGACGGAGTAAAGGGAGTGTGTGTGTGTGTGTGTGTCACAGTAGCTAAAGAAAAAGAGGCCATGGGTTAGAGACGGAGTAAAGGGAGTGTGTGTGTGTGTGTGTGTCACAGTAGCTAAAGAAAAAGAGGCCATGGGTTAGAGACGGAGTAAAGGGAGTGTGTGTGTGTGTGTGTGTCACAGTAGCTAAAGAAAAAGAGGCCATGGGTTAGAGACGGAGTAAAGGGAGTGTGTGTGTGTGTGTGTGTCACAGTAGCTAAAGAAAAAGAGGCCATGGGTTAGAGACGGAGTAAAGGGAGTGTGTGTGTGTGTGTGTGTCACAGTAGCTAAAGAAAAAGAGGCCATGGGTTAGAGACGGAGTAAAGGGAGTGTGTGTGTGTGTGTGTGTCACAGTAGCTAAAGAAAAAGAGGCCATGGGTTAGAGACGGAGTAAAGGGAGTGTGTGTGTGTGTGTGTGTCACAGTAGCTAAAGAAAAAGAGGCCATGGGTTAGAGACGGAGTAAAGGGAGTGTGTGTGTGTGTGTGTGTCACAGTAGCTAAAGAAAAAGAGGCCATGGGTTAGAGACGGAGTAAAGGGGAGTGTGTGTGTGTGTGTGTGTCACAGTAGCTAAAGAAAAAGAGGCCATGGGTTAGAGACGGAGTAAAGGGAGTGTGTGTGTGTGTGTGTGTCACAGTAGCTAAAGAAAAAGAGGCCATGGGTTAGAGACGGAGTAAAGGGAGTGTGTGTGTGTGTGTGTGTCACAGTAGCTAAAGAAAAAGAGGCCATGGGTTAGAGACGGAGTAAAGGGAGTGTGTGTGTGTGTGTGTGTCACAGTAGCTAAAGAAAAAGAGGCCATGGGTTAGAGACGGAGTAAAGGGAGTGTGTGTGTGTGTGTGTGTCACAGTAGCTAAAGAAAAAGAGGCCATGGGTTAGAGACGGAGTAAAGGGAGTGTGTGTGTGTGTGTGTGTCACAGTAGCTAAAGAAAAAGAGGCCATGGGTTAGAGACGGAGTAAAGGGAGTGTGTGTGTGTGTGTGTGTCACAGTAGCTAAAGAAAAAGAGGCCATGGGTTAGAGACGGAGTAAAGGGAGTGTGTGTGTGTGTGTGTGTCACAGTAGCTAAAGAAAAAGAGGCCATGGGTTAGAGACGGAGTAAAGGGAGTGTGTGTGTGTGTGTGTGTCACAGTAGCTAAAGAAAAAAGAGGCCATGGGTTAGAGACGGAGTAAAGGGAGTGTGTGTGTGTGTGTGTGTCACAGTAGCTAAAGAAAAAAGAGGCCATGGGTTAGAGACGGAGTAAAGGGAGTGTGTGTGTGTGTGTGTCACAGTAGCTAAAGAAAAAGAGGCCATGGGTTAGAGACGGAGTAAAGGGAGTGTGTGTGTGTGTGTGTGTCACAGTAGCTAAAGAAAAAGAGGCCATGGGTTAGAGACGGAGTAAAGGGAGTGTGTGTGTGTGTGTGTGTCACAGTAGCTAAAGAAAAAGAGGCCATGGGTTAGAGACGGAGTAAAGGGAGTGTGTGTGTGTGTGTGTGTCACAGTAGCTAAAGAAAAAGAGGCCATGGGTTAGAGACGGAGTAAAGGGAGTGTGTGTGTGTGTGTGTGTCACAGTAGCTAAAGAAAAAGAGGCCATGGGTTAGAGACGGAGTAAAGGGAGTGTGTGTGTGTGTGTGTGTCACAGTAGCTAAAGAAAAAGAGGCCATGGGTTAGAGACGGAGTAAAGGGAGTGTGTGTGTGTGTGTGTGTGTCACAGTAGCTAAAGAAAAAGAGGCCATGGGTTAGAGACGGAGTAAAGGGAGTGTGTGTGTGTGTGTGTGTCACAGTAGCTAAAGAAAAAGAGGCCATGGGTTAGAGACGGAGTAAAGGGAGTGTGTGTGTGTGTGTGTGTCACAGTAGCTAAAGAAAAAAGAGGCCATGGGTTAGAGACGGAGTAAAGGGAGTGTGTGTGTGTGTGTGTGTCACAGTAGCTAAAGAAAAAGAGGCCATGGGTTAGAGACGGAGTAAAGGGAGTGTGTGTGTGTGTGTGTGTCACAGTAGCTAAAGAAAAAGAGGCCATGGGTTAGAGACGGAGTAAAGGGAGTGTGTGTGTGTGTGTGTGTCACAGTAGCTAAAGAAAAAGAGGCCATGGGTTAGAGACGGAGTAAAGGGAGTGTGTGTGTGTGTGTGTGTCACAGTAGCTAAAGAAAAAGAGGCCATGGGTTAGAGACGGAGTAAAGGGAGTGTGTGTGTGTGTGTGTGTCACAGTAGCTAAAGAAAAAGAGGCCATGGGTTAGAGACGGAGTAAAGGGAGTGTGTGTGTGTGTGTGTGTCACAGTAGCTAAAGAAAAAGAGGCCATGGGTTAGAGACGGAGTAAAGGGAGTGTGTGTGTGTGTGTGTGTCACAGTAGCTAAAGAAAAAGAGGCCATGGGTTAGAGACGGAGTAAAGGGAGTGTGTGTGTGTGTGTGTGTCACAGTAGCTAAAGAAAAAAGAGGCCATGGGTTAGAGACGGAGTAAAGGGAGTGTGTGTGTGTGTGTGTGTCACAGTAGCTAAAGAAAAAGAGGCCATGGGTTAGAGACGGAGTAAAGGGAGTGTGTGTGTGTGTGTGTGTCACAGTAGCTAAAGAAAAAGAGGCCATGGGTTAGAGACGGAGTAAAGGGAGTGTGTGTGTGTGTGTGTGTCACAGTAGCTAAAGAAAAAGAGGCCATGGGTTAGAGACGGAGTAAAGGGAGTGTGTGTGTGTGTGTGTGTCACAGTAGCTAAAGAAAAAGAGGCCATGGGTTAGAGACGGAGTAAAGGGAGTGTGTGTGTGTGTGTGTGTCACAGTAGCTAAAGAAAAAGAGGCCATGGGTTAGAGACGGAGTAAAGGGAGTGTGTGTGTGTGTGTGTGTCACAGTAGCTAAAGAAAAAGAGGCCATGGGTTAGAGACGGAGTAAAGGGAGTGTGTGTGTGTGTGTGTGTCACAGTAGCTAAAGAAAAAGAGGCCATGGGTTAGAGACGGAGTAAAGGGAGTGTGTGTGTGTGTGTGTGTCACAGTAGCTAAAGAAAAAGAGGCCATGGGTTAGAGACGGAGTAAAGGGAGTGTGTGTGTGTGTGTGTGTCACAGTAGCTAAAGAAAAAGAGGCCATGGGTTAGAGACGGAGTAAAGGGAGTGTGTGTGTGTGTGTGTGTCACAGTAGCTAAAGAAAAAGAGGCCATGGGTTAGAGACGGAGTAAAGGGAGTGTGTGTGTGTGTGTGTGTCACAGTAGCTAAAGAAAAAGAGGCCATGGGTTAGAGACGGAGTAAAGGGAGTGTGTGTGTGTGTGTGTGTCACAGTAGCTAAAGAAAAAGAGGCCATGGGTTAGAGACGGAGTAAAGGGAGTGTGTGTGTGTGTGTGTGTCACAGTAGCTAAAGAAAAGAGGCCATGGGTTAGAGACGGAGTAAAGGGGAGTGTGTGTGTGTGTGTGTGTCACAGTAGCTAAAGAAAAAGAGGCCATGGGTTAGAGACGGAGTAAAGGGAGTGTGTGTGTGTGTGTGTGTCACAGTAGCTAAAGAAAAAGAGGCCATGGGTTAGAGACGGAGTAAAGGGAGTGTGTGTGTGTGTGTGTGTCACAGTAGCTAAAGAAAAAGAGGCCATGGGTTAGAGACGGAGTAAAGGGAGTGTGTGTGTGTGTGTGTGTCACAGTAGCTAAAGAAAAAGAGGCCATGGGTTAGAGACGGAGTAAAGGGAGTGTGTGTGTGTGTGTGTCACAGTAGCTAAAGAAAAAGAGGCCATGGGTTAGAGACGGAGTAAAGGGAGTGTGTGTGTGTGTGTGTGTCACAGTAGCTAAAGAAAAAGAGGCCATGGGTTAGAGACGGAGTAAAGGGAGTGTGTGTGTGTGTGTGTGTCACAGTAGCTAAAGAAAAAGAGGCCATGGGTTAGAGACGGAGTAAAGGGAGTGTGTGTGTGTGTGTGTGTCACAGTAGCTAAAGAAAAAGAGGCCATGGGTTAGAGACGGAGTAAAGGGAGTGTGTGTGTGTGTGTGTGTCACAGTAGCTAAAGAAAAAGAGGCCATGGGTTAGAGACGGAGTAAAGGGAGTGTGTGTGTGTGTGTGTGTCACAGTAGCTAAAGAAAAAGAGGCCATGGGTTAGAGACGGAGTAAAGGGAGTGTGTGTGTGTGTGTGTGTCACAGTAGCTAAAGAAAAAGAGGCCATGGGTTAGAGACGGAGTAAAGGGAGTGTGTGTGTGTGTGTGTGTCACAGTAGCTAAAGAAAAAGAGGCCATGGGTTAGAGACGGAGTAAAGGGAGTGTGTGTGTGTGTGTGTGTCACAGTAGCTAAAGAAAAAGAGGCCATGGGTTAGAGACGGAGTAAAGGGAGTGTGTGTGTGTGTGTGTGTCACAGTAGCTAAAGAAAAAGAGGCCATGGGTTAGAGACGGAGTAAAGGGAGTGTGTGTGTGTGTGTGTGTCACAGTAGCTAAAGAAAAAGAGGCCATGGGTTAGAGACGGAGTAAAGGGAGTGTGTGTGTGTGTGTGTGTCACAGTAGCTAAAGAAAAAGAGGCCATGGGTTAGAGACGGAGTAAAGGGAGTGTGTGTGTGTGTGTGTGTCACAGTAGCTAAAGAAAAAGAGGCCATGGGTTAGAGACGGAGTAAAGGGAGTGTGTGTGTGTGTGTGTGTCACAGTAGCTAAAGAAAAAGAGGCCATGGGTTAGAGACGGAGTAAAGGAGTGTGTGTGTGTGTGTGTGTCACAGTAGCTAAAGAAAAAGAGGCCATGGGTTAGAGACGGAGTAAAGGGAGTGTGTGTGTGTGTGTGTGTCACAGTAGCTAAAGAAAAAGAGGCCATGGGTTAGAGACGGAGTAAAGGGAGTGTGTGTGTGTGTGTGTGTCACAGTAGCTAAAGAAAAAGAGGCCATGGGTTAGAGACGGAGTAAAGGGAGTGTGTGTGTGTGTGTGTGTCACAGTAGCTAAAGAAAAAGAGGCCATGGGTTAGAGACGGAGTAAAGGGAGTGTGTGTGTGTGTGTGTGTCACAGTAGCTAAAGAAAAAGAGGCCATGGGTTAGAGACGGAGTAAAGGGAGTGTGTGTGTGTGTGTGTGTCACAGTAGCTAAAGAAAAAGAGGCCATGGGTTAGAGACGGAGTAAAGGGAGTGTGTGTGTGTGTGTGTGTCACAGTAGCTAAAGAAAAAGAGGCCATGGGTTAGAGACGGAGTAAAGGGAGTGTGTGTGTGTGTGTGTGTCACAGTAGCTAAAGAAAAAGAGGCCATGGGTTAGAGACGGAGTAAAGGGAGTGTGTGTGTGTGTGTGTGTCACAGTAGCTAAAGAAAAAGAGGCCATGGGTTAGAGACGGAGTAAAGGGAGTGTGTGTGTGTGTGTGTCACAGTAGCTAAAGAAAAAGAGGCCATGGGTTAGAGACGGAGTAAAGGGAGTGTGTGTGTGTGTGTGTGTCACAGTAGCTAAAGAAAAAGAGGCCATGGGTTAGAGACGGAGTAAAGGGAGTGTGTGTGTGTGTGTGTGTCACAGTAGCTAAAGAAAAAGAGGCCATGGGTTAGAGACGGAGTAAAGGGAGTGTGTGTGTGTGTGTGTGTCACAGTAGCTAAAGAAAAAGAGGCCATGGGTTAGAGACGGAGTAAAGGGAGTGTGTGTGTGTGTGTGTGTCACAGTAGCTAAAGAAAAAGAGGCCATGGGTTAGAGACGGAGTAAAGGGAGTGTGTGTGTGTGTGTGTGTCACAGTAGCTAAAGAAAAAGAGGCCATGGGTTAGAGACGGAGTAAAGGGAGTGTGTGTGTGTGTGTGTGTCACAGTAGCTAAAGAAAAAGAGGCCATGGGTTAGAGACGGAGTAAAGGGAGTGTGTGTGTGTGTGTGTGTCACAGTAGCTAAAGAAAAAGAGGCCATGGGTTAGAGACGGAGTAAAGGGAGTGTGTGTGTGTGTGTGTGTCACAGTAGCTAAAGAAAAAGAGGCCATGGGTTAGAGACGGAGTAAAGGGAGTGTGTGTGTGTGTGTGTGTGTCACAGTAGCTAAAGAAAAAGAGGCCATGGGTTAGAGACGGAGTAAAGGGAGTGTGTGTGTGTGTGTGTGTCACAGTAGCTAAAGAAAAAGAGGCCATGGGTTAGAGACGGAGTAAAGGGAGTGTGTGTGTGTGTGTGTGTCACAGTAGCTAAAGAAAAAGAGGCCATGGGTTAGAGACGGAGTAAAGGGAGTGTGTGTGTGTGTGTGTGTCACAGTAGCTAAAGAAAAAGAGGCCATGGGTTAGAGACGGAGTAAAGGAGTGTGTGTGTGTGTGTGTGTCACAGTAGCTAAAGAAAAAGAGGCCATGGGTTAGAGACGGAGTAAAGGGAGTGTGTGTGTGTGTGTGTGTCACAATAGCTAAAGAAAAAGAGGCCATGGGTTAGAGACGGAGTAAAGGGAGTGTGTGTGTGTGTGTGTGTCACAGTAGCTAAAGAAAAAGAGGCCATGGGTTAGAGACGGAGTAAAGGGAGTGTGTGTGTGTGTGTGTGTCACAGTAGCTAAAGAAAAAGAGGCCATGGGTTAGAGACGGAGTAAAGGGAGTGTGTGTGTGTGTGTGTGTCACAGTAGCTAAAGAAAAAGAGGCCATGGGTTAGAGACGGAGTAAAGGGAGTGTGTGTGTGTGTGTGTGTCACAATAGCTAAAGAAAAAGAGGCCATGGGTTAGAGACGGAGTAAAGGGAGTGTGTGTGTGTGTGTGTGTCACAGTAGCTAAAGAAAAAGAGGCCATGGGTTAGAGACGGAGTAAAGGGAGTGTGTGTGTGTGTGTGTGTCACAATAGCTAAAGAAAAAAGAGGCCATGGGTTAGAGACGGAGTAAAGGGAGTGTGTGTGTGTGTGTGTGTCACAGTAGCTAAAGAAAAAGAGGCCATGGGTTAGAGACGGAGTAAAGGGAGTGTGTGTGTGTGTGTGTGTCACAGTAGCTAAAGAAAAAAGAGGCCATGGGTTAGAGACGGAGTAAAGGGAGTGTGTGTGTGTGTGTGTGTCACAGTAGCTAAAGAAAAAGAGGCCATGGGTTAGAGACGGAGTAAAGGGAGTGTGTGTGTGTGTGTGTCACAGTAGCTAAAGAAAAAGAGGCCATGGGTTAGAGACGGAGTAAAGGGAGTGTGTGTGTGTGTGTGTGTCACAGTAGCTAAAGAAAAAGAGGCCATGGGTTAGAGACGGAGTAAAGGGAGTGTGTGTGTGTGTGTGTGTCACAATAGCTAAAGAAAAAGAGGCCATGGGTTAGAGACGGAGTAAAGGGAGTGTGTGTGTGTGTGTGTGTCACAATAGCTAAAGAAAAAGAGGCCATGGGTTAGAGACGGAGTAAAGGGAGTGTGTGTGTGTGTGTGTGTCACAATAGCTAAAGAAAAAGAGGCCATGGGTTAGAGACGGAGTAAAGGGAGTGTGTGTGTGTGTGTGTGTCACAGTAGCTAAAGAAAAAGAGGCCATGGGTTAGAGACGGAGTAAAGGGAGTGTGTGTGTGTGTGTGTGTCACAGTAGCTAAAGAAAAAGAGGCCATGGGTTAGAGACGGAGTAAAGGGAGTGTGTGTGTGTGTGTGTGTCACAATAGCTAAAGAAAAAGAGGCCATGGGTTAGAGACGGAGTAAAGGGAGTGTGTGTGTGTGTGTGTGTCACAGTAGCTAAAGAAAAAGAGGCCATGGGTTAGAGACGGAGTAAAGGGAGTGTGTGTGTGTGTGTGTGTCACAATAGCTAAAGAAAAAGAGGCCATGGGTTAGAGACGGAGTAAAGGGAGTGTGTGTGTGTGTGTGTCACAATAGCTAAAGAAAAAGAGGCCATGGGTTAGAGACGGAGTAAAGGGAGTGTGTGTGTGTGTGTGTGTCACAATAGCTAAAGAAAAAGAGGCCATGGGTTAGAGACGGAGTAAAGGGAGTGTGTGTGTGTGTGTGTGTCACAATAGCTAAAGAAAAAGAGGCCATGGGTTAGAGACGGAGTAAAGGGAGTGTGTGTGTGTGTGTGTGTCACAATAGCTAAAGAAAAAGAGGCCATGGGTTAGAGACGGAGTAAAGGGAGTGTGTGTGTGTGTGTGTGTCACAGTAGCTAAAGAAAAAGAGGCCATGGGTTAGAGACGGAGTAAAGGGAGTGTGTGTGTGTGTGTGTGTCACAGTAGCTAAAGAAAAAGAGGCCATGGGTTAGAGACGGAGTAAAGGGAGTGTGTGTGTGTGTGTGTGTCACAGTAGCTAAAGAAAAAGAGGCCATGGGTTAGAGACGGAGTAAAGGGAGTGTGTGTGTGTGTGTGTGTCACAATAGCTAAAGAAAAAGAGGCCATGGGTTAGAGACGGAGTAAAGGGAGTGTGTGTGTGTGTGTGTGTCACAGTAGCTAAAGAAAAAGAGGCCATGGGTTAGAGACGGAGTAAAGGGAGTGTGTGTGTGTGTGTGTGTCACAATAGCTAAAGAAAAAGAGGCCATGGGTTAGAGACGGAGTAAAGGGGAGTGTGTGTGTGTGTGTGTCACAGTAGCTAAAGAAAAAGAGGCCATGGGTTAGAGACGGAGTAAAGGGAGTGTGTGTGTGTGTGTGTGTCACAGTAGCTAAAGAAAAAGAGGCCATGGGTTAGAGACGGAGTAAAGGGAGTGTGTGTGTGTGTGTGTGTGTCACAGTAGCTAAAGAAAAAGAGGCCATGGGTTAGAGACGGAGTAAAGGGAGTGTGTGTGTGTGTGTGTGTCACAGTAGCTAAAGAAAAAGAGGCCATGGGTTAGAGACGGAGTAAAGGGAGTGTGTGTGTGTGTGTGTGTCACAGTAGCTAAAGAAAAAAGAGGCCATGGGTTAGAGACGGAGTAAAGGGAGTGTGTGTGTGTGTGTGTGTCACAATAGCTAAAGAAAAAGAGGCCATGGGTTAGAGACGGAGTAAAGGGAGTGTGTGTGTGTGTGTGTGTCACAGTAGCTAAAGAAAAAGAGGCCATGGGTTAGAGACGGAGTAAAGGGAGTGTGTGTGTGTGTGTGTGTCACAGTAGCTAAAGAAAAAGAGGCCATGGGTTAGAGACGGAGTAAAGGGAGTGTGTGTGTGTGTGTGTGTCACAGTAGCTAAAGAAAAAGAGGCCATGGGTTAGAGACGGAGTAAAGGGAGTGTGTGTGTGTGTGTGTGTCACAGTAGCTAAAGAAAAAAGAGGCCATGGGTTAGAGACGGAGTAAAGGGAGTGTGTGTGTGTGTGTGTGTCACAATAGCTAAAGAAAAAGAGGCCATGGGTTAGAGACGGAGTAAAGGGAGTGTGTGTGTGTGTGTGTGTCACAATAGCTAAAGAAAAAGAGGCCATGGGTTAGAGACGGAGTAAAGGGAGTGTGTGTGTGTGTGTGTGTCACAATAGCTAAAGAAAAAGAGGCCATGGGTTAGAGACGGAGTAAAGGGAGTGTGTGTGTGTGTGTGTCACAATAGCTAAAGAAAAAGAGGCCATGGGTTAGAGACGGAGTAAAGGGAGCATGAGGAAGTTGAGAGCTAATGGAAGGGGCAACACAGTATAATTATATTTTAACTAATAATAAACTAAATTTTTGCCTGGCAGTGGTGGCACATGCCTTTAATCCAGCACTCAGGAGGCAGAAGCAAGCAGATCTCTGTGAGTCTGAGGCCAGCCTGGTCTACAAATCGAATTCCAGGATAGGCTCCAAAGCTACACAGAGAAACCCTGCCTCAAAAACATAATAATAATAATAATAATAATTAATAATAATAATAATAATGTGGGGGTTTTTTTGCCTAAGGAGATGGGGAAAAAGACAAACTGTTCTTGTAGATGACCTAAGTTTGGTTCCAAACACCCATATTGGGCAGTTCATAGCAGCAGTCTGTAACTCCAGCTCTAGGGGGATCAACATCTTTTTCTGCCCTCTGGAAGCACCTACATTCACATACCCATGCTTCTTAAAAAGCAAAAGTAAGTCCATATAATAACTAAAACACACACACACACACACACACACACACACACGCACACGCACACGCACACGCACACGCACACGCACGAGCGTGTGTACATGTGTGTGCCAGACAGAACTATTGATTCTAGCTGGGTATGGAGACTCACACTGTAATCTGGGTGTGCAAAGCCTCTGAGCTGCCATGTTTCTTCTATAACGCTGTGCTCTCTGTCTTTGCACCATCTTGGTTCTAGGTAGGGAGAAACCAATCCAGAAGAGAGACACAGAGGGGCAAAGGGTGAAAGAGAAAGGAGGAAGTACCCCATACACTTAGGGACAGTGAAAGGTCTTTATTGCCCACCCGCCACCAGCAGTTTCCCAGCCACAAACAGGGTCCTCTGGGTCTCTCTAACCCACTCTCGGGACCCATGCGATGCAGCCTCAGTCCAGCTCCCTCCCCCAGGGGGTCAAGGTGCTTCTGGAGCATATGATGTGGCGGAAGGCCCTCACAGGGACCGAGCAGCATGTCTGTGGAGGGGGGCAGGAGGGGGCCCCTCTTGGCACACACTAGGGAGGGTTACCCCGAGGGGGCGGGACGAAGGGGGCTCTTAGGTGGGGATGGTGCCAGTGGCAAAGAGCACAATGAAGATGACGATGACAAAAACAATCACGCAGATGAGGACAATCATCTTCACATTCTTCCACCAGAACTTCCGGGCCACCTTCTGCGACGTTGTCTTGAAGTGTTCAGACTGTTAGGGACAAGATAAAGAAGTGACAGTGGCTCCTTCCCTCAGAACAAGAGGACAAATGGAGGCCCACAAGTCATGGTGTAGATGTCTACATTATAAACTGGAGTAAGAGCCAGAAACAAGGATCCTGTAGCTAGGGCAGGGCTACCTCAAAATTAGTTAACCGATTGATTAATCTTTTCTGTTACAATGGGAATGGAAAGGTGTTTTTTTTCCCCGAGACAAGGTTTCTCTGTAGCTTTGGACCCTGTCCTGGAACTCGCTCAGTAGAGCAGGCTGGCCTCAAACTCACAGAGATCCCCCTGCCTCTGCCTCCCGAGTGCTGGGATTAAAGGTGTGCACCATTACAGGTGGTTGGAAAGGTTTTTTGGTTTTGCTTTTTTTGAAACAGGGTTTCTCTATGTGACAGCCCTGGCTGTCCTGGAACTCATTTTATAGACCAGGCTGGCCTCAAACTCACAGAGATCTGCTTGCCTCTGCCTTCTGAGTGCTGGGATTAAAGGTGTATGGCTCCACACCCAGCTATGGGAATGGAAAGGTTTTTAAAAATGTTTTTATAACACTGATTTGTGTCTGCGGGTGTTGCATATGCACCACAATACGCATGTGGTGGACACAGGACAGCTTGCAGGAGCTGCTTCTCTTTTTCCACTCTGTGAGTCCTGGGGGTTGAGCTCAAGCGATCAGCCATGGTGACAGAGTCTTTACCCCTGAGCCACCTCTCCCATGTTTCGTTTCATCTGTCTGTCTGTTTGGTTGGTTTTTAACTTTTGAGGCAGGGGCTCAGTGTGTATCCCTGACTGGTCTGGAACTTCAGAGGCCTGTCTATCTCTGCCTGCTGGGTGCTACAATGCACTCCCCACCCTACCTTGATAAATCTCTTTCCACAACAAGCTGTAAGCTAAGTTCAGGGTTAGAGATTCTTGAGCTCACGGAGCTCCCCTCTGAGCATGGCAGGGGCCAAGACTTCCTTCCTCCACTTTTTTCTTTCTTTCTAGTCAGGCTCTCATATAGCAAGGACTGGCCTCCATTCCTATGTAGAGGATGACCCTGAACTTTACAAACTTACATTGATGTGTTCATGTCTGTGTGTGTAGTGTGCATGTACCAGAGTGGCAGTCAGCGGTTATTTTGTAGGAATCCAGTCTGTCCTTCCAGCAAATGTGTGCATTCCAGGCACAGCACTCAAGTCCTCAGGCTTGGCAGCAAGTGCCTTTCCCTTTGAGCCATCTTCATGGCCTGCTTTTGAACTTCTGATCCTCTTGCTACCTTCCAAGAGCTGCCGTTACAGGCGCACACCACCATGCTCTATTTATGTGGTGTGAGGGGCTGAACTCAGGGTCTCGTGAATTCTACCTCTGGAGCCGTATCTCCAGCCCCCTTCTTTTCCTTGCTTCCCTCCACCCAACTGGCCTGCGCACTCAGGGGTCTTCTACCTATGCTCACAATCTAGGTTTGTTTGATTGGCAGAGCAATCTGGCCTTTGGAGAGAAGCCCCACAGGCTGGGGATGGGGCTCCAGATGGGCTTTGTGACACTGTCTTGTAGGGGCTGTGGGAGCTGGAGGAAGAAGCAGGGCACTACAGGAGGTTGGGAGAATAAGGAAATGCCTCCTGCTCCCCCAAGTTAACTAAGCCTCCATGTACCCAGCTTACACTGCAGGAGGCACCGATTCCAAGATTTCGCTTGGGCCCCACAGCGTGTGGGAACTGAGACTCAAGCCTTGGTTGCGCAGCTGGCCCGAGCCTGTGGCTGCAGAGAGGAGATTGTCTAAGCAAGATGTGTAGGAGATATTATTCTGGCCTTGGCAGGCAGAGGGATCCTGGGATCAAAGCATTTCACGGCTCTTCCCAGTTGTGTTTCAAAGCAGACTCAGCAGAACTCCGTTTTTACACTCCCAGCCTAATAACTTGTGGAAAATGCTAAAAGCCAAAGACTCTTCCCCTGTGCTAACAACTTTGCCTTGGGGACATCAACTCTGTCTGTCAAGGGCTTCTTCAAAAGAAGAGTCAGCTTCCAGCCCCCAAAGAAGCCTACGAATGGAGCAGTGGGCTGAGCTGTCTCAGAAACGGCTCTGGAGGTGGACCCCCAGCCAACTCAAATAGACCCACTCGCTGGGCTCAGTACCAACCAGCCAAGCAGCGAGGAACCAGAAGTGGGGGCTCCACAATCCCCTCAACAGGCAAGAGGCCAGGAGACGCCTGCTACCCCTTCTGCTTTTGCCTCCACCCCCCACCCCCCCAACCCCGCTGAGCTGTCTCCTTCTGGTCCCAGCTTGCTCCCCATCTCACCGTGGCTTCCAAGTCCTCCGTCTTGTTTCGGAGATGGTCCAAGTTTTCCCCTCGGGCCAAGATTCTTTCCACATTCTGGGTCATGATATTCTTGACCCCCTCCACTCACTCTGCAGGCTCCTAACTCGGTCATTTCCGGCACCCCCGCTGGCCTCCTCCTGGGTGTCAATACAGGGGTTAATTAGGCCAAGCAGCAGAGGATGCAAGAGGCCAGAGGAGGATGGAAGAACTAAAGTAGATTTCAGCCATTTCCAATACTCTAATTGTTCACAAAGAGAACGTCATTAGTCTGTGATCACATGGGTGCGCGCGCATGTGTGTATCGAGGCATGGAAGGCCAGAGATCAGCTGAGGGTGGTCAGGTGTCACTCAGAAGGTACTTCCACCTCAGAGGCTGGGGCTCCCACTGGCCTGGGGCTCTCAGATTAGGCTCGCCAGCAAGCCCCAGGGACCAGCCTATCTCTACCATCCTAGGAGCCACCACACCTGATCTTTTCTTTTTTAAACATGGGTCTGGAGATCCAACTCAAATCTCCATTCTTATGTGACAAGCACTTCCGCCACGGAGCCACCTCCCCAGCTTTATCATTTACTTATTTATTTGAGGGTCTCATATAGCCCAGGAAGGCTTCAAGCTTCCTAAGTAGGATGACCTCCTGTCTCTACCCGCCCTGTGCTGAGATTACAGGTGTGCATTACCATCCCTGGTTTATGAGATGCTGGGACTCAAACCTACAGCTTCATGTGTCCCAGGCAGGTCCCCACCAACTGAGCCACATTCTCAGTCCTGCGTGCGTGCGTGCGTGCGTGTATGTGTGTGTGCGTGATTTATTAGTGGGGATGGCGTGGGGAATGTGGCGTGGGGAATAAGCATGCATCCCACAGCACTCATGTGGAAGTCAGAGGAAAATGTCTCAAGTGGATTATCTGCTACAGTCGGAAGGATATTGAACTCAGACTGGCAGGCTTGCACTGCCTGCCAAGCCATCTTGGCTACCACATAAAATGCATTGAAGTCCCAGAAGATGACATTTGATTCTGGACTGTCATCCGCCTTCTTTTTGGAACTTTCGGGGTCCCTGACAAGGAAAAACAGCACACACCTCTCCCTGTTTCCACTCTCACAAAGACACATTTCAGTTTCCTCAGCTGTGCAGAGCCAAGCCACCCTCTTCCCAATCCAGTGGCTTCTTAGTAAAAGTGTGACAGCAGAGCACCCTTGTTTGACCCAACCCAAGCGCCTCTCCAGACAGCTGTTGAGTTGTTCTGGTTCCGGCCTGCTGGGGAGAGTAACTGCGGTTCCGTGGCTGTGACCCCCAGGAAGTATCCTGGGCCGTTGGACCACACACTTCTGCTTTCCCCAGGCCTGAATGCGTGGTGTAGGCCACACACCACAGCCTGCTTCTGGAGATATCAAACCCTGCCTGCTGCCGGCTCTCTATCCAGGAGGCCTCAAGATAAGGCTTTTGAACTAGGAGGGAAAAGGCATGGACTCCTCCCTTAGTGACCCAGGGGGCCTCAGGTACCAGCCACGGCGTGGGCTGAAGCTAGGTTGTCAGGGAGAAGCGACAAGGGCTGCTTTACAAACCGGCGCTGTTGCTAATGTTCCTAGAGGAGGGGCTGCTTTCAGTGGCCAGCAGGTCCTTTGGGTGTCTGCCTATGTACAGTGACGCGAAGGGGAGAACTCAAGCCTGCTGGACTGGAAATCTGAGTCCGTAAGAGCAGGGGCGCTTGTGGCCCGGTAATGTCACAACACCGGGCTCAGGCCCAGCTGGAGGAGGCGGAGGAAGGGGAGGGCGCGGGCGCAGGAGCTTGGCTTGGAATTCGGGTCCCCCAGCCCCCACCGAAACTTAGATCCGATCCAGCACCGAGGTCACCGGAGGAAGGCAGTGGAGAGGAGTCAGGAACCCCTGGCCCGGAGCGCAGAGCTATTTGTGGACGAGTTGTCAAAAGTACGGAGGCAGAGCCAGCGCTGGCCCCGGAGGGCCAGCCCCGTGCCTGCCGCCAACTCTCCCATGGCGACCCAGTCGACCCCAGCCCCGATCCGCGGCGGCAGCTCCCCTGCGGCTCTCCTTCTCCAGTCCCCACCACTCACCATGTCTCGGAGCACTGGGGCCTCTCAAGGCACGACTCGCCCAGTCGGTTTCCACTCAAGGCAGCCACAGCTTCACTTCCTGCTTACTCCAACTTTCTGCCCGCCTCCTGCCCATCCCGCGGCTCCAGCCTGCGCAGCTCCCGCCGGCCACACCTAACTGCAGGTTTCTCCAGGTAGGCGGCCGCCCTCCACTGCCCTCCCAGTCTCCTCCCAAACAAAAGCTTAAGCTTAAAGCAACAGGCACTCCGGGTGGGGGTGGGGAGCATCTAAGTTGTCCAGAAGGAGAAAGAAAGGATCAACCAACCCTCCTCAGTTTTCAGAAACCCGTGACCTCTCCTTTTTATGCTTCAAAGAAGTAATTCTAGTTTTCAGGGGAACTTAAATTAGCCTTGTTCGGATAGAAACGAATTGCGGGTGAAAATACCTCCCTGAACAACCTTTGTCCCCCAGGGCCATCCTGAGTGAGAAGAAAGCACTAAAATCTCCAGAAAACAGCTGGAGAGATGGCTCAGCAGTTAAGGGCGCCTGCTGCTCTTGCAGGGAACCGGAGGACGGAAGTTCAGTTCGTGTACCCACATCTGGCTGCTCACAAACGCCTGTACCTACAGCTGTGGGGGGTGGGGGAGGGAGGATGCCCTCTTCTGGCCTCTGTGGGTACGGGAGCACACACGCGCATACACGCATACACATAACCGCAATCTTTAAAGTCTCTTGGAAAGTTCAGGTGCTAAGGCTGACCTTAGGCAGTGGGGAGGAGTGCAAACTGCCGGGGCAGGTTCCTTAGCAGTGTCCACAGGGCAGAAGACACTATCAGCCCCTCCTTCTAGAGCTCAGCAGTCCTGCATTTCCCTCCAAAGGTCACCACCAGGGCTGGTGACCCTGGTCAGTTGTCAGAGGATTGTCCAGTGGGTTAGGAAGGAGGCCTGGGGTAAAGGGTTTTTCCACCACACGTGGCTCTCAGCCAGAGAAAAATCTGCTCTTCTCCGGATGGAGTTTGTCACGACAGAACAATACCAGGGCACCAAGAGAACAGACCTTCTTCCCCACCCGCCAAGGAGGAAATCTTAGCTCCTCTGACAAAAAAAAAAAAAAAAAAAAAAAAAAAAAAGTTTTAAATAAATTTAGAATCCCTGTATCATTTTGAGATACTTTTGTGTTTTCCGTTGCTCAGGGACTCATGGATGGCTTCATCCCAAACGCTGCACACTTAGTTTCACAGAAGTAAATCAAAGCAACTAGTAACACTTAAAAAGATCGTTTTCTTAAAGAATTGTTTTCATTATTTCTAATTGTGTGTAAGTGTGTGTGCCTTAGGGCACAGATGTCAGGTTCCCTGGTGAGTTATAGGCAGCTGTGAGCTGCCTGATGTGGGCGCTGGGAATTGAACTCTCTGCTGGAGTATGCTTTGGGATATTTGTAATCAAAAGCTGGACAGCCAATGGCTAGGCAGGAGGTATAGGTGGGATTTTGGGGGACGAGGGGAGGAAGAAGAGGAGGAATCTAGGCAGGAAGGAAAAGCCAGGAGACACGGAGAGGCACAGGGTGTGCACGATGAAAGAGAACATATATTAATATAAACGGGTTAATTTTAAGTTATAAGAGCTAGTTATGAACAAGCCTAAACCATAGGCCAAGCGTCCATAAATAATACGCCTCCGTGTCATTGTTTGGGAGCTGTCAAGCAGGACAGGGAGAGAGTAACCCCTGCTCAGCTGTCTGTCCAGCCCTCTAGTAACACGGTAAAACTGCTCAGCCCCTTTTCTTCCCAGCAAAGCAAAAGAAAAATCTAGAGTGAACAGGAATGAGATTACAACAGAGAATGTCAGTTCTATACCTGACCTTAGCCAAGAGGCGATGAGAATGAAGTCTTTAGGGTTCTGCTGTTTCTCTCATCAAGTGGCAGGACATAAATGGTCACAAAGAATGAACTGGGGCCTGCAGAGACGGCCCATCTGTTAACAGCATGTACTGTTCTTCCGGAGAACTCAGATTTGATTTTCAGCACCCATGTCAGGCAGCTTGTTACCTATAACTCCAGCCCCAAGGGATTGGATGCCCTCTACTGGCCTCAGCAGACCTTGTGCTCATATGCAGAAACACACACACACATACAGACACACACACTTAAAAAATAATAGTAATTAGGTGGGTGGATCTCTGTGAGTCTGATGCCAGCCTGGTCCAGGCCAGTTGGGTTACGTGGTGAGACTGTGAAAAAATAATAAGAATTAAATTAAATTAAAAAAAAATTTAAAGAAAGAATTGTATTTTGAAAGAGTCACCTAAACTACAAGGAGATCTACAAGACCTAACCCGAATAGGCTGGGTGTGGTTGTAAACACTTTTAACTCAGCACTTGGGAAGCAGAAGTAGGAGAATCTCTGTGAGTTTGAGGCTGGCTGGCCTACATAGTGAGTTCCAGAACAGCCAGCCAGGACTGGATAGAAAGAGAGACCCTGTCTCAAAAAAAAAAAAAAAAAAAAAGTGGGGATGAATCTCTCACAGCAGGGATTCAACCAGAGTGTTTGGAGTCGCGGTTCTGCCCTAAGACCTCCACCTTTGTTCTCTATTTGTATTGTCCAATACAGCAATGACTACATGTGGTCATTAAGCATTCACACTACGGCTAGTGGCTAGTGAGAATGGAGGCTATAAAATGCATGTCAGATTTCAAAAACTTAGTATAGAAAATGCTACTTTCTGGGGGCCATGGGAGGGTGGGAGGGAGAGGGAACTGGGATCAATATGTAAAATAAGAAAAAATATTAAATAAAAAAATTCTTTTAAATGCTGCGTTCATAAATTTCGTTAATATGTCATAACCTGGTGTGGTGTTCAATGCCTGTAATCCCAGAACTCAGGAATCTAAGGTCGGGACAATCACATCCAAGGCTACCTCGGGTTAAGTAGCTATACATGTACCGCCATGCTTTCTCTTACGCGGTGCTGGTTTGACCCCACTTCTCCCTGCAGTGCCGGGGGAGGCCGCTACCGTCTGAGCTGCACCTCCCACCTTTCTACAGTTCCCTTAGACTGGTAGAAAAAAATGGAACTGCACAAGCAGTGGAAGATTTATTTATTCTACCGTCTTTGGAGACGGTGCTGGGGATTGAACCCAGGGTCAGCGGTGTGCTTGTTAGGTAAGAACCTACTGTCCCGTCACAGCGTGGTCAGTTACGGCTCATTATTTTACAGACTGAGGGGGCATCGGGATCCCTGGAAGTGTTGTGATTCACCCCATGTGGGTGTGGCCAACTGAACTTGGGGGTGTTTGTCCTCCCAGGGCTAAGCCACCTCTCCAGTTCTCTCCTTTGGGTTCATTATTGTTTTACATTTTCACACAGGGTTTCATACTGTAGCTCAGGCGTTCTGAAACAGGATAGTAGTCCTGGGTGGCCTGAAACTCACAGTGAGCCTCCCTCCTCAGATGCCTAAATTTGCGGATTAGAGTTGTGCGCCAAATGCCCAGCTGTTCCTTTTCCTGCCTCCTCCTCTCCCTCCCTCCCTCCCTCCCCCCTCCCTCCTCCCTCCTCCCTCCCTCCCTCCCCCTTGCCGCCCCCCACCTCCGGGCTCCAGACTCTGGACTGGGTGTAACCTGTTGAGATTGTTTTCCATGGGTTTTTTGTTTCTGGAAAGAAGAGGGTGCTCTACTTCAGAAGAAATGAAAATCTCAGTAACTTTTCTGGGTCTCTTTTTAAGTGTGATCCCCCCCCCTTGAGACAAGGTCTTATGTAGCCTGGAGCTCTCTATGCGGCTGAGAATGACCCACTAGTGCTGCGATGACAGCCTAGAGGTCGCACCCGGGAGTGGGAACTCACCCACTTTGTGAGCAACGAGGACAAGGTCAAGGCTCGGGAGCCCAGCAGTGTTTTTAAGGATGCTCAGTCTCTGATGAACAGAAGACTGGGGCCACTGCTGTGTGGCTGACTCAGCTGGGTTACCTCAGGCAAGCCATTCCCCTCCCGAGCTTTCAGTTTCTGGTTCTGCAAACAGGAATGAGAATGAAAGCTACCTGCAAAATCACTTTTTATGCTGGGCGTGTGGCTCACTCCTGTAATCCCAGCAAGTGAAGGCTAAGCAGGAGGATAAATTACAGTGAGTCTGGGGCCAGCCTGGGCTACACAACAAGGGAGCTTGAGTTCAGCCTAGGCTAACCGAGTCTCCAAAACAAAAGCAACAATAAAACAACAACAATCATAACAACAAAAAGTCAGGCACAGTGGCGCATTCCTGTACTTAGTACGTGAGAGGCAGAGGCAGAAGGATGAGGAGTTCCAGGCTAGCCTCAGCTACACAGCCACGTCAGGATCCGTCTAAAAACAAAGCAGAACAAGTGAGAAAAAGGAGAGAGATGGGATGAGAAAATAGGGGAGAGGGATGTTATGACTCAAAAGGAGCCAGCTTTAGGCTGGCAGGGTTACATATGAAGACCTCATCTCAAAAACAAACAGAAGGCGGGCATGATGGTTCATGCACGTAATTCTAGCATTCAAGCAACAGGAATAGGGGGTCCCTTGGAGTTGGAGGCAGGCCAGCCTAGGCTACATGAGCTCCAGGCTAGACCGTGCTAAAGAGTGAAAAAGTCTCAAAAACAAACAAATTAACCAAACAATTGTACTTCAGTCTGGAATCCGGGTGTAGGGAGAGCCAGGAAGCTTAGTCTCCTTCGGATGACAAGCGGCATTCCCCACGTGAGGAGATTGTGGTGCAGGGAGGCCTTCTGTTTGGGAGACGTGTGGTGGGTCTGTCATGTCTAGGGTCACGTTCCTGTTTGACATGCTTCCTCTGTAGAGGTGCGTTGTAGGATTGGCATAGCCCTGTGATTGCATCTGCAGCCCAGGCCTGGTCCTGGGCTCGATCCCAGCCTCACCCTGGGAGTAACCTTCATTCCTTCTTGGTCATTCTATGTTCACTTCCTCTTTCCACCAACTCCACCTTCCCAGTGGATGCCAGCATGGTCTCTGCTCTAGACAACTCCATCCATTTCCAAACTTACCTTTCTAGTCCTATCCGTTCCGTTAGAGACTGCTTGCTGCGCTCCCCAAACAGACCTGAGTGAATTCACCTTGCCTTCTGGTTAAAGGCAGATTCTGGTCAGGCATTCCAGGTGTTCCACCACTGTCGGAAGCTCTTAGACGCCGGCCTTCTCACCCCTACACATGCCTGTCCTCAAACACCCACTTTCGCTGAAGGGTTTCTTCATTCCTGGGGCCTGTGGAAATTCTTCTCATATTTCTTTGTTTCTGGAATTCCCCACAGAATTGAATTTGCCTCTTCTGCCCTCATTTCCGTCAATTTCCTTTTTTACATGCATGTTTGCTGCTGCGAATACATTCTTCATCCAAGACTTACCTTTTTTATTTATTGTTGGAACTATTTTGCTCTCTAACCTTAGCCTGGAATTTATGATAATCCACCTACCTCAACCTTGCCAGTCCTGGGTTTACCAGCTTGGGGCACCACTCCAGTTTATATTTAAATTCTGAAACACAGCACCACTTTTTAAAAAATAATTTATGTTTTTATTTTATGTGCATTGGGGTTTTGCCTGTGTGTATGTCTGTGTGATGGTGTCAGGTGTCTGGCATTGGAGTTACAGACAGTTGTGAGCTGCCATGTGGGCACTGGAACTAGAACCCAGGTCATCTGGAAGAAAAGTCAGTGCTCTTAACCTCTGAGCCATCTTCCCAGCCCCAACACAACACTACTTTGGGGGGAAAATTAAAAAAAAAAAAAAAAAAAAAAAACTTTTAAAAAATCTATGTCTGACTTTGAGGCCTGCCTGGTCTACATAGTAAGCTCCTGGCTAGCCAAGGCTGTGTGCTGAGACCATCTTAAAAATGAAAACAAAAAGGACGAACACAGAACCCCACAAAATACTGAAGCAGCAGGCGGTGGTGGTGCACACCTTTAATCCCAGCACACAGAGGCAGAGGCAGGTGGACCTCTCCTCTGTGAGTTCGAGGCCAGCCTGGTCTGCAGAGCAAGTTCCAGGACAGCTAAAGGTACCCTGTCTGGAAAAACCAAAACCAAACCAAACCAAACCCAACCACTGAAGGTAGGTAGCCTTGGTCTGGGAGCTGTTTGGATACACTGAACCGGAGCACCCTAAAACGGTGCATGAGGCAATGACAGGGCCTTCTTTTGTTTTGCTTTTTATTGGGGATTTCCAGAATAGCTTTTGGAGGGCAGTCACTGCTTGGGCAGACATCCTAAACTGCAAATCTTCCTGTTAATTATTGAGGGTACTCTGCTGAGAAATGTTGAAGGCGGACAGATACGGACTTCAACTGTTTACCCAAGCCTATTGGAACATTCTGTGGTTTAACCTTTGGCAGGTCTGAGCTCAGGCCTCTTGCAACCTCCCAACTCCATTTAAAAAACAAAACAATCTTATTTACTAGAAGTGGGTAGTGGCGTGGTACTTGTCACTCCAGCCTCTTGGGAAGCTGAAGTCAGCCTGGGCAAAAGAGAAAGAAGACCACATCTCAAACTCAAAACGAGAAAAATGCACAGCATAAGAGTGGGGATGAACATGTGTGGTCGCAGCTCTCAGGAGCCTCAAGAGGGAAGATACATAAGTGTTAGGCTAGCCTGGGCTGCACAGTGAGGAGCCGCCTGAAAAAATTCTTAGTTTAATGGTTTCGTTTTCCTTGGCAGAGGGCAGGGGCCGTGTCCTCACTCTGAGTTATATGACACAGCCTCCCCTTAAGGCAACGTATTCGATGTTTTGGGTGTTAAAGTTAGAGATAAAAAAAAGGTGGTTTTGTTGCTGCTGTTGTTTGTTTTGTTTTTTCCCACAATGAAAACAGAAAAACATTTCTTATTAGATAAAAACCCTTGAAGAAATGTATTGCCAACCTTTGAACTATTTCGTGAGATGACACAATGCTGACAGCTTTGCATGTGAAACTAACAGCTCCCTAAGCATGTCACTAGGCAAAGGCCACTGAATTAGCACAACCTGTTACTTGTTTGTTTGGGAGGGGGTAGTTTGTTTGGTTTTTAATTTTTTTATTTTATATGCACTGGTGTTTTGCCTGCACATATGTTGTGTGAGGGTGTCGGATCTTTGAGTTACAGACCGGTGTGAGTTGCCATGTGGATGCTGGGAATTGAACCTGGATCCTCTGGAAATACTGCTGACCAATCTCTCCAGCCCTGGTATTTTACTTTCTAAGGTAGGTGTAACCTGCGAAGAGGTGGTGGCGGCACACACCTTTAATCTACCTCCCCCCACAAAAGAAGACAGGTATATTTCTTGTATCCAGAAAGCTCTAGGTGAGTGTTGCCACCTACCTAGCTCACCCAGAACTTTGGATTTCTCAAAGGAAGTTGTACTTTCAAATCATTTTTCCCTTTTGTTTGACTTGGTATTCTGCGCGAATGTTTGCCTGTGCCTGTGCACCCTTTGGTGGCAGTGAGAGGCCAAAGAGGGTACCAGTCACCTCCGACTAGAGATATTGCCAGTTGTGAGCAGCCATGTGGGTGCTAGGACTTGAACTCAGATCCTCTAGAGTATCCATTGCTCATAACTGAAGAACCATCTCGCCAACCCAGATTGTACTTACATTTTAGGGCAATCTCAAGTGCTGTTGCTGTGTGTGTGCATGGGTGTGCAGGTACATTTGGGAGTCAAAGTCTGAGGACAATCTGGGCGTGATTCCTCTCAAGCAATGTGTCCCCACCTTTTTTTTTTTTTTCTTTTTTAAGACGTGGTCTCTCATAGGCTTGGAATTCACCAAATTGACTACATTGGCTGTCCAAGAAGCCCAAGAGAATGGCCTGTCTCCATCCCCCACCCCTGAGATTAAAAGTGCATTATGCAGCTTCGCTTGGCTGTAGTCAGAGCTAGGGCCTTGTGCGTGTTATGGGAGCACGCTAGCCACTGAACCGCACCACCAGCCCAAACTCAGAACCAGCAAACAAAAACTGTCTTGATTTTTCTATTCCTAATTCATTTCCCCCAGCACTCTAATGAAATTTATTGAATAACTATGACTTTCTACATCACACTAGCAGTACTAGAGTTCTTAGGGAAAAACCCTGGGCTCCAAGAGCCCCAACAGGCTAGGCTTGACCACCAACCCCCAATACTCCAACTGAAGAGACAAGTCATAGAAAAGGGAGATTGGCTTCATGTGTCCACATTGGAGAGAGGGACACCAAGGTCAGGCGGCCCCAAGCCCACCTTTAGGGTACTGCCATGAGGCTTAGATGCAAAGAGAGGGTAAGAGCACGCATAACTGGGCAGGCTGGCTCAGTATGCACTCCCCCTCATTATGGACCCCTGATTACCTCTCCTCAAGTCAGGCCTGCAGGGTAGTCTGATGAGGAGTCAGACTTCTGTGAAATCTCTCCTGGGAAGCAACTTCTTCCTGGCTGACACCAGACTTCAGCCTTTCCCTTACTCTCGCTTGGGAATCCTGGAGAAATTTTAATTCTTTGGAACCAATAGTCTGAGAGCTTAGGGATGGGCACGTGTCTCTCTTTAGCCCATCCTCACTCCTAGTAGATAGATGGTTACAGAAGCTGCCTATTGTTTCCATATCTGTGTGTGTGTGTGTGTGTGTGTGTGTGTCTGTGTGTGTGTGTCTGTGCGTGTGAAGTGGAGGTCAGAGGACAATTTGCAGGAGTTAATTGTCACCTTCCACCAAGTGGGTTCCCAGGATTAAACTCGGGTCATTAGGCTTGGTGGCAGTCACTGAGTCACCTTGCCAGGCTTACCTCTCCATGGTGGCAGGCAGGCGTGGTGCTGGGTCCATAGTCAGACTTTACAGGCTGATGTTATTGTCTTAGTCAGTGTTATTGCTGTGAAGAGACACCATGGCCATGGCAACTCTTTTTTATTTTGTTTGTTTGTTTGTTTGTTTTTCAAGACAGGGTTTCTCTATATTGCTTTGGAGCCTGTTCTGGAACTGGCACAGTAGACCAGGTTAGCCTCAAACTCACAGAGATCGGCCAGCCTCTGCCTCCCGAGTGCTGGGGCTAAAGGCGTGTGCCACCACCGCCCAGCCCATGGCAACTGTTATAAAGGGAAGCGCTTAGCTGGGGAACTGCTACAGCTTCAGAGGCTCAGTCCTTTGTCATCATGGTAGGAAGTCCTCATGGTGGCGGGCAGGCGTGGTGCTGGGTCCATAGTCAGACTTTACAGGCTGATACTCAACGCAGGCAGGGACACTGGGCAGGGCATAGGCTTCTGAACTCACCTCCTCCAACAAGGATGCACTTCTTAATCCTTCCCAACGGGCCACTGACTGGGACCACACATCCAAATCTACGAGCCCATGGGGGCCATTCTTAATCAAACCGCCACAGTTATTGTTATTATTATTAGCCCTGTGGCTTGAACTCAGGAATTGTGCTTGCTGAGTATACACTTACGCCCACCTCCATGCTCCATCTCTCCATTCTGTTGATATTGCTACTGTCCTCTCCTTCCCCGCTTTGTTCTTTAGACTGAGTCTCATATAGTCCAGGCTGGCCTCCAACTCAATATGCAGCCAAGGATGGCCTTGAACTCCTTACCCTCCTGCCTCTACTTGCCAAGTGCTGGGATTACACTTGTACATAACTTGGTGGACTTAACTTGGGCAGTTGGGTGCGTCTGAGGCTCAAACTCAATTTCACGCATATTAGGCAAGTACTTTACCCCTGAGCTACACAGCCCAGAGCCATCATTGTAAACTTGGCAAGCTGCACTGACTCCCTTTGGGCCACAGGATTTTATCCTTTCATTTTCTGTGTATGGATGGATGTTTTGCCTGCTGGGCCACCGTGACTGAGAGACCCAACTCTTATAGCTCCCAGAGTGATGTGACCTGCTTTGCCTGTTAGGATAACCCAGCAGTGGACATGCCCTCAACAGCAGGAACACTCTTGGCCTAGTGATTCCAGCTGCCAAACACATCTGGCCCCAGTAACCCCTGCTTTTATGTCTACATCTGCCAGTAGTGGTGCTCAGTGTGGCTCAGAGCTCCTGGGGACTTCAAGGACAGCAGCTACAATAACACTGCCATGTTGACATTTGCGCTGTGATGCTGGCAACATAACAAGGAGGAAAATAGAGGCAGCAAATTGGAACAGTATCCATCCGTATCCCTTCCTGCCATGGGTTGCCAATAGTCAGCTACCCACTTATCCATCTTATGGTTTTCTGTTTGTTTGTTTGTTTTGGAGACGGTGTCACGTGTAGCCTAGGCTGGCTCCAAACTTTCTATTCAGCTAAGAATGGCCTTGAATTCTTCATCTTCCTGCTTCTATCTCCCTCACAAGTACTGGGATTACAGGCATGCTCCGTTTGAAAATTTTTGTTTTACTTATTTTACATTTATTTATTTATTACAGTTTTTTGAATGATTTAAAGACTGGTGGCATTTAAACACCAGTACTTGGGAGGCAGATGTAGGTGGATCACTGTGAATTCAAGGCCAGCCTGGGCTATGTGGTTAGTGTATAACAAGCAGGGCAGAGCTACATCCTGAGATTTTGTTTGCATGCCTGTGTGGTACTCTTGACGACCAGAAGGGGGCATCAGATCCCTTCGAGCCGAAGATGCAGGCGTTTGTGAGTTCCCATTGCAGGTGTTGGGGGTCAAAACTCTGATCTTCTGGTAGAGAAGAAGTAAATGCTCTCAACTACTAAAGCCATATTTCCAGCCTTTATTTCTCCTTTTCTCTTCCTCCCTCCCTCCCTCCTTCCGTTTCTCTCTCCCTTCCTTCCTTCCTTTTAGATTATGTGTACCTATGTGTGTCTCTGATACCCACAGAGGCCAGACACATTGGATCACCGTAGAGACAGGGTAACAGTGGCCGTGAATCATTCAGGGTGGGTGCTAGGAATCAGACTTGAGACTTCTGGAAGAAAAGCAAGTGCTCTCAACTGGTGAGACCTAGCGCAGCCACCGTCAAGTTGTTGTTTTTGTTTTTTTCAAGACAGGCTTTCTCTGTGTAGCCTTGGCTGTCCTGGCACTCCCTCTGCAGACCAGGCTGGCCTCAAACTCAGAGATCCACCTGCCTCTGCCTTCCAAGTGCTGGGACTAAAGGCGTGGGCCACCAATGCCTGGCCATATTAAAATTAAAACAAAAACCTTTATTTTATTTTCATTTATTTTACATTTTTTAAATGTGTCTGTTTTGTCTGAATGTATGTCTGTGCAACATGTGTAGCCTGATGTCCACAGAGGCCAGAAGTGGGTTTTGGGTCCCCTAGAACTGGAGTTACAAATGGTTGTGAGCTTCCAAGTGGGTGCTAGGAATTGAACTCCAACCCTCTGAAAGAGTACTCAGTGCTCTTAACTGCTGAACTCTCTCTGTAGTACCCTTTACTTTATATTTTGGTTTTTTCAAGACAGGGTTTCTCGGTATAACAGGCCTGGCTGTCCTGGAACTTACTCTGTTTATTTTTAATTAGTTTGCGTGTGTGTGTATCTGTATGTCTGTGTGTGTAGTGTGCGTGTGTGTGCTGTGTGTCTGTGTGTCTGTGTAGTGTTTCTCTCTGTGTGTCTGTGTGTGTGCACATGTATACATGAGTGCAGGTGTCCATAGAGACTAGAGACATCAGAGTTGGTGTTACAGGTAGTGGTGAACTGCCCAATTTGGGTGCTGGGAATTGAACTTCGGGTCTCTGAAAGAACAGTGTGTGTTCTTTAACTCTGGAACCATCTTTCTACGCCCTCTTTTATTTTTGAAAGGGAGCTGTGTACCCCAGTCCGGTTCACTAAGTAACCAGGGATGGTTGTGAGCTTTTGACTCCCCTGCCTCCACCTACTGGGATTGCAAATGTGTAGCACCACACCCTATTGTATGTGGTGCTGGGGACTGAGCCCAGTTTCCATGTTAATCCAGCTTTC
The DNA here is from genome assembly GCA_030556225.1 of Cricetiscus sungorus. Taxonomy (NCBI): domain Eukaryota; kingdom Metazoa; phylum Chordata; class Mammalia; order Rodentia; family Cricetidae; genus Cricetiscus; species Cricetiscus sungorus. Next base: position 9,492,947 of record JANBXA010000202.1, on the reverse strand, counting down.
TACCAACTGAGCCTCATCCCCAGCCCCCCAGATTGCAGTGTGGGTGTCTGCTGTGTCTGCTCACATGTGTGAGGGTGTGCACATGCCATGGTGTGCATGTGGAGGTCACAGGGCAATCTCAGACGTTGATCCTTAGTATCCGTCTTATTTGACGTGTCTCTTGATGCTCACTGCAGTTTAGGCAGATGAATTAGCTGGCCCTGCAAGCTCCCACGAGTTCTCTGGTTTGTGTTCTCCATTTCTTAAAATCATTGCAATTACAGATACATACTTCTTCTGAATTTTACAGGGGTTTAGGGACTCTGAATTCAGGTCTTCAGGCTTCCCGCTGAGCCAACTCCCCAGGCTCAGCTGCAACTTCTTTTTTGTTTGTTTGTTTGTTTGTTTGTTTGAGCCTCACTAAGTAGCCTTGGTTGCCTGGAACAGGCTACAGAGACCATATTGTCCTCAAACTCATAGAGATCTATCTGCCTCTGCTTCCCAAATGCTGGGATTAAAGGCCAGTGGCCTTTAAAAATTCAGCTTGGAATTTTTAAAAAGTACCATTTTAATTCCCTTGGTTTTTGGACTTTTGTTTTTGTTCTTTTGCTTTTCCTAAACAGGGTTTCTCTGTATTGCTTTGGAGCCTGTCCTGGAACTAACTTTTCACACCAGGCTGGCCTTGAACTCACAGAGATCAGTCTGCCTCTGCCTCCGAAATGCTGGGATTAAAGGCAAGCACCACCAACCCTGGCAGGTTTTGAACTTTTGAGACAGAGTTTCATGATGCAGCCCTGCCTATCTTGAAGCTCCATAAGTAGACTTGGCTTTCAGGGAACTTGCAACAACCCTCTGTAATGGGAGATGTTAGTCTATAAGTATGTGTCTCTTATTGGTTAATGAATAAAGCCCTGTTGGCCAATAGGAAGGCAAGATAGGCGGGACTAGGAATCATGGAGGATTCTGGGAGATGTAGTAGGAGATTCAAAATATAGAGACTTGAGAGAGAAGAGGTCCAGACCCTCTCCCGTAAGACCACGTGGAAATACTTAGATGAATAGAAATGGGTTAATATTTAAGACAGAGCTAGCCAATAACAAACACTAGTAAATGGCCACCAGCTTTATATCTAATACAGCATCTCTGTGTGTTATTTGGGGCTGACACAGCTCTGGGACCAGGCTGACGGGAAAAACTGATCATAACAAAATGGCGCCTATAACGTGGGTACTAAGAACTTCCACTTAAAACTTGACAAAAGCTTAAGAAAGGATTTTAAAAACCAAAGAACAAAGACATTTGTTCTCGGTTGGGCTCTGTTTTGCTAGAGACAAGCAGAGATTTGCTCGGCTCCTTTAAGGGAGGTTTTCTGACTTGGCATTAGGTGGCAAACCCTGCTAACAATGGTGTGTATGAGAGCTGGCAGCAGCAGAGACCACATCTCCAAACCAGCAGCATGCTGCTTGATGGCAGCATAGACCAAGGCAGTGAGCACAGCTCTCAGTGCTGGCAGCAATCATAGCCCTGCCATCTTGGAAAGACCGCAGTTAAAACAGCTGTGCCTTTCATTTTAGCAATGTTGTTTGGCAGATAAAAGAGTCGTGGCCAGAAAAAGATAAAGATTTACAGTAAAGACAGATCCAGATTAAGAAAAACCTCTAAAGGTTTACAGTGTATTTTAAAGTATACACAGGCTTGGGAGAGAAAAAGGAACAGGATAAAGTGGTTTAAAAAAAATAAAAAAGAGTAGCTGGATGTAGTGGCACATGCCTTTAATTCTGCACTCAGGAGGCAGAGGCAAGCAGATCTCTGTGATTTCTAAGTAAATCTGGTGTATAGAGTAAATCCCAGGGCAGCAAAAGTTACACAGAGAAACCCTGTCTCCAAAAAAAAAAAAAAATGAAAAATAGAAGTAAAATAAATACAGTAATAATAAAGTCACATGAAGATGAAAAGTATACAAAGAGTCTGGATACTGCATGCTATTGTGTTGTCTTTGTATTGTTTGAGTGCTGAGGACATAGCAACAACTGCTAAAAGAAATGCTGCTGGATTAATCATATATATATATGTATGTATATATATATATATAATTAAATGCTTTGATTTCAAAATTTAAGTCTAAGGACAGGTTACTGTGGAAAAGAATTTCTATTTTTATTTCCACAGAAAATGAAAAGCTGTGGATTCCTTCCAGACTAACATGGTTTGATCAAACAAGACCCCCTGAAGCAGTGTCCCAGGTGATCCAACATTCAAAACAGCTGGGACAAGGCAGCCTTGCAGACCACTACAGCCCGGATTTCTGCATCTTCTTAGGATCCCCATGACAGCGCCCCCTACCAACAGGAAGCAGTTTGGAAAGAATGATGCCCAAATTCCCAAATATTGTTTATAAATGTTTGTTTTCATTTAAATGGGGTTAATTATAAATCGTAATGATCACAGTCAATCTCTTTTTAAAGGATAAGGGGGGGGGAATGACATAGAAATAAATACTTTGTTTTGGAATGGATTTTTATTTATTGATACAAATTTAAGGTCAATTTTGTGATATGTATATTTCTCCTTTTGTTCAGGTATTGTGTTTATATATCTCCATTAAAAATGTAATGTATAATATAGTAAAGATTATAGTTACCTATGATAGTCAAAGCTTAAAGTGAAGTTAGTTAGGTTTTCTAGATATACAGAGATATATTTTAAATAGGCATTCTTCAAAGACCTACAGAATATGGCATTTAAAATGGTTTAGGAATTTTCTTGACAGTGAGATATAGGTGCTCCTGGCAACACCACCTGCATCAGAAAGAAAGATGGACATTGAAGAAACTCATTACAAAGTTTGCTTCCAATATTTGGGCAAGATACTGCTCTTGTCTGGACTGTTTGACTTTATGCTTTATAAACTGGACATTCAGGACCCACAGAAAAGTGACTGCTGAAACAAGATGGACATTGCTATAGGGTTCCTTCTTCATGGAAGAATCTGACAGACATTCTGCAGGACACGAGAAAAGTGACTGACAACCTGCCAGTACAGATGGACAGTTTAAATTTTCCTGCTTTGCTGAAGAGTCTGCCAGACACACTATCGCCTATGGGCTGAAAATGGAGCAGTACAGAAGATCTTCGGGTGACTGACCAGGCAGTGAGTTGTCTCTGTCATTCTAGAGTTTATATATTATCCTTCTGTGGTCTTTGATGGAGTTGAAGACAGATAGTTATGGTTATAGTTTTCCTTAGTTAGGATTAAAGATAAGTTACATACAAGACTTTAGACTCACAAAGATAGGATAGATGATAGAATATTTTTTTAATCTTGCTATATGTTAATAGACTAAATACTGATAACTATAGTTCTTATTTGATAACTGCTTTGTTATATATTTCACTATGTTAAAGTTAAAACCCTTCTTTTTATATAAACAGAAAAGAGGGGATGATGGGAGATGTCATTCTGTAAATATGTTTCTCTTATTGGTTAATGAATAAAGCCCTGTTGGCCAATAGGAAGGCAAGATAGGCGGGACTAAGAGTCAAGGAGAATTGTGGTCGATGTAGTAAGAGATTCAAGATGTAGAAACTTGAGAGGAAGAGGTCTGGACCCTGTCTCTGGTAAGGTAAGACCACGTGGAGATACTTAGATTGTTAGAAATGGGTTAATATTTAAGACAGAGCTAGCCAATGAGAAACGCTAGTACCTGGCGAACAGCTTTATATCTAATACAGCGTCTCTGTGTGTTATTTGGGGCTGGCGTGGCTGTGGGACCAGGCTGTTGGGAAAAGCTGCTTGTAACACCGCTGCCTCAGTCTCACATGTACAAGGATTATCATCATATGCAACCATGCCCAAGCTTTTAAAAATACCATTTTCACCAGACATGGTGGCAAATGCTCTTAATCCCAGCAATCATTGGGCTGAGGCTGGTAGATCTTTTTGAATTTAAGGCTAGCCTAGTCTATATAGCAAGTTTCAGGACAGCCAGGGCTACACAAGAGCACTGTGCTTCAAAAATAATAAAAGTACCATTTTCAATTATGAATGCTGTTGATGAGCTGGAGCTGGGATTTGACTCGCCAACAAAGCATTTGTCTACTGTGTGGAATGCCCTAGGTGGAATCCCTCAGCACCAAGGACAATTTAGTTTGCCGAGTGTAGCCCTGTATGCCTCGAAGCACTTGGAAGACTAAGGCAGGAGGATCACAAGTTCAGAGCCTGCCAGGGATACAGAATGGATTCAAGGCCAGCCCAGGAAATTTATGGAAACCCAGTCTTAAAATAACAAATTTTAAAAGGGCCGAGGATATAGCTGTGTGGTAGACTGCCTGCTGAGAAAGCAGAAGGCGACTGCCTGCTGAGAAAGCAGAAGGCCGTGGTTCCTAATCTTCAGTGCTGTTAAAGGTAAACATTGGGAGCTGGGCGAGCATCTCCGAAGGTAAAATCACTTGCTGTGCGAGCCTGATGAACTGAGCTGGGCTCTACAGCATCAACACAGAAGCTGGATGGGAAGGAACAAGCCTCTGTAAGCTAGCACTCTCAGGAGGAGACAGAAGACGGAGATTGGAGAATCCCAGGATGCTTGCCATCCAGGTACCCTGGCTTTGCTGCAGTAAAGAGACCTATCTAAGGATGGGAGGTGGCGACCAGCACCCTAAGGTGGTTCTCTGGCCTCAACAAGTGCTCTCACACTCATGCACACCCTCGGACGCATCACACACACCACAAATAAACGAAACCACCTGTGCAGTATGGATAGGCGTGGTGCTAGAGAAGAATCTACAACGATTTTTTTTTTTAAAGGCTAGTAAATTGATTTTTCCTCTTTTCCAGTTAAATATGTGAATGGCCATATTTCCTTTACACCCATTAAATAACATCTCAAACCAGGTTGAATAAAGTAACAGAAGAATGTAGCCATGTTTGACTGAACAAAAATGTCAGAGAACTGCATATAAAACAGTGCTGAGTTTTGTGGGAAATGTGTTTTTGAGATTCATGGAAGAAAAAATAAACCAGGTACTAGCAGAACTATTAGCTGATCAACTGTCCACGGGCAGTTTGCTCTATTTATGTAGGTGCTGGTATAAATTCAACACCAACTCTTCAGATACATCAGTTATGAGCATCGAGCATGTCATATAACCACGGCTCTCTAGCACTGGAAGACTTAGACAAGAATGGACGCTGAGCATCGCCTCCTTTGATGGACGCTCAGCATCCATCTCTCTGCAGCTCAGGTTATTTCTTCAGTTGTCGGAGCAGTGAGGAATGATTGTCTCATAACCGAGTTAGACCGAGGACACTGGCCACGCAGGGCGCATGTTCCAGTGTGTGTGTGCCTGCGCACATGAGTGCGTGTGGGTGTAGCCCGGATGTTAATGGCTGACATCTTCTAATTGAGCTTAAAGACTTGTTGTTGTTGTTATTTTGGTTTTTTGAGACAGGGTTTTTATGTGTAACAGGCCTGGCTGTCCTGGAATTCACATAGCATCTGCCTCCCAAATACTGGGATTAAAGGCAGGTGCTACCACACCTGCCTTTACTTAATGTTTTATGTGTTTGTTTTGCCAGCATGTATGTCTGTACACCGTGTGCATGCAGTGTCCCAGGAGGACATGAGAGGGACTCGGGATCCTATGGACCCGGAGTCACAGGAGTTTGTGAGCCATCACGGGGTTGTTCTCGACAGCTGAGCCATGCATCCACCTCCACCCGGTCTCCCTGAGACAGGGTCTTTCAACGAACCCAGGGCGCACTGGCTGTGTAGTGATTGCTTCAGTGAGGCCTGGTTATCTTCTCTCTGTCTCCATCCTCCAGGACCAGGAGCACAGAGCTTCAGGACCAGGCCTGATTTTCATGTGTGTGCTATTCAATCTCAGATGCTATGCTTGCTCTGCAGACATCTTACCCTGCCGCACATGTTCCACTTTTAAAGATTCATTTTATTTTTAATGATGTGCATGTGTGTGCCTCCATGTGTGTGTGAGATCAGGTACCCATGGGGGACAGAAGAAGGCATTTGATCCCCTAGAGCTGGAGTTACAGGAAATTGTGAGCTACTTAGCATGGATGCTGGGATCCAAATTCTGGTCTTTTATAAAAGCAGCAAGTGTTCTTAATCCCTGAGCCATCTCTTCAGTCACCCTCTGGTCCATGTTTTGCTTTGTTTTTTAATGTTGTTTTGTTTTCTGAATTTTGGACAACCTTTCTCTTGTCATCACTTTGCAGTTCCTCAAAGCTGTTTTTGTCCAAAGCTGGAAGAATGAAGTCTTCTCATATGAGCATGGTCAGAGATTGACAAAAGCAAATTGCAGAAAGATGAGGCTAATAGGACAGCCAGATGAAAACAGGGATGATGATTTAAAGTCATCCATCTATGACTCAGGTTATTCCGACTTTAAGGTCTCATCACACGGCATGTGTCTGAGTCTGCTCTTGAATTATTCCGTACTTAACTGTGTGCTCTATAGACCCCTGCAGTCTGTCACTTTGTGGCCATCTGGGTTCCACAAAGCAGGGGACACATAGAAGAAAGAACTTAAGAACAGTTCCGTGAGGGTGGAGGGATGGCTCAGCAGTTAAGGGCACTTGCTGCTCTTCTGGAGCCCAAGTTTAGGTCCCAGCATCCATACTGGGCAACTGGTAACTGCCTGTAAATCTAGCCCCAGGGATCTGATCCTCTCTTCTGGCTTCTGTGGGCACACACATGGAATACACAACACACACACACACACACACACACACACACACACTTAAAAACAGTTAAAACAGAAAAACGCTATGACTTTACGGTGTCAAGACAAATGCTGCCATTGCTCTGAATGTTTGAACCACACTTTTGTTGTTTGAGACAGGGTTTCTCTGTGTAGTCCTGGCTGTACTAAAACTCACTTTGTAGAACCTGGAGATCCACCTGTCTCTGCCTCCTGAGTGCTGGGATTAAAGGCATGTGGCTAGCCTGATAAATTCTCATTATAACTGCAGCTTTAGGTGATTTGAAGGGATAACCTGGAGGGAAATGAACTGTCAAAAAGAATATACCACTTTGATATGGGATATTATCAGGTCCCGTAATTGTAGCTTGCCAAGAGAACAGATCAATAGGACCCGAAGGACACTGCTGGCCAGACCCCACAGAGCACATCAAGGCCAGCTCCCCATTCGTCTGCTTTAAAGGCCTCTGTGTTTCTCACCCGACCTCTCCATGTCTCAATATGTCCTCAAAAGTCAAGCCAACGCTTTTTAAAAATATAAGATATTTATTTTCCTGTGTATGAGAGTTTTACCTGCACGTATGTCTGTGTATCACACGTGTGCCTGATACCTGCACAGGCCAGAAGAGGACATCAGATCCCCTTGAACTATAGTTACAGATGGTTGTGGGCAGCCATGTGGGTGCTGGGAATCAAACCCAGGTCTCACGGAACAGAAGCCAGTACTCTTTACCAATGAGCTATCTTTCCAGTCCTTTATTTGATCATTAAGGAACATTGTAACATGAGTTCTAATTGGCTTTAATTAAAAAAAAAAACCTGGAGTCAGATATTAGGAGAAATTGCCGAGAGATCAGAGAGAGGAAGGGACAAACCATAGCCACAACCTTACCTACTCAGCTTCCCAGCTGAAGAGACTGAGCTCCTGTCTCTTTCCGAATTACCACTTCCTGTCTGTCCTCTATGGTTAGCTAGTGCCTAGCTCAGCCCTCTGATCTTCAGGAAAGCTTTCTTTGTACAAACAGTATATTACCACAGACTCTTCATTTCACACCAGGCCTGTCACAAAATGTTTGGCTCTGTGGAGGCCTGTCTTTTGAGGATTGTCTTAGTTAAGGTTTCTGTTGCTGTAAAGAGACATGACCACAGTAACTGATAAGAAAAACATTTAACTGGGGTAGCTTACAATTTCAGAGGCTTAGTGCATTATTGTCATGGTGCAAGGCAGAATGCAGGCAGGTCCCGTGCTAGAGCAGGTGCTGAGAGTCCTTCTATCTCCACGCACAGGCTGTAACACCTCAGGCAAACTTTTCCGACAAGGGTAAAGAGCGGCCATATTCTTCACTGAAACATCACAAGAATGATCTCTAAGCAACATACTAAAATTCTTCTCCTTTGAAACCTCTTGAGCCACACACACACCCCATTTGAGCCACTGTTATCACCACTGTCTTCCCTGCTCCTACTGGTATTGTCCGTTAAGCAGCACGAAAAGCATCCACTGCTTTCCTAACCCAAACTCAACGGAAGCATGGTCAGGTCTCGCATAGCAACACCCCAGCCCCTGGTACCAACTTCTGTCTTAGTTAGGGTTTCTATTGCTGTGAAGAAACACCATGACCACAGTAACTCTTAGAAAGTAAAACATTTAATTGTGCTGGCTTGATTCTAGTTCACAGGCTCAGTCCATTATCATCCTGACCAGACATGGTGACATGCGGGCAGATGTGGAGCTGGAGGTAACTAGTGTCCCATATCTGGCTTGCAGGTAACCAGAAGTGCTCTGTCTCACTGGGTGTGGCTTGAGCATAGGAAACCTCAAAGCCCACCCCACAGTGACACACTTCCTCCAACAAGACCACACCTATGCCAGCAGGGCCACACCTCCCATTAATGTCACTCCCTTTGGGGGACATCCTCTTTCAAACCACCACAAGGACCTTAAGTACTGGCTGGATCAAGAGCAAGGCATCACACAAGCTAAACCAGTGATCTATTACATTATAGGTACAATTCACCTAAATATGTAATAACCTTTTAATTGTATTTGAAGAAGTCAACATATATGTATATGAAATAATTTTGGTTTTCTTGTTTGCTTGTTTGTTTTTTGTATTTTATTTTTATATAGGGTGGTCTGAAACGCACTACACACGAGGACAACCTTGAACTCCCAACTCCTGCCTGGGTTCTGAGTGTTGAGATTATAGGCTTGCACCACCACGTTTAGCACTGATGTGTAGTTTTTGAAATTTTTTTTTATTATTTTTAGTTGTATGTATAAGTCTATGTGTGCAGGGAAAAAGGGCCTGCCAAAGAAACACACCCTGGCCTGGCATTGGTGGCACACACCTTTAGTCCCAGCACCTGGGAAACAGAGGCAGGCGGATCTCTGTGAGTTCGAGTCCAGCCTGATCTACAGAGCAAGTTCCAAGACAGACTCCAAAGCAATACAGAGAAACCCTGTCTCGAAAAACAAAACAAAACAAAAAAACAAAACAAAACAAAACCCCAAAAAACCAAACCAAACAAAACAAAACCAAAAAAACAAACAAATAAACAAAAAACAAAACAAAACAAACAAACAAACAAACAAAACCAAAAAAAGGAGGAGGAGAAGAAGAAAAGAAAGAAACACCCAGAACAGAGCCAAGGAAACACACACACACACACACACACACACACACACACACACACACACACACACACAGAGACACAGACACAGACACACAGACACACACACACACACACACACAAATGCACCCTGACCCTGAAACCAGTGCCAAAGACACACACTATGTCCCTGGAATCAGAGCCAGTGAAAGAAATACACCCTGACCCTAAAATTAGAGCCTAAAAGCTAAAAAGGACCAGTGAAAGAAATACACATTGGCTCTGAAACCAGAGCCAAATCTGAGCCTGACCTGAGTAGAAAACAAGCTAATCACTGAGCATGAGATCTAGCCAGTCTGAGGTCAGGGATTGAAAGCTGACCAATCCCCATCCTGGACATCTCCCTGGGAAAGCTCCACAGGTAAGCCCTATATATAAACACTGTGCCCGTTCAGTTTGTGGCTGTCCTGCTGTGCTCTGCCACCCTGGCAGAGGCAGTCACGCTTCTGGAGCCTTCTCTCCCAGTACATCTCTTGAATGAGGTTTGGGGAGACCTTCCTTCACCTGGATGGAGCTGAGAAGGAAAGCAACAAGTTTCCCCTGGAGCCAGAGCAGAGAGGAGCCGAGCAGGGCTGGAACACCTTCACCTGGGACCTTCCCCTAGCAGAGTTGTCACACTACACTTAGGGGGTCCAGAGCCAAACTAACAACTTTGCTGGGGAAGCCCTCCCCTGCCTGAGCAGAGCTGCTATTCTGAAGTCGGGATGTGAGCTGCCATGCTTACTGTGACCTGTGGTATTCCTGGGCTCCTGAGCGCCAGAATCCTGTCCATGCGATACATCCTAACGCTCACAATGCTCATTGGATTGCAGGTGCCCTCAGAGGCCCAGAATCCCCCAGAGTTAAAGACAGTCCTGAGCTGCCTAATAGGGATATTGGGAACCAAATTCAGTTTCTCTACAAGAGCAAGACCACACATATCTGAATTGCGGCCATCTCTCCATACCTAGATACTGATTTAAAAAACCTCAATGTAAGCTCTTCAAAAATAGGAGCTAGAAAGCTGCTCAGCTGCTGAGAGTTTACTGTCCTGCAGAGGACAGGTCCATGCCCACACCACATTCCAGGGCTCACAACCCACTGCAGCTACAGCTACAGGCGGCCCGATTCTCTCCTCCGACCTTTGTGGGCATCTGCACACATGAGGCACACAGATACACAGATATACACACAAAGTGCTTGTGTAGTATACCCCAGCGTTGCACATGCACACACACTTAAAAGCCAGAACTTACAGTATTTGCCTGTAATACCGGGACTCAGGAGGTAGAAGCAATAGGATCAATAGTTCATGGTAACCCTCACCTACAGTGTTTGCACCAACCCCGACTACATGAGACCGTATCTTAAAAAAAGAACAACCACTAAAAACTAGTTTCCTCTATTCCCAACAGCGTAAAAGTGTCCTGGGACCATAATGTTGGTGAATCATTCTGTTCTGGGACTCTTTTCTTTATCCTGTGGGCCAATTCCAGTAGGGGATTAGATATTACAACTTTGTTCAATACCCTCTGACTGATGGCTGGACTTACAGCTTGCTCCTGACTTCTCTGTTTACCTTCCTGCCGTTTTCAAGTCTACTTCTTTTAGGTACAGAAAGAATTGACACACTAGCCTCAAGTAGGGGCAGTTATTCCAAGTGCATCCTTAACTCTCCAGTCCATGTCTGTGGAAAAATCTGCCCTTTTGCAACACTAAACTCCACCCCCCTTTTTTTTTATGCCAGGAAGCACTTTAGGGACGTTTAAACCCAGAGACACCCGATGGACTCGGGAAGGACATAAGGAGATTAGGAAAGTATTGCCAACAGTCCTGCAATCCAAACATTCGGGAGACAGAAGCAGGAGGATCGCCGCGACTTCCAGGCGAGTTCTGTCTTAAAAGGTGGCATGCAGGGCATGCCTTTAGTCCCAGAACTCCGGAAGTAGAGGCAGATGGTCTGAGGCCAGTCTGTTCTGCACAAGCGAGCTCCAGGACCTCCAAAGCTGCAAAACAACAAAACCGAGGCGTCCGGGGTTGAAGCTCAAGCATAGGAAGCGACACTTGTTCTGGGGACGGCTAACCCTCCCAAAGATTTACTCCCGTCCCTGAGTTCCTGTGCGGCCCAAACCGCCAAACCCCTTGCCCTGCCCTCTTCCCGGGGCTCCGCAAGCTCTGGGCTCAACCCTCTGCCCCGCCCCGCCCCGACGGGGCCCGCCCCGCCCCCGCCCCGCCCCGCCCCGCCCGCCCCGGCCCCGCCCCCGGCGGAGCCCCTGACCGCGGTTTCCGGCCTTCACGACAGTGCGGGCGCTTTGCGGCCTGCCGCGCGAGTGTTGACGTGTCGAGGGGGCGGGGCCTGACCTGCTAAGCCGTGGGTTCCACTTGCACGGTCCCAGCTACCGAGACGCGTTTCTGCCTGCAGTCATGGCTGTGCACCGTGGCTCTGCACGGGCCGCCACCGCCTCGGGTAGGCTGGCGGAGGGTTGGCGACAGGAATGGTGTCCTAGTGAGGAAGGGACATGTTGAGGGAGATGGAGGGCCTGCAACCCAGAAGCTCGCAGCAGCAGTTCGGTCAATGGGAGAAGCCAATGGGTGGAGGCCCCAAGCTGAGGAGACTTCGGTTTTCCTACGCACTCATTTCCCCCGTTTCTTGGTTGTAGATAAAGTGCAGAAAAACAAGCCTGCACGGACATCAGGGCTCAGCCAGGGCAGCCGCATGAAGAAACTTTTGGGGTTTGAGTGGACAGATTTATCTAGCTGGCAGAGTGTCGTGACCCTACTTAACCGACCAACGGACCCCGCAAATCTGGCAGTCTTCCGTTTTCTCTTTGGTAAGTCTTTTCTGGATGCAGGCATTTTAGTTGGGGGTGGAAAAATGACATTCTATTTCTTTCTTTCTTTTTAAAGATTGATTTATTTATTATGTGTACAACATTCTGCCTCCATGTATTCCTGCATGCCAGAAGAGGGCACCAAATCTCATAGGTGGTTGTAAACCACCATGTGGTTGTTGGGAATTGAACTCAAGACCCGTGGAAGAGCAGTCAGTGCTCTTAACCTCTGAGCCATCTCTCCAGCCCCGACGTCCTATTTCTTTTTAAGATTTATTATTTTGTTTATGTGCGTGGGTTGGTTTGCTTTCTGTTATTGTGATAAAACACCACGACAAAAAGCAACATGGAAAAGAAAGGGTTGCAGTTGATCACGAAGGGATGTCAGGGCAGTAATCTGGAGGGCAGAGCGGAAGGGCCCTGGGAAAAGGTTGCTGTTGGCTTGCTCCTCATGACTTGCCCGCCCGCTGTCCTTTACCACCAAGGATCACCTGTCCACACAGTACGTTTCCCCTCCCACATCAATGCTCACAGGCCAATCTGATCGAGGCATTTTCACCATTGAGGTTTCTCTACATCGTTTTAAATGGACAAAGATTAACCAGGACAGTCACTGTGAATATATGCCAGGTTACTGCTTGCTTGTAGAAGCCAGAAGGGGGTGTTGGGTTCCCTGGAACTAGAGTTAAAGGCAGTTGTAGGCTGCCTGGTATGGGTGCTGGGAACTGAACTGTGGTCCTTTGGAAGATCAGTGCGTACTCTTAACTTCTGAGCCATTCTCTCCAGCCCAGTCATCTATTTCTCGGTCACTGCTTTGATGTTCTCTTTTCCTTAGAGCTGCTATTAGCTAATGGAAGAATTCCTTAGGAGTTTAGAATCATACCTGGCCTTGTCATCTCTAGTTAGGGTTTAGTATGCTTTGATCTGAGGCTATATGGGATGCACAGATTAGAGGAACGGGTTGGAGTATGGGCACGTGCTGTGTGTGTGTGTGTGTGTGTGTGTATCAGTTATAAAGATAGGCCCTACACCCTACTGAGTCACAGTACGTGCTCTAGGGGTTAACACTTTTTTTTTTCTTTGCCCCTAACACACCCAGGAAAAAAGTGGTATTTGGTGATCACACTAAGATAATAAGGGACACTGAGATTGGGAAGCTGGTTTGATTGAGCAAGATTTCTCAATCCCAAAAGCAGTTGCTTTCACAAGTCTGGTTAATTATCTGTAGAGGTATTTACCCATAGGGTTTCTCTGTGTGGCTTTGGAGCCTGTCCTGGAACTCGCTCTGTAGACCAGGCTGGCCTCAGACTCCCAGAGATGTAAGGACTCGAACCCTAACCGTTTCTATAGAGTTCGTACATAGCTCTTATTTAATCTGCCTGCAACCCTGTGATGTTTTGCTATTGTTTGTCTTGTTTGTTGCTTGTTTTTCTTTCTTGAGACAGGGTCTCACTGTCCTGGATGTATAGTCCTGGATGGCCTGCCACTCACTATGTAAGTCAGGCTGGCCTTGGACTCACAGAGATCCGTTTGTCTCTGCTTCCCCAGTGCTGGGATTAAAGGTGTGTTCTAGGCTTGGGAACTATTTGTTTATAACTTTTTGTTGTTGTTGATGTGTATATTTGTGTGAGTGTATGCACATACTCCCACACGTGTGCACAGGTGGGAGCCCCTTTGTGTGAGCACAGAGGTTAGAAGGTGACCTCTCTACCCTGAGTCTCTGGGACTTGCAGTTTCTCAGCAGTCTGGAAGCCAGCGAGCTTCCTGTTTCTACCCGCTTCACAGCTGGAATTACAGATGCTTGCTGCATTCCCAGCTTGTTATGAGTGCTGGGATGTGAGCTCCAGTCCTTAGGGTTGTTGTTGGGCCATCTCTCCAACCTCCCTACCCCTGCACAAAGTATGAGCATGGTTGTTAGAGGTGGGAATCGGCTCACAGAGCTTAAGGATTTTGTCAGGCCATACAACTAGCATAATTCCTGCACAAAACAGCCTCAGCATTAGTAGTAGTGACTGTTACTTTGAGGTTTTTTGAGATTTTTCTGTTTACCTCAGGCTGGAATTGAACTCACTGTGTAGCCCAGGCTGGACATGCTTAGAGCTGTCTTGCCTCCTCAGGGGATGCCTAACGGCTCTCTTCCCCTACTTACCTTTATAGCGTTCTTGATGCTGCTGGACATTCCCCAGGAACGGGGCCTCAGCTCCCTGGACCGCAAATACTTGGACGGGCTGGATGTGTGCCGCTTCCCCTTGCTGGATGCCTTGCGCCCACTGCCACTGGACTGGATGTACCTTGTCTACACCATCATGTTTCTGGGTGAGGGGAACTGGGAGCTGGGGGGTCTGACCCGGGAGAATTGACTGGCCTGTCAGAAACTCACCAGAAGCACGCTGGTGAGCCAAGTCACTGGATGTCTTTCGCTTCTGCTGTGATCCAGCTTCATGCTGCTCCTGTTGTCGTGTGAGCCGTCATGGCCCCATAACTCTTCTTTCACTTAGGTCTCTGCCTCTTTATAAAATGCCTGCTGACTCTTCTTAATTTCGGTCCCAGGGAAGCTGGGCCTGTGGTGACACTTTGACCTTGAGTCCTCTCCTCACAAACCCCCAGGGGCACTGGGCATGATGCTGGGCCTGTGCTACCGGCTGAGCTGTGTGTTATTCCTGCTACCGTACTGGTACGTGTTTCTCCTGGACAAGACCTCGTGGAACAACCACTCCTATCTGTATGGCTTGTTGGCCTTTCAGTTGACATTCACGGATGCAAACCGCTACTGGTATGTGCCTGGGGTAATAGGGGTAAGGTGTGTCTGGGTCAGGGTGCTTCCAGAGAGGCAGGGCCAGTGAAGCCTAGAGACTGTCAGTCACACAGGCACAGTTTTTATCGGTGGTTTGGGTTTTTTTGGAGGGGGGATTTGATGTGGGATCTGTATTGCTGTATGTCAGGCTGGTCTGGAACTCACTCTGAAGTCCAGGCTGGCCTTGAACCACCTGTTCTCCTGTCCTAGTCCGAGTGCTAGAATCACAGGTGTGAGCCACCATGCTGGCTCAAAGCCATATTTTTAACCAAGTTTTGCAAAGTGAGGTCGTACTTTGACTTGGATGGATTTGGGGGGAGCCTGTTTTCTCCCCTGCATCCGGGTTCTGGGGACCCAACCGAGGTAGGCTGGGTGGTGAGCGCCCTTGTTTGCTCAGCTGTATTGCTTGCCTGACTTGGATGGATTTGGGAAGGGGAAGGACCAGCAAATTGGGTGATTGCAGTGACGTAGGAAAATGGCTCCATCCACCCCTTCCCTCTTTCCATATCTCTCCAGGTACCATGATTATCTCCTCCTGTATCCCTCTTAGAAGAAGAGAAGACTAAAGCCAGACATAGCTGTTTTCAGATACTCCAGGGGTGCAGACTTTTACTTTCTGTGTGTGAGCCCAGAGGGGCAGAGTTCTAGCCAAGCGTAGAAGTTGCTGTGAGGTGGAAATGATAGCGGACACCGAGAGGAGAGGGGCTGCAGGCTGTCCAGCAGCGCTGTCCTAGGAGAAAGTAGCCCACCTGTCTCTGGCCTAGGTGACCGTCCGTCAGGGGAGGTGGGGGAAGCCCCGGACCCAGGGTGGCGGGGCAGGAGACCTTGAGAGATCACTGTGGAGTGAGAAGTAGCTATGGATGGAGATGGCTTCACCACAGCCATCTCACGCGGGAGTACAAATCTCACCACAGCCATCTCCACTCGGGAGTACAAATCTCTCTCCTGTAAAGCTTTGTGTGTGTGCACGTGTGCTGGGGACTGCCCTGGCCTCCTGTGTGCTGTGCACGGGCATGGGGCTATGCCCCCAGCCCCTAGTCCCCACCTTTGACAGACTTGAAATCGGTTCAGGATGTCTACCTTTGATCATAGAGAATTAAGACATCATTTTGACAGATGGCTCCGGCTTCCAAGTTCCATTTTTGTTATTTTTAGACATTGTGAGAAAAATAACCTATCACATACTCAGGGCCTTCTGTGTGGCGGGCACATTTAAATATTTTCCTCATTAAAACCCTGTGAAGAATGAGTTACTCATCGCCAGCTCTTTGGGATGCTGAGGCAAGAGGATTGCTTTGAATTAGAGGCCAGTCTGGGTTATATATGTGTAGTGAGACCTTGTCTCAAAACAAACAAATATGAGGTCCCTAGAGTTGAACTAATTTTGTAGATGAAGTAAATCTTAGGACAATGAAGAATCTGCCTAAGTTTACATAACAGGAAGGAAATAAATGAGGCTGCATTGTCGTTGGCCAGGTCTAGTGCTTTGACCACGGTGTGAGCCACGTCCTCCCTGACTTCCTCAAAACCTGCTTGGCGTCTGCCTCGGAATGAATCTGCTGCTAAACCATAGCTCTTTCAGTTCTGTCTTGGGATAAAATTTTAAATTGGGAGTCAGTCCTCTAGCATGGAACCCTGCCATCCAGTTTTATAAATGCTCATTTATGCTCAGAATTATTTTGCTGGGGAGTATTTTGAATTTATTTTTTCTTACGTCTGTGGAAGTGGGGGTCAGACTCAGGGCCTTGTACGTGCTAGGCAAGAGCTTAGTCTCTGGGCTACCTTCCCAGCCTTCCCCTCTAAGATAATATTCTGTATGGCTGAATGTGGTGGCGCACACCTTTATTCCCAGCATCGAAGAGGCAGAGGCACGTAGATTACAGCTTGGACTACATGCTGCCTTCTAGGCCACCTTGTCTCAAAACACCTAAACAAAATACAAATGATACTGCACTGTGTGTGTATTTATGTGTGCGTGTGTCCATGCACCTTCGTGTCTGTGTTGATTTTATTTCATGTGTGTATATATTTAGCATACATGTATGTATGTGCACCCTGTGTGTTCCTGGTGAGCGTGGAGGTCAGAGTATGGCACTGGATCTCTTGGAATTGGAGTCACAGGCAGTTGTGAGTACCACATGGGAGCTGGGAGTTGAACCCAGGTCCTCTAGAAGGGCTCCAGCCCCTGTTTAGTGATTTTTATTCTTTGTTTAATTACTTCCTTTCTAGTGCAGTCCTAAACTTGCTGTGTAGATCAGGCTGACCTCATGGGGATCTGTTGGCCTCTGTCTCCTGAGTGCTGGGACTAAAAGCGTGTGCACCATGCCTAGTCTACTTTATTTCTTAATTGTGTTTGTTGTTATGATGTGGGGTTGGGAGCACATGATATAGGAGAACACGTGCTGTGGGCGTGTGTAGGCGTCAGGTCTTTGCGGGCTCCAGGGATGAACTCAAGGTTTCTGATATGAGCCATCTCTCCAGGTACCACTCCCTTGAATTTGTCCCCCTTGTCATTTCTATTACAGCCTTGAACCTGACCTGGTTCTTTAGGACAAACCGAAAAGGGAGCTAATAAAAAATGTGTGTGTTTGTTTTGAGTCAGGCTGTCATTGCATGTAGATCATACTGGCTGCAAACTTTGAGCAGTTCTGCCTCTGCCTCCCAAGTGCTAGAATTGAAGGCATCTGCCACTATACCCTGCGACACTGAAGTTTTTATTCTTGTTTGTTTGTTTGTTTTGAGACCATTTCTCTTTGTAACAGTCCTAGCCATTCTGGAACTTGCTTTGTAGACCAGACCAGCCTCGAACTAACAGGGATCCACTTGCTTCTGCCTCCCCAGTGCTGGGATCAAAGTTGTATGCCACCGTGCCCAGCCACTTTTATCTTACGATTTATTATAGACAGTCTCTGACTTATGGTTCAGCCTCAGTGTTTTAGACATGATGTACTACTCTCTTACGTAGTTGACCCTAAGTTCAATAAAATATTCAACCCTGTATTGTAGAATAGGCTTTATTTTTGCCCAACTGTAGGCTATTGCAAGTGTTCTGAGCACATTTAACACACTGTATAGTTGATGGTATGATACCCAGTAGGTTATGTATATCAAATACATTTTCAAATTAAGGCTATTTTCAGCTTATAGGAGGTTTATTGGGATATTACTTTACAAGCTACAGAACATCTATAGTAGTGTTTGTTCATGATCTTTTTGTTTGTTTTTGGTTTTGTTTTGTTTTGTTTTGTTTTTCTCTGAGACAGGGTTTCCCTGTGTAGCCCTGGCTGTCCTGGAACTAGCTCTGTAAACCAGGCTGGCCTCAAACTCAGAGTCCCTCCTGCCTCTGTCTCCCAAGTGCTGGGATTAAAGGTGTGTGCCACCACTGCCAGCTTGAGAGCTATTTCTGAGGTAGATAGTATTGGCCTAATTGGAGGGTGGCAATGTAGCTGTACTGAGAGGCCTTTCTTGATGTTTTTACCTCCTTCCTGTAGGTCTGTGGATGGCCTGCTGAATGCGCAAAAGAGAAATGCCCAGGTGCCCCTTTGGAATTACACGATCCTGAGAGGTCAGGTATGGGCCTTGTCTGCCTGGGTTGAGCCCAGAGCCCAGTTTCTTTCCTGTTTGATGCTGCCTATGCCAGACTAGCTGGCCCTGAGTGTCCAGGGACTCCCCTGCCACTATCTCCCATCTGACGGTAGGAGTGCTGTAAATACAGATTCACAATACTGTGCCTTACTTTATGTGGGTTTTGGGGATTCAATCTTGGATCTTCATGCATTTGTGGAGAGTACTCTATCCACCATGCGTCACCCAGCCAAGGTATAGGGTTTCAAGATGGGGAAGGGGCCTCTCCTCTGCCTCCCTAGATTATTTCTTGTTTTTAAAAAATACTTATTTATATACCCTGGCATGGTTGTATACACTTTTAATACCAGCACTGAAGAGGTAGAGGCAGAGGATATCTGTGAGTTTAAGGCCAGCTTGGTCTACATACTGAGTCCCAGGCCAGCCAGGACTATACAGTGATGTTTCTGCCCTGCATACTCCTTCTAGGTAATTCTCCTGTCTGTAATACCCTACTGCACCCCTTTTTCATTGGGAATTGAACTCAAGTTGCCAGCCCTGTACGACGAGCACTTTACCCCTAAGCCACCTTGCTTGTTGGTCCTGGTTTCTTTATTCCTTTTGCTAGAAAGCTAGCTGGGCCCTTCATACTTTCCCATCCCCCAGTCCCTGAGTTCTCAGCCCATCATGGAATGAGTGGTCCCTTGTCTGCTGGGTTAGAAGCCTCATGAGATAGTCACATCAGTGCTTTTATTACTCTTCCCTTTGTGCCTGAGGTGCCTGGCAAGGTAGGGTTGTCTGTGTTTTTAGAGCTTGTTGGATGAATGTCTATGAGATGAAAGGGTAGAGGAGTGGATATGTTCTTTCTTGGGTATTGGCTAAGATGAGAACTTTTATTCTTATCATTTTTTAAAAGATAATTTATTTAACTTTATTTTATGTGCTTGTGTGAAGCTATCAGTCCCCTGGAACTGGAGTCACAGACAACTGGAACGGGAGTTACAGATAGCTGTGAGCTGCTGTGTGGGTGCTGGGAATTGAACCCTGGTCCTCTGGAAGAGCAGCCGGTGCTCTTAACCGCTGAGCCCTCTCTCCAGCCCCTCTTTACATTTTTTAAAGTTTCATTTATTTTTATTAATGTATGAATATGTGGCTGCTTGTCTGTGTGTGTACCGTGTGCATGCAGTGCCTGCAGAGGCTAGAAGACGCCCTACAGCTGGAGTCACAGCTGGTTGTGAGCTGCTCAACTTGGGTGCTGGGAACCAAACCCAGGGCCTCTGTAAGAGCAGCCAGTTTTTCTTTCTTTTTTTGAGACAGGGTTTCTCTGTTGCTTTGGAGCCTGTCCTAGAACTCGCTCTGTAGACCAGGCTGGCTTTGAACTCACAGAGATTCGTCTACCTCTGCCTCCCAATTGCTGGGATTAAAGGTGTGCACCACCACCTCCTGGCAAGTCCTTAACTGCAGAGCTTCCAGCGGAAAACGGGGTTCTTTGTTGGCTGAAGCGTCCGTGCTACACTGCTCTTTACAGATCTTCATCGTGTATCTCATCGCCGGTGTGAAGAAGCTGGATGCGGACTGGGTGGAGGGCTACTCCATGGAGCACTTGTCCCGCCACTGGCTCTTCAGCCCCTTCAAGTGAGTAGGGTCCTGGCAGAGACCTTGTGGGGTTACAGGTACTGAGTGGGTGATTCAGGTCTGTGTACCGGGGTCTGACATTTGTGGAGGTCAGAGGACAGTTTGCAGAAGTGACTACTTGGCTTCCACCATGGTGGGCCCCAGGGATCAAACTCAGGTGTCCAGTAGCAAACATCTTTGTCCGCTGAATAAAGCAGTCAATGTTTTAAAATAAGTTCTTTCTTTTTGTTTAAAACGAAAATTAATTTATTATGTATGCAGCCTTTGCATGTCTGTCTGCAGGCCAGAAGAGGGCGCCACACCTCATTACAGATGGTTGTGAGCCACCATGTGGTTGCTGGGAATTGAACCCTGGTCCCATGGAAGAGCAGCCAGTGCCCTTAACCTCTGAGCCATCTCTCCAGCCTCTGGTTTATTCTTTTCCTTTTGAGATGATACCATCTATCCTAGGCTGGCTCTGTGGCCTCGAACTTCCTGATCTTCGTGCTTCCACCTCCCGAGTACTAGGGTTACAGGTGTGCAGGCCACACCTAGTTTGATGAAGGGGGTGGGGCAGCCTTGACACTCACCTTTTTCTTTCCCTCCCAATCTAACTTCTTATCGATTCTTTGTGGATTTCACATCATACATCTCGATCCCTTCCCATCTTCCCTCTACCCTTGCAACCTCCTATCCATGATAAAACAAAATAAAACAAGAGAAAAAGAAAAGAAAAAAAAATCCCATCATGGATGCTGTATTGTGGCACAGTGAGCGACACAGTAAACCCTTTAGTCCACACATCCATGGCAACCAGTCATTGGCTTGAGGCCTCTGGTTTTTGCTACATCATAGGTACTGGGCTCTCACTGGGGTCCTCTGGGATGTGCTGTGGTTGCCCTGTGTCACCTGCAGGGCTGGCCCCTTCACGCCCAGCACTCAGCTTATAAAGCTTCTCATTTATGATTTCTATGAGGAACTGACTCCCTGCAATATACTTTTCCATCAAATGTTATCCTAGGAGATTGCGCTTTACTCACTGCACAGGGAATATTAAAAGAGAGAAAGAGAGAAAGGAAGGAAGAGGAAGGGAAGAGAAGGAAGAGGAAAGGAAGAGAAGGATGGACACCTGAAGGTTAAGGGGTTGGGAACCTCCAGTATAGGACTTTTTTTTGGTTTTTTGAGACAGGGTTTCTCTGTATTGCTTTGGAGCCTGTCCTGGAACTGGCTCTGTAGACCAGGCTGGCCTCGAACTCACAGAGATCCCCCTGCCTCTGCCTCCCGAGTGCTGGGACTAAAGGTGTGCTCCACCAACGCCCGGCTCAGTGTAGAACATTTGTATGAGCGCACCTGGACGTAGCTGTTTACCCCGCTGGTGGGTGGGTCCTTCATTGGACAGGTTGCTGAGGCACCTAGAGCTTCCGTTGTGCTGTGGTTTCTGGGTGACCCAGCTGGCTGGGCCCACCTTTGCCCCTGTGTCTGCAGGCTGGTGCTGTCTGAGGAGCTAACAAGCCTGCTGGTGGTGCACTGGTGTGGCCTTCTCCTTGACCTCTCAGCTGGCTTCCTGCTTTTTTTTGATGCCTCAAGATCCATTGGCCTCTTCTTCGTGTCCTACTTTCACTGCATGAATTCCCAGCTCTTCAGCATAGGTCAGTGCCTGGCGCTTCGTGGGACCCGTGCCTGGGGCTGTGGGAGCACCAGAGGGAGGAGCTGTCTGCAGGTGGGAGGGGGAGGAGGGTGCCTGGGGCTGTGGGAGCACCAGAGGGAGGAGCTGTCTGCAGGTGGGAGGAGGAGGTGGGTGCCTGGGGCTGTGGGAGCACCACAGGGAGGAGCTGTCTGCAGGTGGGAGGAGGAGGAGGTGGGTGCAGGAGCTAAGTTGAACCCTGTGGAGTCACTGTGAAGTGGTAAAAGGATCGGCACCTCTCGGGACGTGCCGCAGTGAGGGTCTGTAAGAAGAGCAAGTCAGGCGCTTCCCTTAGGGCCAGCGATGTGGCTCAGCTGCGCCAAGGCTTCCCTGACTAGAGTCATGGGTTCCATCCCAAGCACAACACAAAACCAGCTGTGATGGCAGTGGGTGAGGTCTAAGTCAAGGTCATCCTCAGCCACACATTGAGTTCTATGCCAGTATGAGATGTTGTCTCAAGAAAACAAAGACAGACCTTCATTCAAGTAAAACACTTTGGAGGTATTTCCTTCCCTTCAGAAGGGTTTGGCGGTATTTCCTTCCCTTCAGAAGGGTTTGGCGGTATTTCCTTCCCTTCAGAAGGGTTTGGAGGTATTTACTTCCCTTCAGAAGGGTTTGGAGGTATTTCCTTCCCTTCAGAAGGGTTTGGAAGTATTTCCTTCCCTTCAGAAGGGTTTGGAGGTATTTACTTCCCTTCAGAAGGGTTGGTGGTATTTCCTTCCCTTCAGAGGGGAAGGTGGTCCAGGGAGCCTGAGCATACTGATGTCCCTCCCTGCTTTCCTAGGTATGTTTCCCTATGTCATGCTGGCCAGCAGCCCCCTCTTCTGCTCAACCGAATGGCCTCGGAAGCTGGTAGCCCGGTGCCCCAGAAGGCTGCAAGAGCTGCTGGCCACCAAAGAAGCTCCTCGGCCCAGTGCTTCCTGTGTGTACAGGAGGGCCCGGGCCAGAGCTGGCCATAGGCTGGGGCTGCGGCACCAGCTGGGCGCAGTCTTCACCCTGCTCTACCTTGTGGAGCAGCTCTTCCTGCCCTACTCGCATTTCCTCACTCAGGTTCGTAGGGTCCTCGCGTGTCCTCGGAGCTGGGCTTGGGCTGGTGGATGTGGCAGGGTTAGGCAGTGAGGGCCTGGCTTTTTAGCTCTTGCTTGCTGGAGGACGAGGTTGGGTTGAGAGACCTAAGCTGATGCTGTCTGCTCTGCCTTCCTTCCCAGGGTTACAACAACTGGACAAACGGGCTGTATGGCTATTCCTGGGACATGATGGTACACTCCCGCTCCCACCAGCATGTAAAGATCACCTACCGCGATGGCCTCACTGGCGAGCTTGGCTACCTTAACCCCGGGGTGAGACATCTGGTGCTGCCAGTCCTTCAGAAGCCCTTGGGCTTTAGGATTTTATGTGGTCCTACACATATCATAAAGTAAAACAGATTTGGGTTCCCGCCCTTTCTCCAGATAGAACCTTCCTATTTTCTTCTTTTTTTTGGTGCTGAACCCAGAGCCTGACACATGTTAAGTGTATGCTCTACCATTGAGCTACATCCTCCTCCCTGAACCTTTTGTAGTTTTAAAAATTGTGTGTGTGTGTGTGTGTGTGTGTGTGTGTGTGTGTGTCGCGTGTGCATGAGAGACAGACAGACATATGCATGTGGAGACAAATTTGTGGAGTCAGTTATTTCTACTACTTTGTGAATTTTGCTAACTTGTCATCGGGGTTTTGTGGCAAATGTTTTTAAGGTGCTGAACCATCTCACTAGGCCATATTTGTAATTAATTACGAAAGGGTCTTTCTGTGTAGCCCAGGCTGGTCCCTTTTCGGCCATTTTGTCTGATGCTGTGCTTTTTAAAAATGTGGGTAGACGTGAAACAGCCTGTCATTGTTTTGAATTAAGATTATGTTTTGGAAAGGTGAGTAAATACCTAGCAATGAAAAATTCACACCCGAAGAAAAGTTCCTTTTTTTCCCTCCTGCTCAAATTACGCAGCAGGTGGAGATCGTTGCGTTATTGGCAATGCATGTCTTGGAGGGTGACAGTGACAACGTGGGACTAATATGGGGGTTTGGGGCAGGTGTTCACACAGAGCCGGCGGTGGAAGGATCATGCGGACATGCTGAAGCAATATGCCACTTGCCTGAGCCTCCTGCTTCCCAAGTACAATGTCTCTGAGCCCCAGATCTACTTTGATATTTGGGTCTCCATCAATGACCGCTTCCAGCAGAGGTGGGCAAGGGGGCAGAGACAGGGAAAGACGAAGCGCAGCTCTTTTTGTCAAGATGAAAAGCTGATGTCTCCTCCTGGTGTCTTGCTTTTTACAAGGCTGTCTCTCTCAGTCTAGTGCATGTCGGGGTTGATCTGTTGTGGGCATAGCTGGTTGTGTCCAGCAGGGGGCACCATCGCCCAGGAGAAAAGTTCTTTCACACCGTTAACACAATGCCTTCTCCTCAGGTGGCCACTAACTCACATTCTTTCCCCTCCTCTCTGCCACGGACTGGCAATAACATGCTGACAGTAGGCACTTCTCCTGTTGGGAAACACTATTCACTCTCCATGGGTCCAATGGTGAAAGGAACAGAACCAGAGATCTGGTGGGTGGGTAGCCACCGCCTCCTCAGAACGGTTTCCTTTTTTAAGGCTTTTTGACCCTCGTGTGGACATCGTGCAGGCTGCCTGGTCCCCCTTCCAGCGCACGCCTTGGGTGCAGCCGCTCTTGATGGACTTGTCTCCCTGGAGGACCAAGTTGCAGGACATTAAGAGCAGTCTGGACAACCACACCGAGGTGGTCTTCATTGCAGATTTCCCTGGTATGGAGGAAAGCGAGGGCAGATTCTGCTCTTTCCTTGGCTTCCTGGACCAGAATTATTGCATATGATGGGATAGGGTGGGGACTCTCTGGAGGTGATGGTGGCCAAAGTCTATTCTGGTGGGGTGGGTGTGAACTCTCTTGCCTCTGGCAGGGCTTCACCTGGAGAATTTTGTGAGTGAAGACCTGGGCAACACTAGCATCCAGCTGCTGCAGGGAGAGGTCATTGTGGAACTGGTGGCAGAACAGAAAAATCAGACTCTTCGAGAGGGAGAAAAGATGCAGGTATTTACTGGGGTTACCACAGGGAAGCAGGGTTCATTTATTACAGACAAAATCTTTACCCGTGCAGCAATATAGTGGAGGCTCAGAGAGCAAGGGCTTCACGGGGCATAGAAGCAACATGCCTGTCAATTTCAGCTTCACGGGGCATAGCAGCAACATCATGCCTGTCAATTTCAGGACTCGGGAGGCTGAGGCAAGCCTGGACTATACAGTGGGACCAGACCCGAAACACAACACTGGGAGGAAAAAAAAAAAAGGACCTTGAGGCTGTGAACAGCTTTACCCAGGTTCTAGAGGCCCTTATTTCAGATACCCGGCACAGGGAAAGAAGGTGCGGGCAGGATTAGAGTAGGGAGGCCATGGGCTTTCTGGGGAGTTAGAATTGTTTCTCTTCTTCCCCATCAGTTACCCGCTGGAGAGTACCACAAGGTCTATACTATATCATCCAGTCCTTCCTGCTATATGTACGTCTATGTCAACACTACAGAGGTCGCATTGGAGCAAGACCTGGCATATCTGCAAGAATTGAAGGAGAAAGTGGAGAATGGAAGTGGTGAGGGCATGAAGGTTTGACGGAGTTCCTGGTTTCAGGCAGTCAGGGTTACAGGATCTAACCATTAGAGTGCTTGAAGCCTCTCATTGATGGAATCTGGCCAAATGAGAGAATGGCCCATCTCATTGGTTCCCTTTTCTTGTCTTCTGGACAGAAACAGGGCCCCTGCCTCCAGAACTTCAGCCTCTTTTGGACGGGGAAGTAAAAGGGGGCCCTGAGCCAACCCCTCTGGTCCAGACCTTTCTAAGACGGCAGCGGAAACTCCAACAGATTGAACGCCGGCGAAATAGCCCTTTCCACGAGCGATTCCTCCGCTTCTTGATGCGGAAGCTCTATGTCTTTCGACGTAGGTAAGTTGTCATTGCTGTCAGGTGTTGGCAAGTTTGGCCAGTTCCCTCCTTAGCTGGCTGGTTTTTAATCTCTAATCTTTCCATGGTCATTTCTATTCTATCCTAGACTATTGTCAGGCTTCAGAGGAGGTAGGGCCCTTGCATTTGAGATGTGGAAGGGCAGAGAGGTAGTTATTTGTATCCCCAGGTGTGTGGGTCTAAGACCAAGTGTTTCCTGAGGGCTTTGGTTGGAGTTATGTAGAAACATACACTTGGACTGTTTAACTTTCTTTCAGCTTCCTGATGACTCGAATTTCACTCCGAAACCTGCTAATCGGCCGCCCTTCCCTCGAGCAGCTAGCCCAAGAAGTGACCTATGCGAACCTGCGGCCATTTGAACCAGTTGATGAGTCCAGTGCCTTAAACACCGATTCTCCAGAGCCAGATTCTGAGCATGTTCACTCTGAGCTCTGAGAGGTCAGACCCTCTGTGCAGATGTGGGGCACAGATGTGGGGCAGCCTGCTACAGGTTCACTGTGTATGCAGAGGATATTTATTGGGAAAAAAAGCTCTATTTTGAGACAGCCTCTCACAGTGCCCAGGCTGGCCTCAAACTCATGCTAGCCCTCTATTTCAGCCTTTATGGTTACATGTGTATCACCACACCTAGTTTTTTTCCCCCTTTAGTTTCCCCTCCTTGTAAGTTCTTCATGATAGTTTACAGAATCCGAGTCAACAGAGAATAATTCAAATCCAAAGTCTGAGGGCTTTTTTTTTTTTTTTTTTTTTTAAAGCAACATGAACTATCATAGTAAAGCAATAATTTTTATAATTTTTTCCCCCTCAAGTCAGGGTATCTCTGTGTAGCCCTGGCTGTCTTGGAACTCTCTGTAGACCAGGCTGGGCTCCAACTCAAGAAGATTCACCTACCTCTGCCTCCTAAGTGCTGGGATTAAAAGTGTGCACACCCCTGCCTGATTTTTATAAAAGTCATTTTTAAAGCTGGTTTAGTAAAAGGAATTTACACCACAATGAAAAATCTGAACATATGTGCTTGCTGCTATCTGAAGCAGTATACCTGAATTATTATTGTGCTTAGTACTTTAAGAAGCACTAGCCTTATTTGATCTTCAAAGAAAGGAAATCCGGTAAAATTTACCCAAAGGCATCTAGGCGTCGTTGATAATTTGAACTGAAATCTGTTTGAGTGAAGGTCTTATATGCTGCTGCTTAGTAATTTTCAGAACCACTGACAGAATATACTGAAGCAGTATAGCTCAAAACTCGTGTTAATTCAAAGTGATTAGGATGGCCAAGTACTAAATGCACAAAGTAATTGCATATTTATACTTCCTTTTTGTAACCAGCAAGCTTTTCAGTAGCAATGGTTTCAGACGAGCACTACTAAATAGGGAAGCCAGATGGCTTGCTTTAGTATAAATCAGCTTAGTGAGTGGCAGTTCTCTAAGCCATGACTGAGTCATAAGCCTTGAGGTTTTCCTTTCCTTACATTATCAAGCCCCATCATGTCTATCCTTTTTTTATCTTTAGTGGACTATTCCTTCACCCTTTGCAGTGGGAGGCCACTACCTTTTTTTTTTTTTTTTTTGTTTTTGTTTTGCACAGGTTGGGCCCAAGTATGGAGACCAAGTCCCTCTTGATGCATACAAATCATTGTATATAGGACACTGCTGGCCATGCACTGGGAGCTGATTATTTCCTAACAGGGAAAACACATTTGCATTCCTTTTTATCTTTTTTTAAAGCACACTACAGATACACCTTAGCACTGTCCTTTCCAAGTTCAGCTGTTTCCTTGTTCCCTTAGCCTGCCACCCTTGTCTACCAAGAAAAGTTTACTAGGGAGGGGTGTCTTTCAAACATGTGCTAGGAAATAAACCCACGTTTATTATGCTGTTCCTGGGCATTACTAGTTAAGCTGCTTGTGGTTGCAGATGGGAGCTCGGTTGATAGAGGCTTAAGTCTACCACATGAAACCCTGGGTTTGATCCTTAGCACCATGAAAGTGGGTTTCTATAGTATGCATCTGTACTTCAGAAGCAGGAAGATCAGCTTAAAGCCACCATGGACTAGGTGAGACCCTCTCTGGTAAAGTATTTGTTCCGGGAATAAGATTATTTTTTTAAAAGCCAAGGGGCCTAACATCATACAAAATGGGTTGCTTAGCAACCCAAGTTTGCTCTCTCAGATACTAGGATTCCAAACAAGAGCTACATGGGGTTTCTAGGCTATTTGAAATCACTAACACTTTATCAAGACAATAATGAATTTTGTTTGCCATTAAGTTAAAGTTACTTTTGAGAAATTAGTTTATTTCAATAAACTGTACTCTATATAGTGCTGAAAAAGTAAATAGACTTCCTGCCACCACAGAAGTTGCCCAGCCCTTTCAGGGAAAATCACATCCTAAAGTCCCAGGTAATGGGTATTTGAGGTTCCTGACTGCCATTGACTGAAAAATAGCTTCTGCTTATCTGGGGGGAACTGATGTAAAGAAGTGTTAATTCCCAGGCCTTTACATGGCACCTGTGAATAAAAGTGTTCCTACATGTTATCCTCATCATGCACCACACTGTGTGAATAGTATTAAGCCAGGCTTTTAAAATTATTCCAAACTTCTATGCATGGCTGAAAGCTTTATCAATAGGTGGCAGATGCAGTAAGGGGATGCATGTAGATTTTACCTTAGAAAGCAACAAATGAACAGAGTTTGGGTAGAACCTAGCATTTTATTTAGATCTTCATTTAACTGTTGGAATTGAGAACCAGACATACGTAATAAACCTCCAAAAATAGATCCTGAAAGGCACTTTCTTGCTTAGGGCAAGCAGTCATGGAATAAGCATGTAAACAAGCTGGCTTCTCTGTACCACACCAGCCAAGTCAGCTTTCTCCATGGCCAGCTGCACCAGCTCTGCCCGCCCTCCCTTCTGTTAACACCAGCCAGACCCCCTGTAGGTCTAACCCAAGGTTTTTCTGTAGGACACCTTGGCCTACCTGGGAATGCTGGAAACATGTTAAAGGAATCATGGTGTTGAGGAAAAAAAAAAAAAAAAAAAAACTCTTTTAAAAGCTGCCATCTGAGGTGATGGCTTCTCTGTACTTACGCCATACCCCAGAATACAATAAATAAGCAATTAGAAAATGTTCAAGTATGAAGGGATTTCCTCCTCCCACCAAAAGCACTGCTCTCTGAAGGAAGCTGGTTTCTCTGTAGCTACACCAGCTGTTCAGAAAGCTCATTGGACCTGGTTTTGAAAATAAAACAAAGTTAAAACCCTGGGAGGAGCTATTGTGCAGTGTGGAGTACTGTCTTTCTTATAAAGAAAAAAAAGTTACCTGGTACCAAAGTGTGCAACCTACAGACCCTCAGGTACTGCCCTGTGACTTCTCTGTATGACATCACAAGGGTGCCAAGTGCCTGTTTTTCTAGACTAGAAATTGGTGAGGTTTGGCTAGTGCTGAAACCATGCATAGGATTGGTTTACTAAATAAAACCTTATTACGTACGTCCTCCAAAGACAGCTGAAAAGTGGAGAGATTTTGATTTGGTGCTGTTTAAGAGTGGCAATTAATAGCATAAGCACCAGGGAGATGGTTTAATTGTAACTGCCTTTTTTTTTTTAACAAGTCAGGCTAGAGCTCCAAATGAAACTTGCGTTTCATGCAAGATTGATTGGCTAGGGAACACTCCCTGACAAAGAACTACATAATTAGAAATGACTGAGTATAGGGAGGATGAGGGAAGGGGCTTCACATTCAATAAATAGAGCTCAAGACATTACAAAATCATGCTGACAGGGCTATGTATGGCATTGCCTACATCTATAGTCAAACTACAAGTACTTTACGTGCACATTACAAGGACATTTTTAGCATCTGGTGGGAAAGTAATTGCAATTAGGACTTTGGAGGATTAGGTGATAGGGCACAAAGGTTGGATTTCAAAGCATTATTCACTACAGTGTTTGTTTCTAGGCAGTTACATGGATCACCTATGCTCACTATATCCATTATAATGGTGAACAAAACACCTAGGGACAGAATAGCAAGCCCAACTTACAGTCCCCCACAAAAGCTAAAATTCATGTCATTGATTAGAGTGACTGCAACTGATCAGGAGCTGAAAGAGGACAGAAAAATTTAGGAAGAAGGGCCCTTTCCCTCAGAGCTTGAAGGCTTCTCTGTAGCCTACGCCATCAAGTCTGGGGAAAAAAGGCTAACACTTTTCAATATTTAAGCTTTTTGGGCACTTCCCATGGGAAGCTGTCCCTACCAAAGTGGCCATAGGCTGCAGTCCTCTGATAAATTGGCTTCTTCAGATCCAGATCCCTGGAATATACAAGTCCATAACTTAATATGTAGCATTAAATTAAAACAAAGCAAAACAATCAGCAAGACTCATTTCAAGAGCTCTGGCAAATGAGTTCAGTTCTCCCTGGGGTTTGCTAGGAAAAAAGTTCATGGCAAAAGTGTTACTTCCCTGGTGTCCAAACTCCTTGCACAGTTCTTTATTAGTAACTATAGTCCTTGTTTTCCAGCCCTGGCTTGACAAATATGAAAACTTAATCATTCTCAGGAATTCCAATTAAATACTTACCAAGGTCCAATCTCTGCTACTATGGTTATTTTCTTTGTAACTTTGAACATCCCACCTTATTAATTCTTAAGGCAGCACCATTAGTTAAGGTAAGCACAAAGCTCAGTATCAAAGATGGAGAATTTTTTAGAACGTTACTGAGACACAGAATAATTTATCAGCTAGGTCCTCTTCAGGCAATTTAAAATATTGGCATATTCCAGGAATTAAAATTTATTTCCCTACATTGAGGAGTCTACCTTCATCTCCTCAGAGTTTAGTATACGCTCACCCCACCCCTATTTCTCACTAGCAATAGACTTTACCATCTTTACCTGACAATGACCCCAGGGCGAAGATCAAAATTCTTCTTTACAATTTCTAATAGCTCTCTCTCACTCTTCTGAGAAGTACCATAATGGAAAATGGAGATCGACAATGGATGAGAAACTCCAATAGCATAAGAAACCTAAAAGTCAGTAATATATTGTTATAAAACAGGAAGCATATAAACTATTTTACTAAATACCCTTCTCCCATTTACCTGTTCATTACATACCTGAACAAGAACCCTCCTGCACAGACCTCCTTTAACAAGGGACTTTGCAACCCAACGAGCAGCATAAGCAGCTGAGCGGTCCACTTTGGTATAATCCTTTCCTGAAAAGGCCCCTCCTCCATGAGCTCCCCAACCGCCATAAGTGTCCACAATGATTTTTCGGCCAGTCAAACCAGCATCACCCTGAAATTATAGGATTTAACTCATGTAACCTTTTCTAGTGAGTGGCTCTTGACTAGGCTATTAGGAACCATTCAAGGTCCACATGCAGCAAGCAGTAGCTTACATGTATAACCCTAGTGTTTGGAAGGCTGAGGCAGGACAAGGTGTTGAAGGCTGGCTGTACACAGCCATATAACATGAGGCACAGTGATAATTTGGTGGTAGCCTGGGCCACACATGACATGGTGTATGTGTGTGGTTGGAGCAGCTAGAAAAAAAATGGTGGCAGCCAAAAGTTTCAACTAAGCAGCAATAACCAAAACATTTCATTCATTCATTACCTGAGGCCCACCAATGACAAATCTGCCACTTGGCTGTAGGTGGTAAATTGTATCCTCATCAAGGTATTTTGCAGGCACAACTGCCTTGATCACTTTCTCCTTCAGAGCATCTCTCATCTCATCGAGACAAACTTCTTCATCATGTTGCACCGATATAACAATTGTATGGACTCTGATAGGAAGTACAGCACCTCGATCTTGCATATACTGCACAGTCACCTGAATGCAAAGTAGACCAGAACACTTGTCTAACCAGCTTTGTTCTCTATGGTAAGTTTAAATACAGCAAAAACAGAAGTGTTATTCTCCCCAGCCAGCTATAATTAAGTAACTTAAGAATTTTAATTTAATTTGAGATGAACATAGGCTTAAAAATCACTACTCACTTGAGTTTTAGAATCTGGGCGTAACCAAGGCAATGTGCCATTGCGGCGCAGTTCAGCCAGTTTGGCATTTAGTTTGTGTGCCAACACAATGGTTAAAGGCATACACTCTTCAGTTTCATCAGTGGCATAACCAAACATCAATCCCTAAGAAACGGGACAGTGAAATAAGGACATTGAAATCTATGTTCCAGAACTTCATCTTAAGAAGAGATGTCAATAAACTCTCACAATACCTGGTCTCCTGCGCCAATGTCTTCTTCATTCCGGTCAAGATGCACGCCTTGGGCAATATCTGGTGATTGTTGTTCCAAGGCAACCAGCACATTACAAGTCTTGTAGTCAAACCCTACAAACAACAAGGTGTTCCAATAACCCTCTTCTTTAAGTGATAACTCGCCAAAGTGAAAATGGTCAAGCACTCCTACTTTTTAAAAGAAAAGGGTACCCAGGCATTGTTCCCACACACCACTAATCCCAGCACTTGGGAGGCAGAGGTAGACAGATCTCCGAGTTCCCAGGCTACAGAGAAATCCTGTCTTGGAGGGAGGGAAAACAAATAAATGGGTAAGGGTTAAATGAAGAAAAAAATATTGATGGTTTGAAACAAGGTCCTTAACTTAGCTGGCCTCAAACTAAGCAACTAACTGCTACCTGACCTCCAGAAGTTGAATTTACAGGTATATCACCACGTTTGGCCATTCTATTGATGTGAACCTGTATTTTATTTGTAAAATAATTGCTTTTGCCCTAAATGTCACAGTTTAAAGGGCAGAGTAGGATGGGTCAGAAAGCTGAGAGGATGTGGTCAAACTATGCATTCAGTTATGGATTACTGATAACATTCTATAAGTTTCTCCCAGCAGCATCATATTCTATATCTGAAAAAATTTGAGTTCACAGAAAATATTTAAAACAAACCTTTGGAAGAATCATCATATCCAATGTGCTTAATGGCTTCACGAACCACTTTCTGGTAATCAATGGCAGCTCTGGATGTAATTTCCCCAGCAAGAAGGATCATTCCAGTTTTAGCAACAGTTTCTAATAAAACAGAAATTTATATCTAAATTATTAGTTGGGGGTAGGTGCTAGTTGGAGAATTTGATCCATGCTATACATGCTTTATCCCTTCATTTTTTACTTCTGAGACAAGGTCTTGCTAAATTGTTCATTTAACCTCCCAGATTGCTCATCGAACACTCCCCTTTCCATTCATAAACTAGTGTTGTACCTACCACAAGCCACTTTGGCATCGGGGTCCTGTTGAAGGTGAGCATCCAGAACAGCATCACTGATTTGATCACAGATCTTATCTGGAAAATAAAAATACCTGATTCAATTTAACTGCTACTGTTAACCCTATCTATCATGTAACTAGCAGTTGGCATCCAAGTACAGTTGTGAATTTGTAATGACAAAATTCTTGACATGCTGTCCAAAGACTATATATAGACTTATTTGTACCAGAAAAATCTCTGGAGTCCTTTCTTTTGGTTGAGATAGAATTCCAGCATATTATCCAGTATGAGCTCAAACTCATGGAAATCCTGACTCCACATGCTAGGATCAAACCATGTACCATTCTAGGCTGGAGCTTTTTATGGTAAAAACAAATTAAAAACAGCACTATTTGTGCACATATGGCTCACACTTGTGCCATGGTGTTCATGTAAAGATCAGAAGACAACATTCAGAGGAGTTGGTTCCCCATTATGTTATGAACTCTGATCACAACAGGCTTGGCAACCAGTACTCTTAACCCAGCAAACCTTCTCACTGGCCCTACACACTCTTCAGTGAGCAATTCTACTTCACTGCATTAAGTGTGGAAATCCCAACTGTAAATAAAAGCACCACAAACCACTTGCCAGAATAAAAATTACTGCATGCATGCTACTTGAAATCTTGGTATTTCAGCCTTAACATAGTTACATAAGCTCATCAAAAGCCAGGAAGTCCAGCACATTTATCCATCCCATTATAGTACACCTTGCAATGGATTCAGTTCCAACTCAAAATATTTCAATTATTTTAAAAATAGCAAAAAGGGTGACTATCTTGAAATCCCAAACCTTATCCCAGTAATTTTATAGTGTATTTTAGACACCAACTGTTATCCCCATTTAAAATTCGTTACAAATTTAACCCTCTAAAAGAGCCATCTGTCAGGTTACTAATTTCTTAAAACAGTTTATTTTCCCTATTATTACAAACACTCAGTTCCTCAAGTTTTAACTGGAACCAAAGCTGTCTGTTCCTGGGGTTCTGAATAATCAAAGGCCATATGTAGACCAACCACTCTAACCTTAAAAAACACTAGCCAATCAAGGAAACTTGCCTTTTCTTAAACCATGAAAATAAATTTCGAAAGAAAACGATCCAGGAAACGGTCCAAATGCCTTCTATATAGCACATTCACTTTCTCCTGGCTCATCAATTTAGAAAAGGGCAATGTCCTGGATTGGAGTGTCTGTAGCCCAGGCTGCCCTCAAACTCAAATCTCCTGCCTCTGCACTCCAAATGCTGCAATTATAGAAGTGTACCGCCATGCTTGGCTCCTGTCTCCTGGGTTGTGTTACCACTCCCTCCCAGACTGTACTGCAGTCACACAGCCCGAAGACCTAACCTATCAACTGTAATACGGAGCGGCTCAACCGACATGGAGAGGCACCTTCTTTGAGGACAAAAAAAAAAAAAACCTCCACCACAGCAACACTCGATTTTCATTCACTCATCAAGACCCTCCTAGGCTTGTTCTGCATCACTAATTAGGCCACTAACTAAAAGCAGATCCTTCCGTCAGGCCATGTTGTTGGTTGATGCGGGGGGCCCATTTGACACAAGCAGCTCAAATAGCACAGCGTTTGCTAGATGCTGCGTCCAGCCTGAGACCCAAAGTTCCCGAAAACAGCTTCCCTGCAACCCATCTCATCATGGCGGCTCGGTGGACAAAGCCAAAGGGAACGTGAAACACGTCCTCCGCTCACCGCAGGAATTGGCCAGAGGGGGGCCTTTAAAAGGAGAGCGAGCGCGATGGGAAGCTGCACTCAGTTCTGCTCCTCACCCCCGTCCCGCAGCCTCCAGCCACGGGTGGCCGCCTCCAGCCCTTTGCGCTATATTTATCGGCGGCCGCCCGTCACCTTGGAGGCCGCAGGACACGTCCACCCCTCGTCTCGAGCAGTATTCTCAGTGGCCGGAAGCCACGGATAATGGCGAGAGGGGCACCGGTGCACACTTGAACCCCGGGCTGGGGTGGGGTCGGGCGTTCGAGGCCACCCCGGCCGCGCGGCTCCGCTTCGCCCCGCCGCCACATGCGGCGAACACGTGGTCGCCGCTGCAATGCGGGGCGCGCGCTCCCGACGGCCGGCCGCGAGCACGCGGGGCGGGGTCGCCCACTTGAGCCTTTTGCAGACGGCGGGGCCGAGGAGGAGACGGCGCCCTCCCCGCGCCGATCGCCATCGCAAGCCGGCGCGGCGCGGCCGGGCCCCCGCCCTCCTCCTCTTCTGGAACCTTCCGCATGCCGGGGCGCGCCGCCGGATGGGGATGGGGGGAAGGGGAGCGGCCCCCGGCAAACTCGCGGCGCCACGGGGCAGGGGACATGCGGTAGTCACTCACCGAGCCCGACGGCCCCGACCCCAGCGCCGCCGCCCCCGCCCGCCCGCCCCGAGCCCCGAGGCCCCGGCCGCTCACCTGGGTGACCTTCCCCCACGGACTCCGAGGTGAACAGGAACGTGCCCTCCTCGATGAACGCCTCGTGGAAGCCGTTGAGCTGTCCGTTCATGGCGGCGGCGGCAGTGGCGAGAGAGCGCGACTGTGAGGACGCGGGGCGGCGGCGAGGCAGGGGGCTGACCGCGAAGCGAAGGCCGGGCCGGTTTCTGCACCGCACGGGCTGGCGACTCGGGGCGAACGAAGCGGCGGGCGAGGCGGGCCCGCTATTTATAGAGCGGCGGCGGCGCGCGCCCGGCCCTGGCCCCGCCCCCCGGCGTCGCGCGCCAATGCGCCCCTGCCGAGCGCGGGCTGGACCATTCTGCCGACGGGGGGGGGAGAGAGGAGGGACGGCGCGGTTAACCCGCGCCTCCTGCCTGCGGTTAGTCACCGTGGTGGCGGGAGGCGAACGCAGGTGTGAGTACGTGAGGAGCCTGGGGTTCCACGCCCCTTCCCACGTTGGGAGCCGGAGGAAAGACGACCTGGGCTCGGGGCACGGCCCCCCCTGCGCGCGGACATGGCACATCCCTTCCGACCGTTTGCCCGCGGGGGTCTGCGGGGCCGCGCGCCCCCCAGTGGCGGCTGCGGGGACGGCTGCCGTTTTGTGCTGCGCCTCCAGCCCTGCAGCCGAGGGTCCCCGCCGCCACCCGCGCAGTGCCCCACCTCGTGCTCTGGCGCCCGGTGGCCCTCCGCCACGTGAAGGTGGCCATGTTGGCTGCGGCGGAGGCGGCTGTGCACGGCCCTTACTCATTCGTCCTGCTCGCCCTGAGGGGCGCGAGGCATTCCGAGGGGCTGCGGCGCGGCTGGTAGTCAGTGCTCCACTAACTGCTCTCGCGAAAACGGCTGTGAAGCCAACTAGCCGGAGTGCTGTATTGTGTGTGTGTGTTTTTATTTTAGACAATTGCCACTTGCGGTTCTCCCCTCCCCCCTCGCCGGGCTTCGTGGACCCTGGGAGTCGGACGCCTCTCTAGAGCCTCCTCTGTCCCTAAGTCTGACCTTGCACGGCTCGGTTTTCCATGCTTCAGAGGGAGAAATGGATGCTGGATCAGCCTTTTCGGGAGAATATCGAACAAAAATGTGTGTGAGTGAGTGTGTGTGTGTGTGTGTGTGTGCGCGCGTGTGTGTGATATCGAACAAAAGTGTGTGCGTGTGTGTGTGTGTGTGTGTGAGTGTGTGTGTGTCGGGGAGGGAGCGATCCAAGCCTTCTAATCCGCTTCAGATCGCTTGTCAAGGTCAAATGGCCTGGGTTTCATGACAGGTCTCTTTCAGAGCTTTGCAACTGTCTCAGTTTTGCTCGTGAAAGGAATGAAGAGGAAAACGTGAAATAAGACATGTGCCAACAAAGAGCGGAGTAGGGAGCTGACTGCATGCAGAGAGCCTCTGTGAGGCCAGTGTCACACGGGTCTGCTCCCACCAGCCTTAGGGCAAGCTTGGAGCTGTACCCTTGGCTTCTGAGATCTATCATTTGTGAAGAATGTAAGGTTTTCATGATGTTAGGGAACAGCGAGCTCCCACCGTAGCATGCCCTTGACGCTGTGAAGCCAGCTGCTTGCATGTCAGCCTCCAGCCGCTGGCTGCTCAGAAAATGAGGTTCTGTCCCTCGGAAAGGTGGGAGTTTGAGAAAGGCACCGTGGGAAACAAAGGAAGCTCTTGGGCTATGCTAGAAGCTTCCACAAAGAAGACAGGAGAAACAGGATCACGTCCATGTCCAAGGCCTCAACCCTTCAGGCATCCGGGCATTGCGTCACACAAGAGACAGTATTTTGTTCTTTTTGTTTCCAAGCTAGCC
The DNA here is from genome assembly GCA_030556225.1 of Cricetiscus sungorus. Lineage (NCBI taxonomy): Eukaryota > Metazoa > Chordata > Mammalia > Rodentia > Cricetidae > Cricetiscus > Cricetiscus sungorus. Next base: position 9,455,605 of record JANBXA010000202.1, on the reverse strand, counting down.
CTTCATGGGAAAGTAGTCAAGACTTTGATAATTTTTACTTGTTTTAGAGACTAGAGAGTAACTCCCACTGAGTAATAAAATTGCCAGCTAGACCAAAATACCTATGTTGACTAGTCAGTGCATTATCTTCCCGAAGAAAAATCTATATGAAAACCAGAATATAATTAAAACGTGCATTAATAGAGAGGTGGAGAAAGGGGATTGAATGCAATGATTAGCCCATTAAATTCTGATACTCCTGCCAAAGGATTAGACTAAATTGTACATTATTAACTTCTCTCTTGCTCATAGATCAATATAGGAGCCTTCCAGTTGTGGCTTTGGGCCATGCTTCTGCTGTTTACTTAAACAGAATAAGCAACATCTGTACCTCATCTTTGCCCTGTAAAGTTGGGATAATAGGAACTTTTTTCCAAGAAATTCTTAGCATAGTGTCTAACACATACCTGGGTTTGGTTTGTTGGTTGGTTTCTTGAGACAGCATTTCTCTTCGTAACAGCCCTGGAACTCTCTCTGTAGACCAGGCAGGCCTGGAGATCTGCCTGCCTCAGCCTCCTGACTGCTGGAAATAAAAGTGAGTGCCATCCCTGGCCCAGCTTATAACAGGACTGTTTAAACAGGACTGTTCAGCGCAGCGAATGATCTTTTACAGGTATCCATTTGCTGGTGGGACAAAGGCTAAAATTCTCCACATATTCTGCTTGGTGTGTTTTTTGAGACAGGGTCTCACTCTGTAGCCCATGTTGGCCTGGAACTCATTGCGTAGCCTAAACTGGCCTAGAATTCATGACAAGCCTTGCTTGCCTCAGCCCCTAGAGAGCTAAGATTTCAGGTGTGTTCCACCATGCCCGGCTGAGCCGAGCATATTTTATTTAAAGAATGGAGCACGGTGTCACTGTTAGTACTTCACACCTTACCGTGTGCAACATTCCCCTCTGTCTTCTACTTTGAACCTCTTGCTAACAGTTCAAGTATTGATTGATTCACAACAAAACAGGGACACATTTTCATTCATCTTATGTTATTCACATTGCTCATTCCTTTCGTCTGTAAATATTCAGGAGAACAACTGTTAAGACAACAGCCCTGGTTCTCTCCCTACTACAGACGCTGCTCAAAAGTGATGGTACTTGGCACACTGCCCCTTCCTCCCAGCTCAGCGGCCACTTCCTAGATGAAGCCTTCAGCGCCAGAGATTTCTCACAGCGTTCACTTATTTTTTCTCTTACTGCTAAGTGCTATTTGAAATGGCAGATTTGATGATTAGTTGATGGATGTCTCCAATTCTCCGTGTGGTATATAACCTCCATGATAATAGGGCTGTCTGTTTTGCTGAAGCTTTGTTCTGAATGCAGTTAACAAAGTGCTAGAGAATGTCTAACAGGGAGGAAGGACACATCGTGAAGGATTCAAGAAGTAAGCGGGGGAATAAACCTCAGGATCCAACAAGACCAATGAAAAGAGGCCCTGCCTTGGCTTCGTGACCAGCTTTGCAATTAATAACATCAAGAGTTCTTTACTAACAGAGAGGTACATGGCCATCCTGTTCCGGAGGGAGGGTGAGCTTTCTGATTTCATAACTAGTGCCCTGAGGACAAAAACCCCAGAAGTTATTGGCTGAAGTCATAGTTAGCATTAATTAGATGTGCTGAATTTAAATTGTTATAGAGCACACAGGGAAAATTTGAACCACTGCCTGAAGGCTCCAGATTTCTCAACCCAGAGACTATTAATGTATCAGTGAGATCTCTTGAACACGCTCAAAGACAGGTCTGGAAAAGCTGAGGTTGGTTACCCATTAAGCAGATAAGAAAAAAAACTCCAGGCCTCATGAATCTTATCAGAGCTTCTGGGAGAGAGTTCTGGAAAGTGAAAGAAGACATTTACATGGTGTATGTATGCTGTTGAGCTGGGCACTGTGGCACAAGCCTGGAGCCCCAGCATTCTACGGCTGGAGCAGGAAGATTGCTAAGGTTCAAGGCTAACCAGTACCACAGAAGAAGATACTGTCCCTGTGAAGGTTCTATAGAGAAAAGAACCGATAGAATGAAGTGTGTGTGTGTGTGTGTGTGTGGGATTTATTAGAATGGCTTACAGGCTGTGGTTCAACTCTTCCAGTAATGGCTGCCTGCTGAGGGAAAGTTCAAGAATCCAGTAGTTGTTTGGTCCCCGAGGCTGTAAGTCTCAGCTGGTGTTCAGTATGTGTTGGAATCCCAAAGAAGTAGGCTCTAAAGCCAGTGAGAGTGAGGGCAGGCAGGCAAGCAGCAAGAGCTTCCTTCTTCCGTGTCCCTTACAAAGGCTGCCACCAGAAGGGGTGGCCCAGGTTTAAGGTTGACCTCACCACCTCAAATGGGTGAATCAAGAAAAAAGCCCCTCACAGGTGTAGCAGCTTGAGGGTTAGTTAATTCCAGATGTAGACAAATTGACAACCATGATTCACCATCACACGGTCTCACCAAAGCGGAGGGAGAGCTAATCAAGGGGCATATACCTGTAATTGTAGCTCTTGGGAGGGAGGCAGAAGCAGAATAATCAAGAGTTCGAGGCCAGCCTGTAGCTACTTAGTGAGTCTGAGATGAGCCTGGGCTGCAAGAGACTTTGTTTCAAACAAACAAACAAAAGCCAGCATTGGCTCTTACACAGCACAAAGGGAGAGGGTGCCTGCCTTCTCCTGCAACAGGCAAGCATAATAGTATATGGCCATCAGCAGGTGATAGGCCCGGGCGCACAATAGTATATGGCCATCAGCAGGTGATAGTATATGGCCGTCAGCAGGTGATAGGCCAGGGCGGCTGAAGCTAAAACAAAGGAAGGTCAGGTGTGCAGGAACTGCATAAATCCCTTCCCACTTTTAAAACTGTGTGTGTGTGTGTGTGTGTGTGTGTGTGTGTGTGTGACATTTGTGGGTGTGTGTGAGGTCAGGACAGCTTTTGGGGATTCTGTCTCTATCAGAGACCCAATGCAGATCACAAGGCTCGGCAGTAAGCACCTTCACCTACTGAGTCGTCTCGCTGCTCCAGTCTCCTTGTTGTTAAAGTCCCGTTGTGCTGTCCCCTGTTCTGGCCCTTGATTCTTAACGTGGAGGATAGAGAATGCATGTGGTACCGTGAGTAGACACTGAGGGAGACAATTAGGACAGTATCTACAGTTGACTTCAGCGTCTAAGGTCCGCACCTTACAACAGCTCTAATGAGCAGGGGCTATGTTTATTTCTGTGTCTGTTTTATAGATAAAAAAAAAAAAATTGGCATGTAACTCATCCAAATCATACATCAACTCAGTGGTAAATCATAAACTTGAGGCTGGGTCAAAGATCTGATACCTAGATTGATGAGATTTCCTCCATAGCCAAACCATAAATGTGTCATATTCTCTGAAATAGTAATATTTCATCTTCCCATAACTTTTCATGAACTTTGCTGTTGATAGAAGTGTGGCAGGGTTTCTCTGCCTTCCTCTTCCGCACTAGAGCTTGAACGTGCCAGGCTAACACTCTCCCCCTGAGCTGTACCCAGTTCTTCTTAGCAGCCCTGAACCCGCTCTTTAGCCCTGGGAGGCCGAGCTTTCTGTCCTGACCCTCCCGACTCCGGAGGAGCTGGGATACCAGGCCTGAGCTGCCAGGCCTGGCTGTTTCCTCAGCATTCTCTCTCTCTCTCTCTCTCTCTCTCTCTCTCTCTCTCTCTCTCTCTGTCTCTCTCTCTGTCTCTCTGTCTCTCCCTGTGTGTCTCTCTGTCTCTCTCTGTCTCTGTCTCTCTGTCTCTGTCTCTCTCTCTCCTCTCTCTCTGTCTCTGTCTCTGTCTCTCTCTCTCCTCTCTCTCTGTCTCTGTCTCTGTCTCTCTGTCTCTCTCTGTCTCTGTCTCTCTGTCTCTCCCTGTGTGTCTCTCTGTCTCTCTCTGTGTCTCTCTCTGTGTGTGTTTCTCTCTGTCTCTCTATCTCTCTGTCTCTCTGTCTCTCTCTGTCTCTCTGTCTCTCTCTCTGTCTATCTATCTCTCTGTCTCTCTCTCTCTCCCCCCTCTTCTCCCTGTATATGTCTGTGCTTAGACAGGGTTCTCACGTGACCCAGGCTTGCCTCACATTCCTAACCCTCTTGTCCCCACCTCCCAAGTATTGGGATCACAGGTGTGTGCTCCCCTGCCTAGTTCCTCATTTTCTTTTAGAAAAATATTCCAGCTACTTTTCTGTGGGGAGACGTCTACTCCCCCTTGAATTCACTCTGAAATCAGTGTCCTGTCCCCTCTTACTTGGTTTCATCTCTGAATTCTTTCTTTGACAAGAACCCGGGAACACTGGGTATGGTCTTTATCTCCGAGGTTTCTCCCTAACTCCTGCCGCACAGTAATGCAGTGAGGTAGGAACCCGGAGATAGACAAGAACACCGAAGCCAAAACGTGGGGTGTGAGCTGGGTGGTGACGACTCCCAGCACTTAGAGGAGGAGCTCTTCCGCCACAGAGAACTTGATTAAAAAAAGTTTTCAAACATTTCATTCCTTACCCACAGATAACAGCCAAGAGCTAAAAATGGTGCTCTTGAAATCCATATGGCCAAGTCCTAACCTAGCCTCCTAGTGCCTCAGAATATACTTTTATTATTATCACTGAGACAGGGTCTTACCGTGTAGCTCAGCCTGGCTATGAATGCATGATCTTTCTGTGTAGGCTTCTCAAGTGCACAAAGATCTTCCTGCCTCTGCCTCCCTAGTGTTGGGACTAAGGGCACGTGCCACCACCCCGCCCAGCCAGCATGTTGTTTTAATTCTAACATTAGGAAGGCAGAGGCAGATAGGTCTCTGAGTTCAAGGCCAGTCATGGCTGTGTAGTGAGACTGTCTCAAAAACAACAACAACAACAAAAACAAAACAAAACAAAAACCCCCAACAACAACAAACAAACAAACAAAACAGTAAGAAAAAGGAAAGGTAATTTCCTAATCTGGGTGATGGAGTGTTGTAACCTCAGCGTGTGGAAGGTAGAGACTGGAGGACCAGAGAAAGGGTCAGCCTGAAGGCAGGAGAGATGGATCATTGGTAAAGGCACTCCCTGGTCTCTCAGAGGGCCCAGAACCCACAGAGTAGCTCACAACCATTTGTAACTCCAGTTCTAGGGGGCCCAGAGCCCTCTTCAGGTCCCTATAGGCACCAGGCACATATATACATAGGCAAAACTCTCATACATGAGAAAAAACTTTTAAAAAGGAAGAAACACAGCTGGGACGTAGCTAGGAGTTATTGCCTAGAAAGTGCAAGGCTGTGGATCCGTCCCCCATTGCACACACACACACACACACACACACACACACACACAGATTATCGTGGTGCACACACACAGAGATTATCGTGGTGCACACACACTTGCCATTCCTCTACCTCGTACCTGGACTTCAGGGGCATCCTTGGCTATGTAGTGAGTTGGGCTCAAGAGACCTTGTTTCAGATCAACCGCACTTACAGAGCAATGCTGGGGAAGATGGGATTCTCCTTTTCAAGCCGTTATGCTGGTAATAGCCAGTGTTTGCGGGAATGTGAGAAACAGGCATTCTTGAGAGCTGTTGCTGCGAGTGTAAACACATCCACCTCTTCCGTAGGGCCATTTAGCAATGTCTGTCAACACTGGCAATACTTACACTATTGATTCAGCGATTCCACCACGAGGACTTTGCTAAGGAAACGCTGACAAAATACATCAAAATGGATGTTCATTTCAAGGCTTTAATGACAACTGGAAAGGGCTCAGACATCCCACAGCAGATGCCAGCAGGAGGCAACAGGGAAGGCGTCAGATTCCCTAGCTCTGGAGTTCCAGGAGGCTGTGAACTCCTAATGTGGTGATGGGGACTGAACTCAGGCCTCCTGCAGGAGCAGTGAACACCCTCACCCTTGAGCCGTCTCTCCAGCCCCGAGAAAATAATTTTTGCTTCTGTTATTGTTGCTTGACACTTTGCAAGAATGTTGGAATTTTTGAGACAGCATCTCACACTATAGTTCAGGTAGGGCTACAACTCACTAGGTAGCTCAGGCTGGACTTGAACTTGAGGCACTCTTCCTACTGCTGCCTCTTCAGTGCTGGGATTTCAAGTGTGAGCCTATGCTCAGTACATTGAGGGCGAAATGTGTGAGCGTGTTTTTACCTGTGCACATGCTATGGGTGTGCTATTGAAGGCCACAGGAAGATGTTGGGTGTCCTGATCTAGAAGTCTCTTTCTTATTCCTTCCAGACAGGGCCTGTCACTGAACCTGGGGCTGGGCTGGCAAGCCCCAATGGTGCTCCCGCTTCCACCCTCCACGGTGCTCCCGCTTCCACCCTCCACGGTGCTCCCGCTTCCACCCTCCACAGTGCTCCTGTTTCCACCCTCTACAAATCTGGGGTTAAGGAGGGCACAGCCATACCCAACTTTTTACATGCTAGCTGAGCTCAGTTCCTCATGCTTGCACAGCAAGAATTCTTACCCACGGAGCCATTTCTTCAGCTTGACATTAAAAAAAAAAAAAAAAAAAAAAAAGGCTTATTTTGTTTCACAGTATTGAAATCTTTATACTATGGATATGCAGAACTATTTTAAAATAAATCTTTTGGGCTAGCGAGCTGGCTCAACAGGTAAATGTGCTTGCCGCTAACCCTAAGCGTCTGTGGTCACCCTAAGATCCCCGTGGTGGAAGGAGGGGACGGACTGAGTTGTCCTCTGTTGGCCACTGAAGGATCATGCCACACGTGCATTTTCACACACTCACAAACTAACAAATATAATTAAGGTAGATCTTTTGAAAGAAGCCAAGGAACATGAGAGATAAATGAGAGGGAGAAGAGGAACTTTAACTAGAGAAACGATGGTGCGTCATGGCCCAAGATAATTGTTTTAGCCGTGGTATGAAAGCAGTGGGTGCGAACAGTTGAATTTTTCTGAAGACCCAGTCATGAGGAGGACGGTCAAGGGAGCATTTAAAAAAACTGGAATAATGGAGTCCGGTGACATGAAATCCACACAGTTCCACATAGCAGAAGGAACTATCAGACTGCCACGTGCTACCGCATGAGCTGCACGTGTGTGCCATGATGCACATGCATACGCAGAGCAAAGAAATAATAATAATAAACTTGAACTAGAAAAAAGGAAATAGACGTTGTGCCCGCTCAAGCACCCAGAAGGAAGCGAGAGGTTAGCGACGTTAAAGGCTGGGAGAGGACGGGGAAGAGAAGAATGAGTTTGGGTTGGGGTGATGCGTTACGGTCTGCACACACCATGGGGTTTGAACCTACTGATTCTCCAAGCATGACAAGGCCATTGTCCTTTGGTCTCTGCAGCCCTGATTAACTCTGGAGACTTTCACAAGGTAACTTCCCATCGTGGGGTGGGGGAGAGACTCCCGAGCCCCTCCCCTCCCGGACAATAACTAGGCAGTTACCGGTTATGGGGGAGAGACGTTTTCTTCAGTGGTGTGACTGCTGTCCTTCTGAGAGCATCCCGATTAAACCCATTGGCTCACAGGCTACTGAGTGGAATTGTCCCCTTGTCGTCAGTTTCTTATTTGAGGTTAACAGGTGTTTGTTGACCTCCCCAGGAAAAGTGCATAGCAGGAGCTCATAGGATTCTGGGTGTAGGAAAAAACGAACCCGATGTGGATGGACCAGATTGCTACTGAACATAGCACATTGGAAAAGTTGACAGCAGAAAGCAAGCACAAGGGAAACATGGCGATTACAAGACACCCCGTTGGGGGCGGGGTCTGAAGGCTGCAGCTTTTAGAAACTGTGTAAAGGAAGAGGAAGCGGGGGCTGGACAGAGGGGAACCACATGGGGGGTGGGCCCAACATCATCTGTTCTTGGGGATGCTGGGCCTGGTGTTTAAGCTTTGCTCTCAACAGTGGCTCTCCTGCTTAGTCACACCTGCCCAGAAAGATCCTAACTCTGAGTGTTGTTTCTTATTGATGTGACATGTCTCTCTGTATGCTGCGAATATGAGTTGCTTTTGTTGGTTTATGAATAAAGCTGTTTTGGCCATTGGACAGGCAGAATATAGCTAGGCGGGAAATGCGAACAAAGAGACAGAGAGCAGGAAGACAGAGTCAGGAGACACCACATAGCTTCCAGGGAGGCAAGGTGCCAGGATCATGTGGTGATACACAGATTAGTAGAAATGGGTTAATTTATAAGAGACAGAGATGACCAGTAACAAGCCTAAGGCACTGGCCAAACAATTATAAACATATATTAAGTCTCTGAGAGGTTATCTTATAAGCAGCTGTGGGGCAGAGAGAAACCAGTCAAATGGGACCCAACTGGACAGAGAAAAGCTTCCCTTTACATCTTATGTTAAAAAAGAACACTCTGGTCTGGGCAGAGTGGCGCACACTGAAAGCTCAAGACAGTGTGGTCAACGCAGTTAGTTCCAGCCCAACCCTGGCTACAAAGTGAAATCCAATTAAAAAAATAACAACCCACTGTGTAAATGTACCACATTTTCCTTATCCATTCTTCGGTTGAGGGGCATCTACAGTGTTTCCAGGTTCTGGCTATTAAAAATAATGCTGCTATGAACATATTGAGCAAATGCCCTTGTGGAATGAGTGTGCATTCTTTGGGCATATGCCCAAGAGTGGTATTACTGGGTCTTGAGGTATGTTGATTCTCAATTTTCTGAGAAACCGCCATGCTGATTTCCAAAGTGGCTGTACAAGTTTGCACTCCCACCAGTAATGGAGGAATGTTTTTCTTACTTCACATCCTCTCCAGCATAAGCTGTCATCAATGTTTTTGATCTTAACTATTCTGAGTGGTGTAAGATAGAATCTGAGAGTCATTTTGATTTGCATTTCCCTGATGGCTAAGGATGTTGAGCCATTTCTTAAATGTCTTTTGGCCATTTGAGTTTCTTCTGTGGATAGTTCTCGGGTTAGATCTTACTCCATTTTTTATTGGATTATGTGATATTTTGGTGACTAGTATCTTTAGTTCTTTGTATATTTTGAATACCAGCCATCTGTCAGGTGTGGGGTTGGTGACGACCTTTCCCCACTCTGCAGGCTGTCCTTTTGTCTTGCAGGCTGTCCTTTTGTCTTGTTGACCGTGTCTTTTGCCCTGTAGAAGCTTCTCAGTTTCAGGTGAGTCACTTATTAATTGTTCTCAGTGTCTGTGCTACTGGTGTTGTTTGGGAAGTGGTCTCCTGTGCCAATGCATGCAAAGCTACTTCCCACATTCTCTTCTGTCAGGTTCAGTGTAACTATATTTATATCGAAGTCTTTGATCCATTTGAACTCTGTGCATGGGGATTGATACTGATCTATTTGCATTCTTCTATATTACGCAATGGAATATTACTCAGCAGTAAAAAAAAAAACAACGACATCTTGAAATTTTCAGGCAAATGGATGGAACTAGAAAAACCTCCTGCGTGAGGTAACCCAGACCCAGAAAGACAAACATGGTGTGTACTCACTCATAAGTGAATATTAGACATAAAGCAAAGGACAACCAGGCTACAATTCACAACTCCAGGGAAGCTAAGTAAAAAGGAAGACTGTAAGAGGGACTTACATGGAGGGTCCCAGGAAGGGAACATAGTTAACATCTTCTGGGTAAACTGGGAGGGGTCCAGAAGGGAGGGGATGGGGGATGGGAACGAGGGCTCAAGATGGCTAAGTTACGGGAGGGATGGCGGTTAGGGCGAAACCTGGTGTTAGGGAAATTCTCAGGAATCCACAAGGATGACCCTGGCTATGACTCCTTGCAATAGTGGAGAGGGTGCCTGAACAGGCTTTCATCATAGAACCTACATCCAGTAACTGATGGAAGCAGATGCAGTGACCCACAGCCAAGCACTGGGCTGAGCTCCTGGAGTCCAGTTAAAGAGAGGGAGGAGGGACCATATGAGCAAGGGAGGTCAAGATCATGATGGGGAAAACCGCAGAGACAGCTGACCTGAGCTAGTGGAGCTCACGGACTATGGACTGACAGCTGGGGACCCTGCATGGGGCTAAACTAGGCCCTCTGAATGTGGGTGACAGTTATGTAACTTGATCTGTTGGGAGGGGCCCTGGCAGTGGGACCAGGACCTGTCCCTGGTGCATGACTGGCTTTTTGGAGCCCATTCCCTGTGGTGGGATACCTTGCTCAGCCTTGATACAGTGGGGAGGGGCTTGGTCCTGCTTCAACTTGGTATGCCAGACTTTGTTGATTCCCCAAGGGAGGCCTTACCCCCTCTGATGAGTGGATGTGGGGTGGGAATGTGATAGGAGGTGGGAGAAGGGGAGGGAGGGGAACTTGGGTTGGTAAATAGCCAGAAAAGGGCTAAGGATGCAGAGTACCTGCCTATCATGCAGAAAGCCCTGGCACCATGTAAACTGACCATGCCAGACATGGGTGTAATCCTATAGTTGGAGGTATCGGCAGGAGGAACACAAGTTCAAGGCCACTGTCAACTACATGAAGAGTTTGAAGCCTGCCTGGAATGCATGAGACTTTTAAAAAAAGACACCCAGTCTCAGTGAGCAACACACACACACACACACACACACACTCACACACACACACACACCACACACACACACACTCATACACACACACACACCACACACACACACCCCCACACACACACTCATACACACACACTCACACACACTCACACACACACTCACACACACACTCACACACACACTCACACACACACTCACACACACACACACACTCACACACACTCACAGACACACACACACTCACACACACACACTCACACACACACTCACACACACACACACTCACACACTCACACACACTCACACACACTCACACACACTCACACACGCTCACACACACATACACTCACACACACTCACACACACACACGCACGCACGCACGCACACACACTCACACACACACACGCACGCACACACACACACACTCACACACACACACACACACACACACACGTTGACACTTCCCTTGCTGCTGTGAGCGTATTTTTTCCCTAGTTAATCTAAAAAATCAGGACAGCTAAAGTTGTCATCTTGCTCCCATTCTCTGTGGCCAGTCTTCCTCCTAAAGAGGCCCTGGGGTGAACGCCTGAGACATCTTAGACCTTACTCTGAGTACATGCGTGGAACCCAGCCAGCTCTAACAATCGTCCAGAAGACTTCCCAGACCCGGGTTATCCTGGAGCCTGGGATTTTTCCTGTTTGTACTGCTGTCCCATGTATCCTGTGTTTTCCTGTTGTGACGTTTATAAGTTCGTGTCACTGTCTCCTTCAGTAAGCTTGATGTTACACATGTTTTCTTTCCTTATAGTTTTATAGAATTTGGGGGTGAGGGTGGGTGGGACTTGCACTTGCACAAGCGGGCCACTATACACCCTGTAGGTCACAACTGCAGGAGTGCATTCTCTCCTTCCACTGTGTAGGTCCCACGGACTGAATTCAGGTCATCAGGCTTGGCAGCAGGAACCTTTACTAGCCAAACCAACTTGCTGGCCTTTATATTTTGAAACATGGGGCCTCTGTGGAACTCACTATGAAGTTCATGCTGGCTTAAAACACTCCGAAATCTTATTCAGCCTCCCAAGTGCTGGGAATACAGACATAGCTAGTTCTGTCTGGCCTTCAAATCAGTATGATAGTTTCTAGATTCACCTGTATTGATGCATCTAATCATGAACGGCTAATTCCCATTTCTTTATCCCATTGTGTGAACAGCCCACAATTCACTCATCCATTCATATATGATGGTAAAAATTTGGGTCTTTCCCTCTGAGAACTGTTGTAATGTGAGGCAGTGGAACTCCGCAGTATGCCTGCTACGCAGAGAAAGCAAAGGATGTGGAGAAGAGACACAGAGCAGGTTGCTTCTGGAGACGCTGCCTTTCACTAGTCTGCACCTTCAGCCTTTCATGAAGGCCCAGCAGCATGTATTTGTATGAAAATATAGAGACCAAAGGATAATTTACCACTGTTTCTGTTTGTTTGTTTTGTTTTTCGAGACAGGCTTTCTCTGTGTAGCCTTGGCTGTCCTGGCACTCACTCTGTAGACCAGGCTGTCCTCAAACTCACAGATCAGCCTGCCTCTGCCTCCCAAGTGCTGGGATTAAAGGCGTTGGCCACCGCCACCTGGCCGCCACTGTAGTAAGATAATTGCCAAATTTTTGCATTTGTTCCTGGATACCATGTGTACAATATTTTGTAAGGACTCTGATAACTTGAATTGTCTATTGGGGACATCAATAGTGGCATGTCTGGGCGCTGTGCAATGACATAAACAGAGGAAGTGAAAAGTTTCTGCACCCGATAAGCCTCTCCGCTGACACAGCAATCCAAATCAGGGCAAATCAAAATTAATTAGGAAAAGCCACGTCTAATGGATACAGCGCTCCCGGATGATTTTCCAGCCTCCCAGAGAGGAGCTGGAAAAGAGACGGGGAAACCGCAAGTCTGTTTCCTGGGGGAGTGGCCTTGAGCATCTCTGGGGGAGGGGTCACTATTCGGCAGGCTCTCTGAGATACAGCAGGGTTTGGAGAGGGATGGAACTCCCACCGGAACAGGAAGAACTAAAGATGCTTGTCATGGGAATGAGAGCAACGCTGGATCAGACGTGGACCAGGCTGCTTTTGATGACAACACAGAGCCAGTTGTTAAGCACGTGGGGAAGGCAGCTCTGGTCAACCATTCTGTGAGAGTTTAACCGTACACCAGGCCCGGCATGAGCCTTTGTTTTAGCTTTGAGGTAGGGTCCCTCTGTGACTCCCAGACTGGCCTGGAGCTCACTGTGTGGACCAGGCTGGCTGTGCTCTAGGTAATCCTCACAGCTCAGCTTCACTTAACAAGCGCTTCCTGAGGAAATCACCCATAAGACAGCAGCCTCCCAGCCTCCCAGGTTCAGCTCTCTCCCACGCAATAGAACTGGCTTCTTTCTAGAACCTGGCTTCTCCCAGGCTGCTATGGACCTGCCACTGCACACGTCACAGCAATTACTTCAGCCCTCTCTCTCCACTCCTGAAGTCTGTCGCTCACCCTGTCACCCTGTCTGCTGCTCTCTCTGTCCAGTGACGTGGAACAAGAAAAAGGGGAGGAAGCTAGACGGCATGGCGGGGGCTGTGGCACAGTGGGTATAGCCGAGAGCCCTTTGGGTTTACCCTGAAGGCTTTGTTTTTGCTGGTGCGTGTTTGCCTGTGTTCTGGTGCGCGTGTGAGAGCAGGTGCCGATGCATGTGCGTGTGTGACTTCGTGTGGAGCGTCCACTACAGCTTGGGTGGTGGTGTTCCTCACTGTCCGTCTTTCTGAGCCAGGGTCTCTCACTGCTCTGGGACCCGCTGAGTCAGCTGTCTGACATCTTCCTATCTCTGGGTCCTGTAAGGGGATTGCAGGCGTGTACCTGACCTGGCTTTTGTGTTTTTCTGTGGGCTCTGGGCACCCAACTCCAGATCTTTGTGCTTATGTTGCTGACTTTGCCCTCTTCCTAGTGCATGCTGTCGACGCCTTAGTCTTTTAAAAGACCCTGTGGAGCCTGGGCTGCCCTTGAACTCTATCTAGATGATCCTGAACCCCTGCCTGCACTCTCATGTGCTGAGATCCCAGGTATATAGCACCACGCCTGGTTTTACGTTAAGGCGAGCAAGAGGCAGTGAGAAGTGCCCAGTGCAGGCAAATAGAGAAGACATCCTTCTCTAGATATATCCGACTAATTTGTTACTTCAGGCCTTACAAAGAAGGAAAATACAAATATTTTTTTTTTTTTTTTTTTTTTTTTTAAGAAAAAAAGCTGTTTGTTAAGAGAAACAGAATGCTTGTCCTTGCATGAGTCACTGTCCCTCTGGTCCAGGGATAAGATCCTTTATCTTCCCATTGGCGCCTGAGACCTAAGCTGGGTGACAAGATCACAAAGAGAAGCAGTGGCCAGACCCAGACAAGCTATGTGCAGAGCTGGGCTGCTGCCTCCTGCCTTGCCTGCCCACTCGTTCCAGAACCACCGTTTCCCTCCCTCTTCTTTCTTCCCAGTCCTCTAATTGTATTTTAATTTCTGGGCAGGGACATGAGGGAGTCTAAGGTTTCCAGAGCACGGTGGGGCACGGGCAGATCCAAGCCTCCCTCCCTCCTCCCCAGAAGCTGAACTTCATGTCTTTGATTTCTGCTGGACTGGTCCAGACGCGCGCTAACAGTGTGAACCCGACAGATATCAGTAGGCCTGACCTTTTTCTCTGGGCCCTCCAGTCGCCCTGGGTCCCCAGCTCTGCATCGCTTGTGCTTAAACTGGATTAGCACTTACTGCTGTAGGCAACAGGAGCCTGCCTGCACGCATGCTTGCTGGGAATCAAATGGAGATTACCTTATTTGACTTGGAGCGTTTTCCACTTGAGGGGTAAGATCCCCCAGAGAGATCCGCTGGAGCTTATACATATATGACTTTAAATTGGATTTTAAAAATAGCTTGCCAGCTGCTTGCTAGGTCATGCTTTGGGTTCTTGCCGCTGTGTCCATTTGGGGAACAGGGGCTGCCAAGACCTAGGGCTCTAGATGCCTGGGGACTTTCCCAGGAGCCCTGGCAGTTGTTGCCATGAAACGCTCAGATCCCTGGCACCAAGGTCTAAGTCTTACCCGGAGAAAATAACCTCATCATTCAAAGCACCCCTCCCGGAGGGCACCTCATTCCTGGGCTGCCCCTGCTCAGACCAAGTCTGAAAGATCAGAGATAGAATGGAGGACTGTTCTCAGCAAAAGGGATGGTCACACTATTTGAGGGTTTTTGTTTTCTCAAAGTTTTTAGTTAGCACCCATCAGTTTGCTGAGTAATGATGGCGTTTTCATATGTGAATAACATGTATTTGGATCACATGTGCCCTTATTTCCCTCTCTTGTTCTCTCCCCACTGCCACCGACCTCCTTCCTCTTCCCAGCTGGTCTCCTGAGTGGGGGGCCCCTGTGTGTCCCAGCGAGTTTCATTAGGATTACTGAGAGGGGCATGGGTGAGTGGGTGTTTTCCGGAAGGAACATGGGCAACGTGCCAGTTTCTACACCACTGGGTGGGGGGGGGATGTCTCTCAGGGGCTGGAGAGATGTCTCAGTGGTTAAGAGCACTGACTGCTCTTTTAGAGGACCTGGGTTCAATTCCCAGCACCCACACGACAGCTCACGCCTATCTGTAACTCCTGGTCCAGAGCTTTGGACATGCGCGCAGGCAAAAACCAATGAGCATTAAATAACAAGAAAGTATTAAAACATTTATTTCCCTCGTCCAATAATGTTAACTGCCTGTAAATCCTCAGGACAGGTGGGACTCTGGGAGCTTTTCCGTGCTCCAGGAGGGACTACTGAAAGGCCCAAGTTTCTGCTTGCCTTGTGTGGACAACCACCCTTGCTGAGGCTTCAGAAGGGCAGCAGCCATGCCACACCCTGAAGACAGTGTTTACAACATCTGCCCCTCCCTCTGACCCCTCAGTTCTTTCTGCCCTACCCTCTGTGGCAGAGGTGCCCAGTTTATGGCTGAGCATTCGGGGGTGGCCGACTCTCAGCACGTTGACCAGTTATGAGCCTCTGCAGGAACAGCTGCCCATCACAAAGGGAAGCTGGGCTGAGAGCAGCACTAACGGTGGGCGGAGGCATAGTTCCACAGGCATGTCCTGCCCACTGACGACAGCAGAAGCAGCTTCCCCTACAGCCAGCCTATGGCCTCTGAGCCATTAGAATTCCTTCCCGTGGAGGAAGCCTCGAATGCCATCAGAAAGCAACTGGCTACCCCATGACGGACTCGACCCCACTACACCCGTGGACTCATGTCACCTCGAGGGTCTGCAGTGTGGTTCCCAGGCCCACGGGTGAGCACGACTGCTGGGACCTTTTCTTTTCTCAGCAGCCTGCACAGCATCTTCCAGTGTGACGAGGGCTGGCTAGCAAGGACGAAGCTCCCAGCTCAGCGTGTCCTGCCGCCAATGCATGCGTCTGCACCGTGAGGTCTTACCATCTAGTTCTGGTAGAATATTACACAGGCGTTTGCACTCTTTGTATAAACTTTCAGGTGATAGATGCATCTCAGCCCTTCTGTCCCTCCTCTTTATCACAGCTTGAATGTCACTTTCGGGGGGCTGAAGCGGGGGCTGAGGGAAAGAAAAGTATGCCAAGTTCCAGGGCAACCTCAGCTACCAGAGACTGTTGTGGAATAATCTGTTTACACAGTGAGGATGAGTCGCGCTGATTGGTTTAACAAAAAGCTAAACGTCCAATAGCTAGGCAGGATTTTCAGGCACAGAGAATGCTGGGAGAAAGATGGAGTCGCCAGCCAGATGGCGAGGCAGTTGCATGGGCAGTACAGGGTGGGTAAAAGTAACTGAGCCGTGTAAAAGGACACAGGTTAGAAGAGATGGGCTAGTTTAAGTTATAAGAACTAGTGAGAAACCAGCCTAAGCTATCAGCCAAGTTTTCATAATTGATATGTCTCCATGTCATTATTAAGAAGCAGGCTAGCAGAAAAGAAAAAAAAAAAACTTGTTACATATGGTGCCCAATGTCTGGCAACGTATATCCACATGGGGCCTTTAAAAAGCTTTAAAAAACGTTAAAACCATGGAGTCAAACTTCCTGGTGACCGCCATCTCTTGGGTAGGGTTGGGTGCAGAGATTGCCTGCGGGCTGGAACCAGCCACCAGTGCCGTGCGATAAGCTGGGCCGTGCGGGAGGCTGACAGAGCGGGTTAATATTTGTCTCACATGATCAGATGCTCAGTAAAGACAGATCCAGACAGGAAAACTCTAAACAGGTTACAGTGTGTTTAAAAAAGAATGTGCTTAGGCTTAAAAAAGGGAAGAAAATGGGTATAAACAGTCATAGAAAAAATATTTTATATCATAACAAGTTCCAGGGCAACCTGAGCTACAAGAGACCCAGTTTAAAACCAAAACAAACACCCAACAACACCAGATATAGATATAGATAGATAGATAGATAGATAGATAGATAGATAGATAGATAGATAGATATCCCTGATGGCGTAGACCTGGAACCCCAGCCAATGGGAAGCTCAGGCAAGAAGGTCTCAAGTTCAAGTCCTGTTTGAGCTACAGAGCCAAGCCTGAGCAACCTGTTGAAACCTCATCTCAATAAATAAGTAAGGTCTAGGGGGTAAAGATTAGTGGTAGAGTACTTCCCTAGCATGTGTAATCCCCAGTAAAGAAAAAGCAGGGGGGCAGGGGAAGAAATGCCGTCGGTGTTTGATGTGCAATATATATTTGTATAAAAATGTCTTTGTACAATACAGTATCATGCACCATGAATAGGCACAATGGAAAATTTAAATACGTCATTTTAAAAACAAGAACAAAGATGACACAGTATGACAAGATTTGAGTTATGTCTTAACACAGGCGACCTTGACCTAGTTACTCCTCCTTGTGCCTCCTAGTTTCATCTTCTGTAATTTGGGAGAGTGATGGTACCTACTTGGTTAAGGCTGTTGGGAGCTGAGGATCTAATGAGTTAATACGGACTGCATAGAATCCTGGAAAGTGCCCGGTGGCCGTGCATCTGCTCTATCACTGCCTCTCCAGGCTTGGCTGCTGGTAGCTGCTCTGTGTCCACTAGCTCTGTCCCTGTTCATCTTTATGACTCAGTGATCGCCTTCTCCACTGGACCAGGAACTGCCCAGTTCCTGCCTCTCAAACACTCCAGACGCGTGTGACTACAGTAAGAAATGAACCATCTGAAAGAAGAGCTGCTAAACAGCAGATGGCATCCAGAAAGCAGACTCTCAGGCTCGCGGGTCATTTTCCCCCTTCATCTATGTTTGCTCAGTCTATAAACTTGGCCTCTTCATATTGTTGACCTGACTGTTAAACAAAGAGAGAGATTGATGAGTTTGGAGTTCCGGGATCATGGGGATAAAGCTTTATAATCAAATCTTTTGTAAGGGACCTCTGTCCCTATCAAGTTTTTCAAATTTTAATTAAATATTAAATTATGCTGAAGAGGGATATGAGATGGCTCAGACAGTACCCTGGCAGTCTGAATTTGATCCCCGGAACTCATGTGATGGGAGGAGAGAACTGAGTCCTGCAAGTGTCCTCTGACATTCACAACAGAATGTGACACTGCCCACAGGCAGTGTTTGTGTCAGCAGCAATACAATCCCAGATAGGAAACCTATTTTTTTTTCATGTTACCTCTCTTTTACTCCACTACCAAACTCATCCGTAGAATAAAATATAAACCTCCATGCCTAAGCATGCCAGGGTTTCCCCAATCCACTGGGCCCTTTACAGCCACCTGCAGAAGCATGCACAAACACTTGCCATAGACGCATTTTCCCAGTGCGAGACTCTCCGTCAGCCACCGAGCGGGCTTGGAGTCCCCGATCAGAGACAGGTTCTTCTTCAGTCTAGCCAGACGGCTTAGTAGGCAGAGGTACTTGCTACCAGGCCTGACAGTCTGCACTTTATTCCCAGGATCCCCACGATAAAAGGAGATAACCAATTCTTGTAAGTTGTCCTTTGACCTTTGTAAACGTGAGCACATGTACAAACACATACAGATACACAGACAATAAATAAGTGTAATTTAAAAAAAAAAATCACGAGCTTATTACCATTATCTGCCTGAACCCAATGTCCTGTCTTATCCAATAAATTCCTAACACTAAGGTTCTCAGACATATCTGGCCTGTGTCAGACCCTGCCACTTTGATTTGGCCCTCTCTCTGCCTGGGAGCCCCTAGTCAGCTTCCTCTGTCCAAGCCCCACCCACCCACTTTCTGAGTTCTACCTCCCCTCACCCTTCCTGAGCACCCTAGCCTGTGACTGTCTCTTCTCAACTTCTCTTCTGACCCAGAGCACAAAGTTAGTTCTGCACAGGCTGCTGAGTGGGCTCTAGACCCTATAGGTCAGGAATAAAGGCTCTGGGTTTTGACACACAGGGCCCTCCATATACTCTGTCAAATACTACTGTTTTTTAGTGGCAAACAGCATGATGCAGTAGGGAAACAGATCATGAGGTGTTCCCTGCCCCGTCCCCTGACAGCAACAAAAATATCTGCTAAAAAACAAATCGGTACAATTTCTTTATCTTGTCAAGCGAGGAAACAGAACAGGGAAGCTGAAAACCTAACCAATACGTCTTTTAATGGCTCAGATAGCTTAGGAAAGGCAAACAAGCACCTGGACCTGAGACAAAAGGTCAGTGGCTGTGGAGGGAAGCAGGCCAGGTGCCCCTGAGGCCAAGCAGGCCAGAGCCTGCGCTGGGGTGAATTGGGAAAGGAAAGTTGATCAACCGGAGAGTCCAGTCAAATCCCCAAGCCCATTTCTGAAACACCAGAGGGTCAATGCCTTGTACGAGCAAACGTAGGCATATTCAAAGGCAGATGTGGCCACACATATCCACAGTCCCGGTATGGGATGCCAAGGCAGAAGGTTTGTCTCAAGTTCGAGACCAGCCTGGGTGACACAGTCTTCTCGAGGCAAGCCTGAGCTACAATGTGAGGTCCTGTCTCAATACAATTCACCGAGAGTTGGAGATACGGTGCATGCCTGTAATTCCAGTCTTTAAAAGTTGGAGGCAGGAGAATCAGGAGTTCAAGACCAGCCTTGACTATATGAGACAGTGTGTCAAAACAACAAAGTTCCACAAAGCTGGACATGGTGGTAGAGAAATCTGCCTGTCTCTGCCTTCTGAGTGCTGGGATTAAAGACATAATTCATGGAAGTATTGGGTTTATTTTTTTAATTGTTGTTTGTTTTGTGGTGTTGGTGACTGAGTCCAGAGTCCCATGTATACCAGGCAAGAGCTCTTCTACCGAGCTACAGTCCTCACCTGTCACTGTCTGTTGTTTGTTTGTTGTTTTGTTTATCAGGGTTTCGGTCTTAGGCTGGCCTCAGTAAGTGGCCTCAGCTGGCTCTGGACTTGGCTTTGTACTTGGGGAATCTTTTTCTCCCAAATGTGAACAAGAAATGCTGAGGTTGACAGGGGCTCCAGAGCAAGGGTACTGCGTGGTTGTTGCTGGTGCTGCTTTGAGTTGTAGAGAGAGGTTTATTAGAGATTATAGGCGGGAGTTTAAGAGGGAGGGAGAGCCATGCTGCTTGAGGCTTGGGGTCAGTCACATGGGCGATGGAAGGAAAAAGTGAAAAGGTACTGGAGAAAGCATCCTTAGTTAGGCCCAGGCCACCATCAGGAAGAAAGGCAGGGAGGCTGGCCTCTGGGGGGGGTTCCTTTCTGTTGTTGTTTATTTTGGTTTTGAGACAGAGACTTGCTATGTTGCTTTGGCTGGCCTGGAACTCACTGCCTATCAGTAGATTAGGAGAAGACTTTGGCCTGCCTGCCTGCCTCCCAAGTGCTGAGGGTACAGGCTTGTGCCCACACCAGACTCATCCCGGGCCTTTTTGATTCAGTATTTCAGTATATCTCCTGGCTGGCCAGAGCGCAGTCTGTGAATGAGTCTGGACTTGGACTTGCAGTGGCTCCTTCCCTCTGCCCCCTGAACTTAGAGACTGCAGGGCAAGTGCTCCCATGCCCACCTCACAGAAGAGTCTGGAAGGATAAATAAAGCCCACTAATGAGGAAACAGGGCTAGGCAGGTGTTCCATTTGGTAGGGCGCTTGTCTGGTATACATACAGATCTGGGTTTGGTTCCAGCACTTTATAACCCAGGGATGGAGGCACACGTCTATAACCCTAGCGCTGTGAAGTAGAAGCAGGAAGATCAGAAGTTTAAGATCATCTCCCGTTATAGCCTCTCCCCAAACATAGCAAGTCTGAGGAAGCCTAGGCAAATGAGACTCTCAAAGGGGAAAAGAATAGGCATTATCCTAAGGAGGACTTCCCCTTGAATAAACATCTTATCTCATGACTTACATGGATTGACGGCCATAAAAGAATTGTGAGTTCTGACTGTCTTTCCTTGCATTTCCTTATTTCATTCCATCTTTATAAAATTCCCCTTTCACCTCAGGATTGTTGCTCAAAGATGTCTAGTGGCTTTCATTTCTTCATGCATGGAATGTAAACTTTATCAAGCCTGGCTTTACCAAGCCCTTGGCAAAATGACCAGCTTCTGCCTTCATAGGAGTCCGTGTTCCCCCCACAGAGCCAGCCCCCTCTCTCCTGGAGGCACCAGATACCATATCCAGCTTTGTTCCCAGCTCTGCCTGGGGCTCAGCTCTTCTTTGCTGCCTGTATCAGATATTCTGCATGAGAAACTCTGCATGAACCATACTACTTGGCATATGTGTTTACATGTGTGTGGCCACATGCATGTCATGGTGGGAGCAGAGGTCAAAGGACAACTTGTGGGAGTGTGTTCCCTCCCTCCACCATATGGGTCCAGGGATTGAACTCAGCTCTTCATGTTTGGCGACAGGTGCCTTTACATGCTGAGCTCATCTCCAGAGTGGAGATAAAGATGCCACTGAGTATTAAGGCTATAGCGCCTATAGGACATGGCCAGGGTCCCCTGACTCATCAAGTGACAGTATCTGTCAGGATCAAGGCAGGAAACAGAAGGTACACTCTAGTTTACGAATTTTAGTAGAATTCAATAATGTAAACATGCCAGTGTAAGGTCAGGGTGTGCACTATAGGGCTAGTTTGTGAGGTGCTATGAAGTCTGCATGGAGACAGGGGGCTGCTGAAGATTCTAGACCCCTGAGGACTGTAGTGGTCAGTGTGGACAGCCGTTGGACACCGTCCAGGTCAGAGAATGGCGAGGAACTGATGCTCACTTCTTCTTGTCTTTCCCCAGTGGCTCTAGAGGGACCCTCTTTGGCCTCTTTGGATGTCAAATGTTAAGGGGTGTGTTGAAGTCCATTTATGGATCAGCCTCCTGGGCCACAAACCAAGGGACAGAAGTAAAAAGTGGCTTGGAGGTGGGATCTGCAAACAGAAGTTGTATCAACAGAGGTACGTCCTTGCTTAAACTTTCAAGTTCTTCATTATCATATGAAACAATGGTCATATGCATTAAAACCACACTACAATAATGACATCAGTTATGAAAAACGAAACCCTCCTTGACAACCTCAGATTTCTGATCTCTCCATCCCACTGCGGCTTACTCCAAGCATAGAATCCTCGAGGAAGTTCCTTGATAGAGTTCCCACAGACCCACAGTATCCCTCAGCATTAGATTTTTAGTTAGCTTCCTAAAAAACGTTAGCGTGGACATTAGTTTCTACAAATTAACATGCAAGCAATCCCATGGGAACTGCAATCGGAATGGGCCCAGGCAGCTGGGCTGTGGACTGGGCCAAGATGGTGGGGACAGGAGGTCAAGACAGCTTTCTCTGCAGACATTGCTGTCCGCAAAGGAGCCTGCATGCAGCCTTTATGGCAGCTACTGAGGGCATTGGCCACTGGCTGTCAGAGCTCGAGAAGGAAGAAAAACAAACCCTTTTACTGCCTACTGCACCTGCCAATTAAAGAACCCAATGAGGAGCTGCCTCACAGCATTGGCTCGTAAAACTGCAATTGGCACTTGGCTGCCCTGCCTTTGTAACCTCCTGGCAGGAGAGTCTGGGGGTTTTATGGGAGGAAACATCTTAAGGGCAGAACCTTCTACCTTGGATGAGGTTTTTATTCACCTTTATCCGAGGTTCTCTGGGGGCAAAAGTCATAAAAGTTTCACGACAGTGACCTCCTCCAGACCCAGGAACTTAGAGGGCAGTGTAATGAGAATTGCAGGAACCCAGTGTTCTCAGACTGCGTGCATCCACACGTCACGGAGAAAGGATTCTCAGTTCCTGTCCTGGCAGACTTGTTTCCAGAGAAATGAAATGATGGTCACATGCAGCTCTCAGGGGCTGGGTGCCCCTGCTCCCAAAAGAAATGTCACTGGAGTCTATAAACAGTAGCCTAACAAAAAACAAACACAAAGATGGACTTCTTTTATGTGTATGAATGTTTTGCCTGGATGGATGGATGGATGGATGGATGGATGGATGGATGGATGGATGGATGGACACCTCTTGTGGGCCTGGTGCTCCCAGAGGGCATTGGGTCCCCTGGAACTAGAGCTACAGATGCTTGTGAGCTACCATGTAGTTGCTGGAAATCAAACTCAGGCCCTCTGTGAAAGCAGCAGCCAGTGCTCTAAAATTCTGGCCCATCTCTCTGGCCCTGTGGCTTCACTTAGGAGACAAAACTAAATTCTTTACCCCACATCCCAACCCAATAATGCCCTATGCACAGTGCATCCTCCCCACTGTGGACTGAGGAAGGCTTCTTTCCTCCTCCTCCATGCATAAGCTATTAGAATTGATTATAATTATAAAGAATTATACAGATATGGTTTGGACAAGATGGCCTCATCGCTGTTCCTGCCGGAGGCCTTTTGCATTTGCTGATCTGTTTATTGTTATTTAGTTTAGAGATATTTTTATTACATTTCATGTGCCTGTGTGTGTGCCTGTGTGTATGCCTGTGTGTGTGCCTGTGTGTGTAAGTGTGTGTGCCTGTGTGTGTGCACCTGTGTGTGTGTGAGTGTGTGCCTGTGTCTGTGTGTATGTGTGTGCATATGTGTGTGTGTGTCTGTGTGTGTGTCTGTGTGTGTGTATGTGTGTGTGTGTATCTGTGTGTGTGTCTGTGTGTGTGTGTATGTGTGTGTGTGTCTGTGTGTGTGTGTCTGTGTGTGTGTGTGTGTATGTGTGTATGTGTCTGTGTGTGTGTCTGTGTGTGTGTGTGTCTCTGTGTGTGTCTGTATGTGTGTGTGTGTGTCTGTATGTGTCTGTGTGTGTGTGAATGTGAGTGTGTGTGTCTGTGTGTGTGTCTGTGTGTGTCTGTGTGTGTGTGTCTGTGTGTGTGTGTCTGTGTGTGTGTATGTGAGTGTGTTTGTGTGTGTGTGTGTCTGTGTGTGTGTGAGTGTGTGTGTGTGAGTGTGTGTGTGTGTCTGTGTGTGTGTGTCTGTGTGTGTGTCTGTGTGTGTGTGTCTGTATGTGTCTGTGTTGTGTGAATGTGTGTGTGTGTGTCTGTGTTGTGTGAATGTGTGTGTCTGTGTGTGTGTGTGAATGTGAGTGTGTGTGTGTGTATGTGTGTGTGTGTGTGTCTGTGTGTGTGTCTGTGTGTGTGTGTCTGTATGTGTGTGTGTTGTGTGAATGTGAGTGTGTGTGTGTGTGTGTGTGTGTGTGTGTGTGTGTGTGTATACAACTTACAAGATACAGGACTCTCCTTCCACATGTGGGCCCTGGGGGTTGGATTCAGGTCATCAGACTTGGCAGCAGGCACCATTACCTGATGAACCATCTCACCGGTCTCTGTTTACTTGTTTAATGTTTATACGTGGATGCTTGAGTATTTGTATGTGCCCCATGTGTGCAGGGACCTACAGAATTCAGAGGCATAGCATCCCTTGGGACCGAGTTAGACCACTGTGAGCTGCCTGGGTGTGGGGAAGCAGCCGTTTGCAAGAGCAGGAAACACCCTTCAACCCGAGCCACCTCTTCAGTCTCCTGGTTTGTGCTTTTACACTCTTTTAAAGATATATTTAGTTTTGTTTTATGAGTGTTTTGTCTGAATGTGTGTCTGTGCACCATGTGTGTGCCTGGTGCCCAGAGAGGTCAGAATAGAGTGTCAGACCCCCGGGAACTGGAGTTGCGATGTTTAGGAGCCGCCATGTGAGTTTGAGGAATGGATCAGGCCCTCTGCAAGAGCGGTTGGTGCTCTTAGCTGCTGAGCCACCTCTCCACTCTGTTTGGTTTTTCATAGGGCTTCCTAAGTGCCACCTGGCTTTGACGCCCTGATCCTTGTCCTTGTTACACCTCTAGGGCTGCTGCGATTATAAACATACACTTGGCTTTGCCATTGTTTCCGGGTAGTTCCAGGATTGAGCCCAGGGCCTTGTGCGTGCTGGGCGAGTGTCCGTCACTCGCTGTGCCCAGCCCTTCTTTATTTATTTACTGCTTATTTCTGCGGTTGGTTTTCAGGCCAGCTTCTAACTCTCTATGCAGCTGAAGATGTGTTTGAGCTCCTGATCTTCCCTTAGCCCCCAGAGCGTTGGGACTTCAGCCACTCCTCTTCACTTATTTTTATCATAGTAAAATATACTTACTATAACATCTGTCATTGTCACCTTCCTCCTTCCCTTCTTCCCTCTTGTGTGGTTGTTACTGTCCTCCAGCACTGATCAAACCCCAGGCCTGCTGCATGCTAGGCTGGCATACCGCTAAGCAGGCTGGCATAGCACCGCTAAGCTGCCTTCCCAGCTCCATTTCAGCCATTTACATTACATTAAGTGCATGCTATACACTAAGTATAGCCGCTACCAGCACCATCTCCAGAGCCTTTTCATCTTCTCCACAGAATCTCTGCCTTTTAAACACTTTTAATCACCCCCCCAGCCCCTCCAGTCCCCATTCTACTTTCTGCCTTTTCTAGTTCTGGGAATTAAATGGTAGGTTCTCAGCCATGGTAAGCACGTTCTCTACCACTGAGCCATGCCCCAGTTCCTTTAAGAACAAGCAAACTTATTTTTATTTTGTGCCAGGTCTCCCTAGCTCAAGGGCTAGCCTTGAACTTATCGTGTAACTCAGAGGCCTTGAACTGTCAGTCCCCTAACAGCTGGTTGGATGCAGATCTGTGTTGTCAGGCTCAGCCTGCCTCTATCATCTGCACTATGCCAGGTACCTCATGTGAATGGAACCATACAGCATTTGTATTCTAAAGTCTGGTTTGCTTTACTTAACATAAGGTCTTCAAGAGATTCTGCACACCATCACATATGTCGAGAACTTCATTCCTCTTAAAAGCTTAATAATATATTTATTCTTACGTTTGTTCCACGTTGCTTGCTCACCTGACAGTGGACATCTGAGTTGATTCTACCTTTTGGCTATGGTGAATGATGCCACCATGAATGCTAGTGTTGGGGACCATCACCATTCTCACCACCTCAGGCCTCTGAGATAGAAAATCACTGCCTCTTAAGACGTAAGCAGAACGTTCAGCAGAGCATTCCTAGATACAGGCTTGTGGTTTTACAGCCGGTTAAAGAACAGCTCAGGCTATTCCTCCTGCTACAGTTTTACAGCCAGTTAAAGATTAGTGCACGGCATTCCTTCTACTGACCCTTCCATCCTGCCCGTGTGCAAACCCTGCTCACATCCTGCCCATGGTCCTATATAAGCCTCCCCTGAGAAAATAAAATGTGTCAGCTTGATCAGAACACTGTCTTGCTGTCATCCTTCCTATCCCTTGTCCTTCAAGTGCCCCCACGTGTTTCCCGGTCGGTCATTGACGGCCCCGTGGGTCGGGGCATGCTAGTGTTCCCTCCTCTCTCTTCAAGCCCTTGCTTTCAAATCTTTTGTGTTCTGACCTGCAAGTCAGGATTGCTGGATCAAGCCAGGCATGGCGATGCATCATGCCTGCTAGTCTAGCACTTGGAAGATGAAGCATGCGCACAAGAGAATACCTAAAAGGGGGATTATTTGGGGGAAGGAGGGGATCCGTGGGAGCGGGAGGAGAACAATGAGAAAATAAGGGTGAATCTGATCAAAACACATTATATACATGTATGAAAATGTCATCATGAAACCGTTACAATGTATACTTAATGTATACTAAACCGAAAAGCTGGATCAAATGGCAATTTTGTTTTTAAATACTGGGATCGAAACCAGGGTCTTATACAGGTTAAGTTAGATGTGCTCCTGTTACCAAACACAAGCCTAGTGACTTGTTGCATGCCAGGCCAGTCCAAGTTGGGAAAGAAGTTGTGGAGGCGAGGTAGATGGCCATATTGGGAGAGTCAGCTCAATGAGGAGGTGCAGGACCTCTTGTCCAAAGTCCATCTTGAAAGTTGAATTAAGAGTGGTTTATAAACAGTGGCTGGGCAGGCGGTGGTGGCGCACGCCTTTAATCCTAGCAATAGGGAGGCAGAGGCAGGTGGATCCCTGTAAATTTGAGGCCAGCCTGGTCTACAGAGCGAGTGCCAGGACAGACTCCAAAGCTACACAAAGAAATGTTACAACAGGTTCCTCCCTGCTGGCCTCCCGATCCTGCCGCCAGTCCCGCAGCCACGTGTGCCCCAAATAACACTCAGAGACTCTGTATTTGATACAATCCTGTTGGCCAATTACCATTATTGTTAATGGGCTAGCTCTGTCTTAATTATTAACCCATTTCTACTTATCTAAGTATTTCTATGTGGTCATCTTATCGGGGAGCCTCGGCTGGCGTCCTGCTTCTTCCCTGGGCTACATCTCGACTCTAACTTCGACTTCCTCTTTCCTCCTCCTAGTCTCCTAGCCCCGCCTATCTAGTTTTCTATTGGCCACAGTGCTTTATTAACCAGTATGAGAAACATATACAGAATAACATCTCCCATCAAAGAAACCCTGTGTTTAAAAAAAAAAAAAAAAAAAAAAAAAAAGGGAGGGGGGTTGGGCTGGAGAGATGGCTGAGCAGTTAAGAGCACTTGTTAGTTCTGCAGAAAGCCTGGGTCCAATTCCCAGCACGCACATGGTGTCTCAGTACCTTCTGTAACTTCAGTTTCAGGAGATCTGACACCCTATTCTGGCCTCCTTGAGCACCAGGCACATACATGTTACGTAGACATGTATGTCTACGCAGGCAAACACCCTGCATGTAAATACACTTTAAAGAATAAAAGTAAATGGCTTGCAGATTGCAGTGCCTTTTCATGGTGGGTGAGCCGGAGGATACATGTGCTGTCCTGTGGCTGGTCACAAGAGCCTTTTCGGTTTGCCAGTCTCAAGAGCAAAGACCATTATTTCTTCGAGCTATTCTTGTCACCAGTCATTTCCTCACTTGCAGTTTCTGAGTTCCCGACATATTAGGTAATGAGCTATGTAACTGGGGCAGCCTCCTTGGAGCCCACTTGCTGACTGCCAAACACATGTTTATAAACATCCTAAAGAAGATCCTTAGGAAGACGTGCATGGTTTCCCTACCACTGAGCCGTTTCCACTCCTAAACGCTGTCATCCTACTTTATATTTACATCTATGTGTATATGCCTGCATGTTTGTGTGTATACTGCATGTACACAGGTGCCTATGCAGGCCAGAGAAGATTTCCTGGAACTGGAGTTACCGGGAAGGGAGAGCCGTGATAAAGGTGCTGGGAACTGAACCCAAACCCCCTTCAAGATTGACAAGTGTTCCTAACGACTGAGCCACCTCTCTAGTCCTCTCAAAAGCTAATTCTGATACTCACAATTTGGAGACTGCCATATTGTGGCTGTGTCATCTTACATTCCCACTGACCTAGCTAACCTACTTTTGCTTATATTTTTATTTCCTGATTTCCCGCACTTGGCTGTCAGCTCCACGAGGGTGGGGATTTACTTGTGAATACTTAAATGTTTACACATGGCAACCGGATCAGAACGGATTTGTTAAGGGGATGAGCTGGCTCAGCTTCTGACCTCAGCCTTGCATCATCCTGAACCTTCAAGCCCAGCTTAATACCCACGCTGCTTTCCTCGGTCCCTGTCAGGAGAAGCATCTGTACGTGTATGTCTGTGCGTGTGTGTGCATGTGCGTGTGTGTGCATGTGCGTGTGTGTGTGTGTGTGTGTGTGTGTGTGTAATAGACTGTGTGTGTGTGTAATAGACTGTGTGTGTGTGCATGTGCGTGTGTGTGTGTGTGTGCGTAATAGACTGTGTGTGTGTGTAATAGACTGTGTGTTTAATAGACTGTGTGTGTAATAGACTGTGTGTGCATGTGTGTGTGTGTGTGTGTGTGTGTGTGTGTGTGTGTAATAGACTCAGTGTGTGTGTGTGTGTGTGTGTGTGTGTGTGTGTGTGTGTGTAATAGACTATGTGTGGAGGTAAAGAACAATTTTGGGAACTCTGTTCTCCCTTCCTACTCTGTTGAAACATGGTCTCTCTTGTTTCTTTCATGGTTTTTTTTAAGATTTATTTTAATCATGTGTATTTGTGCATGTGTCTACTTGCAGGCGCATACATGAATACAGGTGCCAGAGTCCAAGAGAGGGCTTCAGCGCCGAGCCGGAGTTATGGGAGGTTGAGAGCTGCCTGACAGGGGTGCTGGAGACAAACAGGCTTGCTGGAAGAGCGGACGCGTTCTTAAACTCGGACTTCTCTCTCCAGCCTCCCCTGCTGTTGTTTTCTGCTGCACGGAATACTCCAAGCTAGCTGTCCTAAATTCTGTGCCTCTACCTCCCCTAGGAGTGATGGGATTAAGTGTATGCCTCATCTGCTAAATAAATAAATAAAAGGGTCCAAGGGCTGAGGTCATCGGGTTTCACTTTTACCCACTGACCATCTTTCAGCTCCTCATTGGACATTTTCTCTTTTGCTGTCTCCCCAGCCCAGGTCGTGTGCATAGGCTCAGTACACACGGTAAAGGGATGGTCCCAATGTGTAGTGATTAAGTAGTGACTGCGGGCGAGCAGCCCAGAGCTCTCCAAAACTAATCACGTGAAGAATCCCTGAACATATGGTCTTGACAGGAGCCTAAATCTTCTGCTCTGAGACTATTGGACCTGATACCTGCTAGCATTCTCTTAGTATGTGTGCTGTCGGGTCAACTGCTTGACAGGAAGCTTTGAAAGCTCACAGTGTGACAGAGGTGACATGAAGAGAATGTCCAGGTGGTCTCTTCATGTCCTTAATATCCAGGGTGTGGTGTACTCCTGTGGTCCTGGCATTTGTGGGGCAGAGACAGATGGATCAAGGAGTTCAATGCCAGGCTTCTTACCAAATTCAAGGTTAACCTGTGCTACCTGAGACCCTGTTTCAGAAAGCTAAAAGGAGGCCTGGGAATATAGCTGAGTAAAGTGCTTGCCTCACATGGAGGAAACCCTGGGTTTGATCCCCAACAACAAATAAATCAGGTGAGGGAGAGTATACTTGCAGACCCACAATCCCAACACTCAGAAGGGAGCACGGAATTAAGAGGTTCAAGGTCACATTCCGTGGCTTCATTAAGAGTCTTGCTTAGCCTGAGCTACGTGAGACGCTGTCAAACAAAACAAACAAACAAAAACCTCAAACAATAAGACACCCGAGGGACTGGGATAGATCAACGAAGTGTCTGCTGTCACCGGTGCTGGCTGAAGACCTGAGTTGGGACATCCCGTACCTAAACACCGAGAATCCGTAACCCCAGTGCTGAGGGCAGGGAGTCAGACACAGACAGGTCCCTAGAGCTCACTGGCCAGACAGCCCAGCCAAATCACCACGTTTCAGGTTCACTGAGGGACCTAATCTCAGAAAATAAGGAGGGGCTTGAGAGACGGTTCATTTCTTATCACCCGTTAGCAGCGCTTTGCTGCTTTGCTGCCCTTGCAGAGGACCTGGGTTCAGTTCCCAGCACCCACCTGGTGGCTCATAGCTGCCGGCAACTCCACTTTCAGGGTATCCAAGGCTTCTGGCCTCTGTATTCATACACAGATACAAAAGACATAATTTTAAAAAATCTTAAAACAAAA
Source organism: Cricetiscus sungorus (assembly GCA_030556225.1). Classification (NCBI taxonomy): domain Eukaryota; kingdom Metazoa; phylum Chordata; class Mammalia; order Rodentia; family Cricetidae; genus Cricetiscus; species Cricetiscus sungorus. The sequence continues at coordinate 9,425,252 of JANBXA010000202.1, read as the reverse complement.
CGAGGAGGAACAGGTGTGGCGGTGCACACCTTTAATCCCGGCACTCGGGAGGCAGAGGCAGACATATTTCTGTGAGTTTGGTATGTAGAGAGAGCTTCAGGTCAGCCATGACAATATAGTGAGACCTTGTCTCCAAAGGAGGAGAGTGGGGCTGGAGAGATGGCCCAGCACGTGTTGCTCTTGCAGAGGACCTGGGTTCAGTTCCCAGCACCCACCTGGTGTCTCACAACCATCTGTAACTCTAGTTCCAGGGGATCTGATGTCCCCTTCTGAACTATACAGACACCGAGCACTCTCGCAGTGCACAGACGGTACCTGCAGACAACACACCTCTACACATAAAATTTAACTAAGAGATAAAAATGGAGGAAAGAGATCTAGGAAGGTACCTGACATCAACCTCCAACCCACTTACATGTGCATATGTGTGATACGTGCACAGGTGCATGCACACACACACACACACACACACACACACACACACACACACGTTAAGGACAGAGCAGGCCTTGCCTGGTAGCTGTGCACAGCTTGTCTACCCTCGTCTGGACTACTGCCCATTCTAGCTTCAGAATGGGCCACACAAGAGCAGCACGGACTTCCTGTTCCTATTGCTGAGGACCGGAAGTTCTTAGAGCTCACACAGTTTGCTAGGTTATTTAACACCTTTTCCGGCTCTTCGGCCAGGGAATTCCCATTTGTAAGTGGGGAGGGGGCTTTGGGTTCCTCATCACTCAGCTCTTTGTCCATAAACACGGCTTCAGTGGAGTCTCTGAAGGGTTGTCTGTCCCAGAGCTCGGCTGAAGAGGTCTTACCTAGCAAGAATAAGTCAGGGGATCGTAGGACCAGGACCCGTGTGGGTGGGGGCCGAGAGGTGGAGGCCAGATTTGGAGCTGCGTTTCAGCAGAACTGGCATTGAGATGTCCGAGGGGCCTCTGGTGAAGTCAGTTATGTCCACTGGCACAGCAGGGATACACCAGGCACGTTTTTAAACAAGGACACAGGTATAGCGGGGGTCAGGAGACTGACGGTCCTGGAGAGCCGGGCTCAAAGGAAGCAGTTGTGTATACACGGGACCCAAAGGAGACGCCCCCACCCAGTGCAAGGCCTGCTACAAGACGGCCCAGGCAAGCTCAACTCTGGCTTCATAAAACGTCTGCACAGTGAGCACTAGCCCTGCTCCAGTCCCCAGTGTCGCCAACGAAACACATGGGCTTACTTTTCTCAGTGCAACCCGTGGTCATTTAGGGACAAGTCAGCCAGGAGACCGTGTGAGTCTCAAAAGCCAGCAACCCTGAGCTTCGCTGAGGCCTGTAAGGATTTGCACAAGGGGATGACTTGAGATCCCAATTAGTCATCCTGGCAGCTGTTTCCTGCCTCCTGTCCCTTCCCCTTGCCTTCCTGGGCCTCTCCACGGTGGTAAGTGGATATGGCCTAGACTCATCAATTATTACTGCTGGAAAGTAGCTTACACAGCAGCTCGTGTGCCTGCTTTACTGGACAGATGGACAAGTCAGGGACAGAAGGGAACAGGATTAACCCAAACCACATGAGTGCCTAGCGTCAGCCTTAGTGAGAGCCCTATCAGCTCACCAATCTACCACAGCTATTCATGGCACTGACAGGTCTCACGGACAGCATGCTGTATCGGGGGCCAGTGACACTTCTGAGAATAGATAGGCAAAGCTACTTAGGGTGGTTTTGGGGTAAACAAGAGATGACGAGGGTGCCAAGGACAGACAAGGGCTGGGAGTGGGGAAATGGTGGGGCTTGCAGTTGTAGAGAGCTCAGCTAGAAAGAAATGACTTAGACGCAAGGGGAGGCAGGAACTAGGGACAGAGGCATGGGGCAACCTGGGGAAGACCTGTACAGAGGCCACGAGGCAGGACTAAGCCTGGCGTGTTCTAGAACCATGACAAATTAAGCATGGTGAGCTTAGTTGTAGAGAGCCACGTAGTGCCACGCCTTAAAGTGGCGCTGGCTTCCGCCTTACACCTTCCCGCTGGTGAAGACTCTCTGGGTAAACAAGCCCTTAATTGGTTAAGTCTGTTCAGCCTGTCTGCTTCCGCATTAGAGTAGCCTATCTGCAGGGTCCACGTGGCTCACGGGGGTTGGTTAGCTCAAGGGGATTTAAGCCTGTGCAGGGGTCTCCCCCCCCTCCTCTCTCTCTCCCCCTCCCCCTCCCCCTCCCCCTCTCTCCCTCCCTCCCTCCCTCCCTCCCTTCCTTCCTGCAGGCCAGAAGCAACATGTTTAAAGGATCCTGATTAAAACTGCATGAAGATCTACCCTGAGTCGCGTCTTCCTTGCTGGCGAGGGCAGGCGCGTACAATTAGTTTGGAAATAAACTGGCAAGCAACTTGACGTGGAGGCTTAAGAGTCCATGAAAAGGCCTTTAAATCTCTGTCCAAGTATCTAATTCATGGATTTGTCTTTTCTCCTGACTCTCAAACACACAATGACAAGGGCAGGGTGGGGTGGCCAACAGGCTTCCAGGAAATGTTTAGCAATAGTATGGGAGCAGGCACACGAGGTGCTGCGTGAGCCCCAGCACCTGCCCCAGGAGGCCCCCGAGAAGACAGGACACGTGGTGGCCTCCCGTCTCAGGATACAGAGCCCATGTGCCAAGCCAAGTCCAAACTAGTTGAATAGGCAGAGTCTGCAGATCTGAAAACAAACAAAAAAAGAGGCCCTGCTTACACTTGCTTAACCAGCAGACACACAGCGCTTTCACCAGGGCGGGAGATGGTTTAGTAGGTCAATGTCCTGCCTTGCAGACATGCGGACTTGAGATTGATCCCCAGAAAATGCACAAAAATGGTAGTCCTAACGGCACATTGTTGTAGGAACTCAATCAGCCAATAGCCTGTGGGGTACCGGTCCATTAAGGCGTGGTCTCCGGTGTGAACAGATAATGGGGAGCAGAAGTGTGTCCTGGCCCTCTTGGGTGGCAGTCATGGATCAGACCTCAGCCTCCGGCGCCCCTGGTGGCTCTCCACCATTATTGTGTGAGGGTCCTCAGTAAGTATTTGTCATCCTTTTATTTGGGCTTTAGTGGATTTCCTTACTCAGACCCACAGCTTGTAACCCAGTTCTGAGGATCCCTGGGCTCTCTGGCCAGCAAGTCTAGCCTACTGTTCTGGTTTGTTGTTGTTGTTGTTGGTTTTGTTTGATTTTTTGAGACAGGGTTTTTCTGCGTAGCTTTGGAGCCTATCCTGGAACTCACTCTGCAGATCGGGCTGGCCTTGAAATTTCAGAGATCCACCTGCCTCTGCATCCCAAGTGCTGGGATTAAAGGCGTGCAACCACCACTCCTGTTCTGGCCTTAAAGAACGAAAAGGACAGTCTTGAAATTGATATGCAAGGAAGTCCTCTAGTACACACACACACACACACACACACACACACACACACACACACACACTTAAAAAATAGGAAAGAGGAGCAAGTCCCCAGTTAAAGCTAGTGGAAAGAGTCACATTGCAGGCCAGCACTGCGCAGGCCTTGGCTAACTGAAAAGTAGGGATATTTTTGTAGCAGTGTCTAATGTCCTGTGCCTCCTGCCAGCGTCCCATGCCCACTCAAGTGAAGGCCTCTGAAGACGGGAGTGCCAGGGGCAAGTGAAGGTGCCAACCAGGCCTTGAGTGGGCAGTGGGTTGATTAACACTACAGTTTTAGAGCAGGCTTCTACCTGCCAGGGTTCCTGTCTTCCAGAGGAAGGTGTGACACGCCTTAGGGCAAAACTGAGTGGACAAGCCTCCTCATTGGGTCCGCAGCCTCTCCTGGTAGCCAGGACCCGCTTCCCTGTGCCTGCTCTAGGAAGGGTCTGGGAAAAACAGGAGCCAGACCCACGGTTTCGTCAGGATTCAGGGAAGCTGGACTTGGACTCTGACCCTGATTGCTGCTCTCTGTGCTTCCTCTTCCTTCTCCAAGGCAGCCCAGTTTGGGAGTCAAAGCCAACTCAATTCCACAGTTATTTACTGAATTAGCTCATACATGCCCCCAGACATTAGTTGGACGAGTCCCAAGATAGATTGAGACAGCCTCATCTCAAATCCTGGCTACAGGATCTACAAACAACAAACAAGCATGACATAGGGCGGCTTAACTATCATGTAGCGTGAGCACTGTCTAAATCCTAAGCTCCAGCTCGGTCTGAGAAAGCTGCGTCTTTCTTCTTCCTGGGTCATGGCCACCATGACCATCAGCTACAGACAATACTGCACCTCTTCTGAGGATGAGCCAGAGGGTGCAGGGAGAACTAACGCGGGCAAAGCACCGTGTTAACACCACACCGATATTTTACAGCCACTGTCCCACTTAGTGTCAACCTTAACTTCGGAAGGTGGCTATTGTCTCCGCTTTACAGAAATATTAAATATCATTCATTGCTAAAATGCACTAAGGCTCACGGGCAAGGGTGCTTGCTTAGTATGTACAAGGTTTGGTCCCTCCCACTGAATGGCAACCGTAGCAACCACAAATCATGCAACTTGACCAGACATGGTTGACATGTTCTAGTGGTCACAGCGGCTGTGGAGGAAAGAGGATGGCTGAGGGTTCAAAACCAACTTGGCCTACATAGTGAATTCCAGGCCAGGCTGGGCTATGAGTGAGACCCTGCTTCAGAGGAAACAACAGGTAGTGTGGCTCAGTGATAGAGGCCACGAGTTCAATCACCAGTGCCGCAAAAGAAACAAAGCAGCAACAGCGATGCCTGACCTTGCTGGTCCACACTTACATCCCCAGAGCTGAGGGTACTGATCTGAGTTCAAGCCCAGCCTAAACTACATAGTGACTCCAAGGCTGACTGGGGCTACATATTCAGCTCTGTATCAAAAACCAAATAAATGAATGAAGGGTCCTGCCAGGCACACCTTTAACCCCAGCACTTGAGGTGAGGCAGGCAGATCTCTGTGCATTCAAGGCCAGCCTGGTCTACAGAGCTAGCTCCAGGACAGCCAGGGCTATGTAGAGAGACCTGGTGTCAAAAACAAACAAACAAACAAACAAACTGTGTATGTGAGTGTGTGTGCATGTGAGTGTGTGTGTGTGTGTGTGTGTGTGTGTGTGTGTGTGTGCATGTGAGGGTGTGTGTGTGAGAGTGAGTGAGTGTGTGTGTGTGTATTTATGGAAAGAAAGTAGTCTCCTGGTATTTAACTCATAACATATTTAACCCTGGAAATGTCCCCATAACATCGCCATTTCTATTGCTCCCACTGAGGCTGACAGTCATTTCTGGAGGGTCACACTGCTGGCACCAGGGTGTGGCACTGCCTTTAGTTATTGCAGAAGCCTGTTTTCCTGCTAAGAGCGCACTCCGTCCCCGAGCTACACCATCAAGCCCTGGCTGCCTTTTTTCTCAGAGCAACTTTCTGGTTTTGTGTTTGTTAACCTTGAGTTTAGGAAAGCTCTTTCCCAGCAAAAATGAAAACAGAAACCCCAGAAATGATAAAGCCCACAGACTTCCAGCACATACAACAGTTGAAAATGCTTAAAATGGAAAACAACACAAGGAAATCTGGCTTAGCTTTGTTTGGGATCTCCAGGGTTCTCAGAACATGAAGAAGGAAACTGGCATTAAATTTCTTGGATGCTCCTCTTATCTCTCTCCCCCCCCCTTCTCTCCCTCTCTCCCTCTCCCTCTCTCTCTCTCTCTCTCTCTCTCTCTCCTTCCCTCCCTTTTTCTCTCCCTCCCCCCTCTCTCTGTCTCCCTTCTCTCTCTCCCTCTCCCTCTCCCCCCTTTCTCTGTCTCTTTGTCTCTGTCTCTGTCTCTGTCTCTCTCCCTCTCTCTCCCAGACAGGGTTTCTGCGTGTAGCCCTGGCTGTGCTGGAACTCACAGAGATCTGCCTGCCTTCCTCCCAAGTGCTGGGATTAAAGGCTTCGCCACCACTGAACCACTGACCACCACTGGCCCCCCTTGTTCCTTGAGTGGGAGAAACTGTATCTCTGGCCCTTCACCCATCTCAAAGCATCAAGAGTCTTTCCCAAGGATGGTGAGGATCCCGCCTGGTCCCTCATGGGTGGTTTCCTGTGAGCCCAAAGGTGGAAAGGAGATGTGTTGCAGTCAAGTGCACTTAGAAAAGGAAGACTGGGAGGCAGTTCGGTACTATTTTTAAAGACAGTTACCTCCTCACGGACGCTTCAGGGAGGGCATGAAGGCTGAGGTAACAGAAGGCCCCAGCCACCAGGCATGGAGGGTGAGGGCTGTGTGCCTAAGGAGGCATGACCAGAGCAGCAAGCTAGCCAAACACATCCCTAGCTTCCTTTTCTAGGTATACATTTTGTCAACTAATTTTGTGTGCGTGTGTGGGTGTGTAGACATACTGCCCTGGGGGTGTGGAGGTCAGGACAGCTGTAAGAGCTGGCTCTCTCCCTCGCCCATGCTGGTTATGGGGATCAAACCCAGGCCAGCGTGCTTGGCACCAGCCATCTTTACAGGGAACTGCGGCTTCTCAGGTGGGGCATATAAGGGAGGCACTTTCCTCTTAAAGGAAACCCAACACTGCTTTCTTTATTTTCCTCTGAACCGGTCCAATAAGTTTGCTGTAGTTTGAGTCTCTTACCAGATTCCTTCAAGTGAATTTATGTTGTTTCAATGATTCCAATAAAGCAGGCATGGTGATACACGCTTGTAACTCAGGAGTTCAAGACCAGCCTGGGAAACATGAGGCCCTGGCTCTCCCTCTATATGCAAATTTTGCATGGTTCAATCTTGAAAGCACAGTGAGGACTCCATCCTTAAGCATTGCCTTCTAAAATGAGAGCATTGGACTGGGACTTAGCTCAGACTTCAGTGTTTGCCCAGCACGCATGAAGTTCTGGGTTCGGGCACCAGCACCATGAAAACTGAACATGTGGCCCACATCTGTAATCCCAGCATGTGAGGGCAGAAGTTGGGGGAGTTAGAATTATCCTTGTCTATATGGTAAATTTAAAACCAGTTTGGACTATGAGGCAATATCCTGTCTCTGTGTGCGTTATTGAAAGAGAGGGAGAGAGAGAGAGAGACTACTACAAAGGTCAAAGGCCAAAGGTAGATAATAACTAATGCGCTATGTGACCCATAAATCTTGGTTTAAAAATTACTCTGCATGGGGCTGGGAGATGGCTATCAATAAAATACCTGAAAAAAATAATATGCACTTGCAAATATACTAAACACAAAAAGAAAGAAAGAAGAAAAGAAAGGAAGGAAGGAAGGAAGAAAGGAAGGAAGGAAGGAAGGATGGAAGGAAGAAAGACGTACTTATCAGCGTGGGCGTGCAGCTCAATTGGTAGAAGTTTGTCTAGCACGTACGAAGTGCTGTGGCACCCATGCCTGTAATCCTGGTGTTCTTGAGGCAGAGGCAGTAGAGCCAGAAGTTTAAGGTCATTTTAGCTACACAGTGACTTCAAGGCCAGAACAGAATATAGAAAACCATGTCTCAAAAATTAATAAATAAATCAGGATACTCTCCTTCATAAATAAACACCATATTACATCTAAGAAAATTAACCGAACACAACCTAAGGAAACTCATCATGAAATTTTACAATTGTATAAAATGCAAATTTCTTCATGGGCCAGAAAATGTTCTGTGGCTGTTGTTGTGTTGTTGTTTGTTTTTTTCTTTCTTTCTTCTTCTGTCTCTGCAAACTGTAGTCAATAATTGACTGAAAGAAAGAGAAAGGCCAAATACCATAACTCAGCAACCGGCTGAGGCGTTTCATGGAAATGACATGGTGTAGATATGAAGCAATCATCAGCATTTTTGCTTATGTAACGCTAGAGAATATGCACACCACTTTCCCTCTCCTGCCTTCCTTATCTCCTCCCTCTCTCCCTTCCGTCCCTCTCCATGCCTCTCGCTCTCTGTCTCTGTCTCTGTCTCTCTGTCTCTCTTTCCTCTCTCTCTCCCTGCCTCTCTCTCTCTCTCTCTCTCTCTCTCTCTCTCTCTCTCTCTCTCTCTCGCTCTCTCTGTCTCTGTCTCTCTGTCTCTGTCTCTGTCTCTCTCTCTCTGTCTCTCTCTCTCTCTGTCTCTGTCTCTCTCTCTCGCTCTCTCTGTCTCTCTCTCTGTCTCTGTCTCTGTCTCTGTCTCTCTCGCTCTCTCTGTCTCTCTCTCTGTCTCTGTCTCTGTCTCTCTCTCGCTCTCTCTGTCTCTCTCTCTGTCTCTGTCTCTGTCTCTGTCTCTCTCGCTCTCTCTGTCTCTCTCTCTGTCTCTCTCTGTCTCTCTCTCTCCTCTCTCTCTCTCTCTGTCTCTCTCTCTCTGTCTCTGTCTCTGTCTCTCTCACTCTCGCTCTCTCTTTCTCTGTCTCTCTGTCTCTCTGTCTCTCTGTCTCTCTGTCTCTCTCTCTCTCTCTCTCTCTATCCCCCTCCCCCTTGGTCTCACTGTGTAACCCAGGCTTGCCTCAAGCTCACTGTTGCCCTGCTTCCACTCTCCAAGTGCTGGTGTTCAGGGCAAATGTGCGGTTGGGTTGGGAGTTCAAGGCTCTGAGATCTCTGCACCCATAGCTGCTGGTGCTGCACTGAGGAGAGGGGGTGTGAAGGTGAGGGGTTTCTCAGTGTTCCTCTAGCTAACTGTGGAAAGAAGGAAGCGCGTGTGCTCGTGCGTGCATGCATGTGTGCGTGCGTGCGTGTGTGTGCTCCTGCGTGCGTGCGTGTGTGCGTGCGTGCGTGCGTGCGTGCGTGCGTGTGCGTGTGTGTGTGTGTGTGTGTGTGTGTGTGTGTGTGTGTGTGTCCATGAAGATCAGAAAAGGGCCCCAGATCTCCTGAGGCTGAGTTATCGACGCTGGGAGTGGCCTGATGTGGGAACCCTACTTAGGTCATTTGGAGGAGCCACAGTGCTCTTAGTCACTGAGCCAGCTCCCCAGTCCTTCAAATTGCTTTACTGAGATGGGTCTCATGCAGTCGGGGCTGGCTTTGAGCTGCCTGTGTACTGGGAGGTGACACTGAACTCCTGATTCTCCTGCCTCTGTCTCCAAGTGCTGGGATTATAGGCAACCACTGTTGTGTACTTTCCTCTGAAATTAAAATCGTCCATCTTGGGTAAACCCGATTAAATTCATGGTTCACCATGTTAGTCTTTGGTGCTACTTTGGTCTGACATTAGTCCTCCGTCTGGCTCTCTTGGCCACTTATTTCAAGCAAGCTTAGTAAGAATGAGGGCCGCAGCCAGAGACATGTCTCAGTGGTTAAGAACACTTGTTGCTCCTACAGACAACCTGGGGTTGGCTTTTAGCCCACCTGGTGCCTCCCAGCCATCTGTAAGTACAGTTCTAGGGGATCTGAAACCCTCTTCTGACCTCCAAGGGCGCTAGGCACGCATGTGTTGCACATACATACCCGCAGGCAAAACACCCACACACATACAATGAAATAAATAAAACAAAAGAAAGAAAGAAGGAAAGGAAGGAATAAAATAAAGGGAGGGAGGGAAGGAAGAAGGAAGGAAGAGAAGGAGGGGAGGGAGGGAAACAGGGAGGGAGAGAGGGAGAGAAGGAGGGGGAGGGAGGGGGAGAGAGAGAGGGAGGGAGGGAGGGAGGGAGGGAGAGGGAGGGAGGGAGAGGGAGGGAGGGAGGGGGAGAGAGGGAGAGGGAGGGGGAGAGAGAGGAGGGAGGGAGGGGGAGAGAGGGAGAGGGAGGGGGAGAGAGAGGAGGGAGGGAGGGAGGGGGAGAGAGGGAGAGGGAGGGGGAGAGAGAGAGGGAAGGAGGGAGGGAGGGAGGGAGGGAGGGAGGGAGGGAGGGAGAGGGGGGGGAGAGAGAGAGGGAAGGAGGGAGGGAGGGAGGGAGGAAGGGAGAGAGGAGGGAGGGAGGGAGGGAGAGGGAGGGGGGAGAGAGAGAGGGAGGGAGGGAGGGAGGAAGGGAGAGAGGAGGGAGGGAGGGAGGGAGAGGGAGGGGGGAAAGAGAGAGGGAAGGAGGGAGGGAGGGAGGGAGGGAGGGAGGGAGGGAGGGAGGGAGGGAGGGAGGCAGCCTATACAAACCAGAGCCCACTACCAGCAGATTCCCTTTGGGAAGGAAAACCTGTGAAACCAAATGATCTCCAGTTTGAGTAAAGCATTCCTTACAGACAGGATGCTTAGGAAGTGTATCTGGGACAACCCTGGGACAACCCTGAAAATGCTTCCTCCAAAGGCAGGGGTAAGTGTCTCAAGCACTTTCTCCCTGAATCCTAGCAAGTTAAAAGCAGCTGTGTCTGCGCTTGCCTCTGAGTCCTGTTCCATGTTCGTAAAACACTTAAACAAAGTAGTGTCTTTTCAAAGGTGGCCATTACTTCTCAGCAGCTGACTGCTTAGTAGCTAGGAACTGACCGAGCCATGTGATCCTAGACTATGTGGATGCCAGTAAGAAGATGACATCCAGCTGATCTGGATTAACTGGTAACCTACCAGTTGGTAAACTGGGTATTTAACATCTCGAAGTCTTTATGTGCTCGCTTTGTGTGCAGAATTCGCTCAACAAATACATTTTACGCAGTGTTTACCCTATGGGGAACATGGGGTAACAAAACAGATATGCTCCCTGCTCAGCGAATGACTCACGAACAAGACGGCTCAGCAGTTAAGAGTGAATGCTGTTCTTCAAAGGGACATGAGTTCAGTTCCCAGCACCCTCGTGAAGCAAAGCATAACTGCCTGCAACACCAGCGTACTGGGCTCCCACATCGTCTTCTGGCCTCCCTGGGCGTTCTCATGCACATCTCTCTCTGTCTCTCTCTCTGTCTGTCTCTGTCTCTGTCTCTGTCTCTCTCTGTCTCTCTCTCTGTCTCTCTCTCTGTCTGTCTCTGTCTCTGTCTCTGTCTCTCTCTCTGTGTCTCTCTCTGTGTCTCTCTCTGTCTCTCTCTCTCTGTCTCTCTCTCTGTCTGTCTCTGTCTCTGTCTCTGTCTCTGTCTCTCTCTCTGTCTCTCTCTGTGTCTCTCTCTCTGTCTCTCTCTGTGTCTCTCTCTCTGTCTCTCTCTGTCTTTCTCTGTCTGTCTCTGTCTCTGTCTCTGTCTCTCTCTCTGTGTCTCTCTCTGTGTCTCTCTCTGTCTCTCTCTCTCTGTCTCTCTCTCTGTCTCTCTCTCTGTCTCTGTCTCTGTCTCTCTCTCTGTGTCTCTCTCTGTGTCTCTCTCTGTCTCTCTCTCTGTCTCTCTCTGTGTCTCTCTCTCTGTCTCTCTCTCTGTCTCTCTCTCTGTCTCTCTCTCTGTCTCTCTCTCTCTGTCTCTCTCTCTCACACACACACACACACCACCATACACCACATACCACACACACCAAATATATATATATATGAAATAGTTCAAGATCTATTAATGCACTCTGTACTGCCTATGCAATTAAGTAGCTCATCACAATTGCAATAAAAGCTCTTACTTCAGCAGATATGAAGATTAAATGAGTCAGCATGCAGCCAGGAAATTCAAAACGGGTATTATAATGTTGCATTAAAGTTAATGGTCCAGGCATGGTGGTACATGTCTGTAATCACAGCACATACAAGATTGAGGCTGGAGGTCATGAGTTCAAAGCCACATAGTGAGTTTGAGACCAGCACTGGATACATAAGAAGGTCCTGCCTCAAAAAAGGGGGTGGGGTGGGGGCTCAATGGTTGAGAGCACTGGCTGCTCTTCCAGAGGACCCCGATTCAGTTCCCAGCACCCACAGGGCAGCTCACAACTGTCTGCAGCTCTGCCTCCAGGGGATCCCAAACCCTTGAAGCTCTCAAAGCCCACCTCCAGCTATGAAAGAGGCCACACCCCCTAAGCCTCGCACACCTCTGAAGGAGCACCTTAACCAGGGACCAAGTGTGCACAGGCCACAGGGGCGTTTCTCATTCAAACCATCAGAGCTGCCTCTGTTGCTGTGGGGTAACTCCTGAGATTTCTAGCTCCGGGCAGGCAGAAAGGCCCAGAATGAAGGAGACAGAAGGAGGAAATTAAGGAACAGGAGAGTCCCTTCACACAGCAAGGGTGTGGTTAGCTTTCCCGCGTGACTTTGGAATCGGGGAACTTATACCGCTGAGAGCCCGTTGTCTGCACAGGTGGGAGTCTCCTAAAAGCATCTTGACCGGGGCCCATGGTTGGGCTCCGCAAGGATAGGCACTTGCTGCTAAGGATCGGAGTTCGCTCCCCACATGATGGAAAGAGAGAAGTGGGTCCCACACGTTCTCTCCTGACTTTTACACACGTGTCATGGCATGTGCATGAACACACATACACACAATCAATCAATTCATCAGTCACTACTAAAAAAAAAAGACGTCCAAAACAAAGAGGTCAAAGGCAATACAATACATAAGCTGTGTGTAAAATGATGCTGGACAGCCGGGTGTTGGTGGCGCACACCTTTAGTCCCAGCACTTAGGAAGCTGAGGCAGGAGGGTCTCTGTGAGTTCAAGGCCAGCCTGGTCTACAGAGCGAGTTCCAGGCTCCAAAGCAACACAGAGAAACCCTGACCCTGTCTCAAAAAACAAACAACACAACAACAGCAACAAGAAAATGATCCATGACCTTGGGTGGATTTTAGCGTTCTTATCTTACCACTAAACTCACCGCTCTGTTTGCAAAAGGAGGTTTTTAGCCTTTAATTGTCCCTCTGAGCGATGTAGCTGGGAAACCACAGGATGACACTCCAAGCCACTGTAAGAACAAGAGGCACAACTTCTCCTCTGGGAACCCAGGCCCATGCTTGGGTCTGCCTGCCCTTTCCTGAGCCTCTTTCCATAAATCTCACACATGGTGACCTCGTAGTAAACTCCAATTCTACTTTATACGGGCTTGCTCTGAATTCTTTTCTACAGCCAAGTCAAGAGCCCGCTCTCACCTGGGTGGAGGTGGGTCCCTGAAGGAGAAGAGGCCCTCTGGGACTATGCTGGCAACACTGCGGAGCTGCATCTCTGCCCGGCACTGGGGACCACGTGTCACTCTCCAACAGTATCAGCATTTGTGACATCACTTACCACAGATCCCCTTAAACACCCGTTCCCCTGTCCCCGTTGCATTCACTTGGGTTCGGTTTTATCTCCTAATTACTATTATTTTTATCTTATTGGTTGTGTGACGTTCATTGAAATTTATCTATGGGGAAGCTATAGATATGGGTATAACTCATACATTATAAATAAATAAAATGATAAAAACTGGGAATAAAATAAATCAACGTGCAATCCAGCTATGGTGGCACACACCTTTAACGCCAGAGCTTGGAAGACCAAAGGAGGTTTCTCAACTGCAAGCCCAGCCTGGCCTAGCAGAGAGCTCTTGCTACACCCCTGACAACAATTAAGTCGATTTGCAACTGAAGGTGTGGTGTAGAGCCTTGAAACTGTGAATCTGAGCAGGTCTGGGAATTTAGCCCACTGGTAGAGGGTTTGTCTGCTGAGCACACAGCCCTAGGCTTAGCTGGGAGGAAATGTCAAGCAGGAAAATGGCATCACTAACGTCTCCTGGGACATTAGATGTGTCTCGGTTAGTGGAGTGCTTACCCTGCATGCATGGAGTCCCAGGTTTGATACCTAGTACTGAATAAAGCCAGGGGTGGTATGTGAGCCACAAGCAAACACACGAACAAAAACCTGTCTCAACGCAAAGGGGAGGAAGGAAGGAAGGGGAAATAAAATTATAAGTCAACAATCGGCAAGGCGTGGACTGTGTCTAAAGAGGAGAAATCCAGAGCCCTCCCTCAGGGACCTGCCTAAGCAGTAGGCACCTCCACTTGGAAGTTTTCATATGTGCCTGGTGACATAATTCAGGCTGTGATACAGCCCTCACCCACACATTGCAGGGAAATCTGGCTTTGGTAAATGGGTGTGATAGATCCTGGGAGGAGGGTGGGGTCAGGTGCGCAGAGGAGAAAGGGATGACTAACTATAGAGGCTATAAGGACTTGTGAGCTGGGTGAGAACCCTTTACCCAGAGACGCATGTAGCCACCATTCCTTCTGTTTCAAACATCTGAGGGCAACCCTTGGGAGCTCATCTGAAAAGCAGGAAGATGCTAGGAAGGTAGGGCTTGAGCTCTCTCAACCGGTAGAGAGAGCTTGCTTAGAATGTACAAAGCCAAAGCTGTGGGTTCGATCCCCAGTACCCCACAAACTGGGAATGGTGGTGCTCAAGGCCTAGCCTGGGGTATGTGAAACCCTGCTGTTCTTGGTATCTGTGGGGGAATTTACTCTTGTGTAGAATTTGGGAGGGATGGGCACACGTGAGGAGGCTGGATGGCTCACGTGAGGAGGCTGGTGCACATTTTGTTCCAGGGATCATCACCCTTGGCAGCAAGCACCTTTACCACTGAACTATCTTACCCATCTCTGTGGAACACTTTGGGTGGTATACAACCGACTCTGGTTTATTTATTTATTTGTTTTTCTTTTTTTCTTTTTTGCAGGGCTGGGAATTGAACTCGGAACTTAGCACGTGCTAAGCAAGCACCCTACCACTGAGTCCCAGCCCCTGACTTTTAACATGAAAGTGAGGCTGACCTTTCACAGACTGACCCCCCTTCACCACGGCCCCCCACTTTCCAATCATCCCCTTTCCTGCAGGATTCTCCTTTATCTCTAGAGTCAGGCAAAGGCTTGATTGTCGCTGCCAGGTTTCTGTGTGTGTATTGCAAGCCCGCAGCTCCCTGGAGTAAATCTCTCAATGAGCTCGGTGCAGGGGGACAGTCCATCAATTGCTTCAGTCAGAAGAAACCTCTCCCTATCCCCATTTGTACAGTTGCTCTCTGGGCCGCTTGGGTAGGGGCCTTGGAATCTTCTCTGGTCACCATTCTTGGGACTGTCTGTCCACTGCCACAGTTAAGGGTGGGACCCTCACTGGACTGTCCCTTTTTACATAGAGTCCTTGGGAAGCCTCTGGAGTTAGCAGCTGTAGGGATTTCTCTCCCTCCCGGCTCGTCCAAATCTCTTGGAAAAGTTTCTTCAGTTTTGCTGTTGAGAGGAAATCAGTCTGAGTGCTACAGTTCCGCCTGCTGAGGGGAGGAAGAGAGATGTGATGTCGCTGTCTTCATTTGGTGATCGAGGATGGCAATACCCTACTTAAACTTCCAGCGTCCACGAAGGTGCGGGGCACTGGTCTGTGAGGCGTGGTTCCCACCCGGAAACCCTGTTTGTCCTTTACAATTCCCCAGAAGAAGCCTGTACCTTTTCCTGAGTGGAAAGCGGGCAGTTACTCCCAAAGGAACCGAGGGGCAGTGCTCTGCTTCTGGGACAGACTTTTAATCAGCCTTCCTGCCTTTAGGTGAAGCTCTCACCATGTTCCCTGGTGACCAATCCCAGGGATTCTATGGCACGAATGAGTTGCTTCTCCATTTTCTCACAGCTGACAGGATTTGCTTTTGTTGTGACTTCTGATTCGGTTGCCACTGATTGACAACCCTTTTCAGTGCTGGGAATCGAACCGGAGCCTGACACTGCTAAACACACAATCTGCCCCTGAGCACAGTCCACACTTGTTTTATGAGTGAGGTCCCCTCCAAGGCTTTCTTTGTTCTCGACACTTACATCTTTAAAAGTTAATTCCTCTGCTTCTCATTGTAGTGAACGTCAGAAGGGAAATGATTATTTGTGCTGTGTTTTTTGTTGGTGATGGTTTAAATTTTGTGTAGAGAAATACTTTTGAGATCCAGCATTCTCTTGTGGCTTCTGCCGGTACCAGGCTTGAAAGTGACACACAAACATACGTGCAGGTACATAAAAATACTTTTAAGTATTTACAAATATCATCAAGAATATAACTTTTTAAAATGTTTATTTGTTGTGTGTGTGCGTGCCATTTGCATGGAGGTACTTTTGGGGGCCAGAAGAAGGTTCCAGATCCCCTGGACAGGGGGACCCAGGCAGCTATGAGCATGTGCTGTGGGTTCTGGGACCCAATCTGAGTTCTCTACAACAGCAGCCACAAGAGCCTTCACCTCTGAGCCAGCTCTCCAGCTCGAAGAGTGCGTCTTAGACATTTTTTAACTATGAGGAATTGTAAATAAAGAACCCAAGATATGTGTGAAAAGCCCAGAGTTAATTGTGTCCTGCCCGGTGCCCCTTGCCTGGTAGGACCAGAGTCGATGACATTTGGGACCTGAGAGAGAGGAGTCTGTTCCTGGGCTCAGTGAGGTGGCCCTGAGAACTTCCCGCTGCATGATGGATGAAGACTGCTCCGCATGTCCAGTCTCTTTGTTCTGTCTACACAACCTCAGCAGTCACACCTGTCAGTGTCCCCAAGCCTCCAGGCCGGCTTGACCTCCTGGTGGCCTTCAGTCCCACTTCTGGAGTGACAGATCTGCTCTGCTGACCACAAGTGTTGGTTCCAAAGCTCCGCAACCCAGACTGACCTCGCCCATCTCTGCCACAGCGTTTGAAATCAGAATTTTCATTCTTCTGTCTCCATTGGCACAGGGACCCGGTTAGTCACCATGACTTAGCTTTTGCTACTCATTGTGGCTGTGAGATAGTTTTATGACTGTAAACCAGATACAGAGGTCAGGTAGAGCAGAGCCACACCTGGAATAGCTTGGTGTCAGGACAGAAGTCTGATGCCGGCATTAAAAATGGTCTACGGTGGCTGTTTGGATGACTGGGCGGGTAGCACACAAGAAAAGTAGACGTGGCAGGAGAGATGGGACCGTGGTTAAGAGCACTCGTCTCTCTTGGAAAACACCTGGACTCTATTTCCATCACCAACACGGCCGTCACAACCATCTGTAGCTCCAGTCCCAGCAGACCCAATGATCTCATCTCTGCTCATTAATAAAATAAGCACAGCTGTTTAAAAATGAAAACTTTAGCAGCGTGGTGGTACTGCACACCTTTAACCCCAGCACTTGGGAGTCAGGGGCAGGTGGGGGTCTGTGAGTTCAAGGCCAGCCTGGTCTACAAGAGTGAGTGCCAGGTCAGGCTCCAAAGCCACACAGAGAAACCCTGTCTAGGAAAAAACAAAAACAAAACAGTTTAGTGAAATGAACGGGCAGTTCGCAGTTCTCAGAAGATGAAGTACAGGAGTTCACTGTGACTCAGGGACCACACTGCGGCTTCCAAGCCAAGATGCTTTTAAATTTCTCTTTGTTTGTTTGCTTTGTTCTTTGGTTCGTGGTTTGGTTTTATTTGTTTGTTTGTTTGTTTGTTTATTTTCGGGGGGAGCTTGCAAGGGCAGAGGGCAGAAACAAAGCAGGGAGTGGGGATGGGAAGATGAGCGGGATCAGGATGCATGATGGTAAAATCCACAAAGAATCAATAAAACGTTTTTAAAAACAGATCAAGTACAATGGCCAATGAATACTTTTAAAAAAAAAAAAATGTTCAGTTTCAATAGCCATCGTGGAAATGTAAATTAAAAGTACTTTCTCCCCAGTCAGAACAGGCAATCAAGAAAATGCTGATTGCTCCCCAGAGGACCTAGGCTGGATTCTTAGCACCCACATGGCTACTCCCAACCACCCGTAACTTAGCTATAACGCCCTCTTCTGGCCTCTGCAGGCACCCGGCATGTAAGTATTTTAAAAACCGTCTAGGGAACAGGGGTGCTGGTGGGAGTGAGAAAGGGAGGGTAATGGGCATGAAAGGCAATACGCTCAACAGGAACGCTCACATAGACTTACATGACAATGGCCTTGTGTGACCGCTATATAAGATAAGCCCACACACACAAAGTAGGGACAAGTTGTGGGGTCCAAGGGGTCAACAGGACAGGCCGGGAAGAGTTCATTGTGTCCGAAGTCATTTTAAGCTTTACTTTTATCTGTGTGTCTGTGTGTAGTTACACGCATGAAAGTGTGGGTGCCCACAGAGACCAGAAGAGAACATAGGATGCCTTGGATCTGAAGTCACAGGCGGCTGGGAACCAAACCCGGCTCTCTGGAAGAACAGTGTTCTAGTTTGCTGTGATAAACACTAACCAAGAAAGCAGCTTTGGAAAGAAGGGGTTTGTTTGGATCACAGGTTGTAATACACCATGCAGGGAAACCTAGGCGGGAACCTGGAGGCAGAAGCTGGAGCAGCGGCCACAGAACAGCGCTGCGTGCTGGCTAGCTTCCTCTGCGTGCTCGGCTACCTGTCTTGTATGGGCCAGGCCCACTGCCTGGGGATGGCTCTGCCCGCAGTAGGCTAGGCTTTACTACCTCGGTTCTCTGCAGATGGCCTCGAGCTCCTGGTCCTCCTGCTTCGGCCTCCCTCATCAGCTTTGCTCCCTGCGTCTTACAGAGCCTCCACTTTCTACCTAGTCACTCAGCTGCTGATTCGGGAGGGAGGGAGGGATCTCCGGTTCCACTCTTCCTTCCCGCCTCTATATTCTATCGCCTTTGCCCTTCATTGTCTCTAAACGGAGCTTTCATTATGCGTATCCCTCCTCCCGTCCACCCTGCAGCCGGAGTCTGCACAGGCTGTCTCTGCTGATTCACATTCCTGAGTCTCAGCTGTCCACAGCTCTTTACAGGCCTCCCTCAGCACAGTTCCCATTCACTCCCTAAACGTTACCATTAGAGTCCATACGCACGCACGCACACACGCACACACATATACACACAAACACACACACACACACGCACACACATACACATACACACACATACACACGCATACACACATACACACACATACACACACACATACACACATACACACACACATACACATACACACACATACACACACATACACATACACACGCATACACACACATGCACACACATACACACATACACACACATACACACACACATACACATACACACACATACACATACGCACACATACACACACACATACACACACACATACACACACACATACACACACATACACACACATACACACACATACACACACACACATACACACACATACACACATACACACACATACACACACACACTACACACACATACACACATACATACACACACCTACACATACACACACATACACACACACATACACACACTACACACACATACACACACATGCACACACATACACACATACACACATACACACACGCACACATACACACACACACATACACACGCATACACACATACACACACATACACACACATACACACATACATACACACACACATACACATACACACACATACACATACACACACATACACACACACATATACACACATACACACACATACACACACATACACACACACATATACACACACATACACACATACACACACATACACACACACATATACACACACATACACACACATGCACACACATGCACATACATGCACACACATACACACACGCACGCACGCGCACACACACATACACACACATGCACACATATGCACGCGCACACACATGCACATACACGCACGCGCACACACGCACACACACACACCTCTGCTCCTGTCCTTCAGAGCCTCCTCCTCTGTCCCCTGCCTGGGGACGCCTCCTCCCTTTGTTCTTTCTGACAAAAGCAGGCCAGTCTTTCTATTCCCATTGCCTACTGTCACATCTCTTGTGTTGGGATCAGAACCAAGGATCTTTGACTTTGGGCCAGAATTATAATTATCACTTCTATTACAAACAAATGTTTTTGAAATGATGGGATAAACAAGGCAAGGTGGCTTATGCCCTTAATCTCAGCACTTGGGACGACCGCCTTAAGTTTTGAGTTTGAGGCCAGCCTGTGAGTTCTAGACCACAGTAGGCCATATGAGATGTATCTAAAAATAAAGAGTGCTGGCAATGTGGCTCATACAGAAGAATGCTTGCCACACAAGCCTCATAACTCAAGTTTAATTGTTTATTTCCCAGGACTCACAGCAAGCTGTGCACACAGCATGGCACAAACAGGAAAGACTCCTGAAAGCTGTCTCTGACTGACTCCAAAGTCCATCTGTAGCATGCATTCACCTGCACATATGCGCACACTCGAACACATGCACACAGGGGCACACACGCATGCACACACATACATTCAAATCATGCTGTCATTACACAGAGAGCATGCACTTTGCCGTGTTTTTTATAGAATGGATTTCAGCTGTGGGAGGCTGATAAGCAGGTGCTATTAGAAAAAACACTGTCAGGCCAAACCAGTGGGGAGCGAGCGGCCTCAAAGACGGCCTTGACAGCATGGAGAGACGGAAAGTTCCACAACCACACGTCGCATTTAATCGGGCCTGGGCTTGGCGCTCCAAATTCATCACAGCTGTGACCTTAGGAAAACGACTAACTCTCTGAGTCTCTCCATTTGCTACTGCCTTGCCCCAGGAAACTCCTTTAGCCTCCTGTATGCATTCACACAGCAGCTTTAGTGTTTGCTGAGCTGTGAGCCAGGAACTAGTCCTACGCTTCACTCTAGCAGTAAACTACACAGACGAATTCTCCGTCTTCACAAGATCAGTGGCAAATCATAACCACAGAAACATGAGTAAACTACACAGACAAATTCTCCATCTTCATAAGATCAGTGGCAAATCATAACCACAGAAATGTGTGATGACTCCTTTTATTTTTAAAACTCTTGTGTATAGCCAGGCAGTGGTGGTGGCACACCTTCAATCCCAGCACTTGGGAGGCAGAGGCAGGTGGATATCTTTGAATTCTAGGCCAGCCTGGTCTACAGAGTGAGTTTCAGGTCAGCCAGGGATACCCAGAGAAATCCTGTCTCGGAAAAGAAACAAATAACAAAACAAAAAACAAAAAACAAAAAAACAAAACAAAAACAGAAAACCTACCATGCTTACCTATTTATTTTTAACTAAAGCAGAATTATACACACTTTAGAATGTAATAGAATTTTTCTACACATGCATGTAATATATAATGACCAAATCAGGATAATTAGCACATTCATTACCCCCAAGAAGTTTGTCACTTCTTATGTTAGAAACACTCAAAATCTTCCTTCTAGATATTTTGAAATACACAATAAGTTGTTGGCTATAATCACCTAACTGTGCTTGGAGTGCTGTATTTTTCCTAATTATATCGTGTAGGATTTTTGAGGGGAAAGAGTTACGATGAGGTCATATAAGGCTCCAGTTGACCTCAAATGTAGTTGAGAACAACCTTATAGTCCTGACCCTTCTGTCCCACCTCCCGAGTGTCTGTGCCACCCTGCCTAGCTTGTGACTATGCATGTGTACCCAAGATATTGTATGCACATCTTACACACACACACACACACACACACACACACACACACACGCACACATGTGTCAAGTGGTGACTGAGTGTTGTGGAAAGCATGCAAAGAGGAGAGACCTAGGGTCTGGCATGTTGGAAAAACTGTTTAAACTAGGGTGGCCTATGGAGGCGTCACTGAGATGAGGGTGTCTATGCATAGACCAGAAGCAAATAAAAAGCCTGCTTTGCCAAGGGTAGGGGCAAAACATTCTGGGGCAGGAGGGCAGCAGGGCTTACAGGGCAGCAGAAGCCAAGTCTGGGGAGAATGGAAGAGCCAAGGCCATGGAGGTGGCAGTGAACCGGGTCACTCTGTAAGGCCTGGAGGGTGTAACACGTGGCAAGAGGAGAGTGGTTGGGTGCATTTTGGCGGCGAGCTCGAAGGGTTTATTGGCAGGCACACTGGGCGCAGACTGTGAGGAAAGGAGTCCTTCAAGGGGCTGGGGATGAAGCTCAGTGGTACACTGCCTGCCTAGCATGTGGGAAGCCCTGGCTGCAGGCCTCCTCTCCCCTAAAACTGGGCATGAGGGCGCCCGCCTGCACTCCCAGCACGCAAGAAGTCCACTCTGCAGAGGGTCAGAAGTTCAAGGCCATGCTCAGATACATGGAAAGTTTGCTGCCAGCTTGTGACAAGAGACTCTGTTTGGAGAGAGAGAGACAGACGAAGGGTGAAGTGTACGTCCAGCACATGTGAGCATTCACAGTGTTGTTCCTGTGTCACTGACGCGGTTGCTATGGAGGAATGTATAATGATGGTCACGTGAAAGGAAGACCGCCATTTTAGTGGCCAATGGTTAAACAAAGAGCCCCATCCAGTTCTGTGTAGCAATCACCCTCTCTCCCGGGCAGGTTTCCCGTGATGCCACACAGGAAATCAGGAGGCAAAATGGCAGTGAGACAAAGTGTGGAACAGAGCCAGGCAGGAAGCCAAGGGTAGAGCTCCAGTTGGGAAAAGGGGGCCTCAGATCCCACAACAAAGCATCAGTCTCTGGGACGGTGGTTCTCACCCTTCCCAATGCCGTGACCCTGTAATGCTGCCCCCCCCACGTGATGACCCCAGTCATAAAATTATTTTGTTGCTGCTTCACAACTGTGATTTTTTTCCACTGTTACTAGTCATTATGTCGATACCTAATATGCAGATATCTGACATGTGACCCTGTGAAAGGGTCCATCAACTCCCTGAGGGGTTGACCCGCAGGCTGGGAACGCTGCTCTCACAGTGCCCAGCGGGATGGTGGCTTGTCAGGGTGGGGACTCTCGGCGGGGAGGAGGAAGTATGAGGGCAAACAGTTCAGCGCTTGAAGTCCTTTGAGGGTTCACAGGGTTTCCGGCGGGCAGGGAGACTCCAGTGGAACTTCCACGTGACCTGGGGCTCACCAGTTCCTCCGGCTCCTCCATCCTCAGGCTCCCTCTCCAAGCCAGCCCCTCTCACTGCCTCTCCTCCCTTCTTTGTCAGCAGCAACTTTCTGCTTCATAGATGGCCTTGACACCCGCCCCAAACTAAGTCTGAATTTACAAACTAGCCATAGCAGCTGCTAGACGCTCTCTGACATAAGCAAGTGAGCAATCCCCCTGCCCCCACTGCCCCCACTGGGGCCGACCAGGCACAGCTCCTACCCTGACCCCCCCCCAAAAAAAAAAAAAAAAAAAGAAAAACCACTGCCTCTTCTTCCTGTCTCCTCTCTGGGCACTGTGACTTTTAGAGAGAGACATTCCTCACTAAAGTCATCTTTTACACCCAAGACAGAATGGGGGGGGGGACAGGTGGAGAAGGGTTGAAAGTAGACCCCCCCCCAGATGACAGGCGTTGAGAGGGTGTGGCCCTGGGGAAGTCATCCTTCAGCTATAGAACTGCAGTTTGCACTGCTTCGGGACAGTCTTTCCGGCCACTGAGGAATATTGTGTAGCTCTGCTCTTTGTGGTCGAGGAACAGCCTGCAGAGTCCTAGCCCTCGGCCTTGGCCTTGAGTCAGGGACATTAATGAGCCAACTGTGTGGGAAAAGAAATCTAGCGGTCAGAGATTTCAGTGTTCCGGAGCCAGGGTCCCCTTTGCCCCAGCCAGGCTCCTGGGGGCACAGAAGACCCTTGACTGTGTCCTTGAGATGTCCATGGGAAGGCGTGGCATTTTATCCAAGGACTTGAGGTCCTTCCCAGAGCAAACAGGAATCAGGGAGACGGTGATGGTAAGCCCCCTGGCAGTGTTTAGTAAGCTACCTTGGGCCTCATTACCATCTCAACTTCTCTAAGAAACGAGGCTGATGCCAACTGTGTGGTTGTGCCTGGGGCGCCTCCGAGAGCCTTCCGGTTGAGAAGGGGGAGACACGGCTTGGGCCTCTGGTTGCCTTCTAGTAGGTTCTCAGGAGTGCTCAGAGCCCAGGAGTTTGTCAGCCTGTCTCAAGCATAAAAGTTAAGCATCATATGAACTTGTGGGTGAGCTTAGGGCTTCTGGAAAGATACACAGTGGCAGGTGACACCACTTGTTTTTCCGTCATATATTTTTAAAAGATTTAAAACTTTTGTTGTTGTTGCTGTGTTGTTTGTTTGTTTGTTTTTGGAGACAGGGTTTCTCTGTGTGGTTTTGGTGTCTCTCCTGGCACTCTCTCTGTAGACCAGGCTGGCCTTGAACCCACAGACATCCACCTACCTCTGCTTTCCAAGTGCTGGGATTAAAGGTGAGCACCACCACTACCTGGCTAAATCTTTTCTTTAATTATGTGTTTGTGTGAGGGTATGTGCAGATGCCCTCAGAGGACACTAAAGGTATCCAGACTCCTAAAGCTGGAATTTCAGGCACTAATAAGCTGGAAACCAAACTGGAGTCCTCAGCAAGGGCAGCCCGAACACTTAACTGCTCAGCCATCTCTGCAGCCGGTCCCCTGTTCTGAGACAGGATCTCATGTCACCCAGGTCGGCCTTGAACACACTATGTAGCAGAGGATAACATTGAACTTCTGATCATCCTGCCTCAACTCTCAGAGTGCTGGGATCACAGCATGAACGTTTTCAATGTAATGTCATCTAATAACAAACGTTAAGGTTCCAGTAGTTCTAGGGATTGGTTCAAGGTTGGGGCAGAGACAGTTGGGCTTTGTTTGTTTGCTCTTGTTTTTGAGACAAGGCTTCTCTGTGTGGCCCTGGCTGTCCTGGAACTCGCTCTGTAGACCAGGCTGGCCTCAGACTCAGAGATCCGCCTGCCTCCTCCTGAGAGTGCTGGGATTAAAGGCTTGCGCCACCAACACCCAGTCAGCTGGGTTGTCTTTAGATGCCCTTTTAATGAACCTCTAACTCACCAAGGGTGGGAGTGGTCTGCACAGGTTGTACTCTCCAGAACAGGGCATTCATGTTCAACTACCCACAGGTCTGGACAGCCACCGGTGCTGAGAGAGGCCCGAAAGTGGGGTGTGTGGCCACTCAGAGAAGGTCGGAAGTAGCTGAGGAGAGTGTGTCGACTCCTGGTAGGAAGACCTGACCCCAGCCTGGTGTTAGGAGGAAGTCAACTGGCCACTGACCACCTGGTTGTAGGCTAGGACTGGAACCAAACGCCCCGTGGCTCTCCCAGTGCACCCAGCTCTGAGTTTCGGCTGTGGTAAACCCCATCACAAGCCGCCCTGGCTAGTTTTCTGCCTATGTTGGCAGCACTGTTGTTTGAGGTTTTGTTACTGTTGTTGGGTTGGTTTGGTTTGGCTTTTTGTAGCGTTGGGTATTGAACCCGGGCCATGTGCATGCTGAGAGGGCGCTGTATCACCAAGCTGTACACCCAGCTCTTAGTATCTCCATCAAACAACAAAATGAAATAAACTTAGGGTGCCATGAGCTAGGGAGGAACCAGTCCCAAAGTTCCCAGCTCAGCCTGAGAGGCATCCTCAGCTCAGCAAGGCTTCCAGCATGGAGACCTCGGCCAATGTGATCACACGGGTAGGCTGTTGGCTGCCTGGGTCCCTGAGTGCCAGGCAGGTGAGTGGCTTGGAAATGGAGTGGCTAAAGAGCCTGTGACTTGTCCCCTCCTTTTTGCTGCCCTCTCACTGAGAGCGGAGGAAGTGCTGGGAACTCCTGGGCGATGTGTGCCTTAATTTCCAAGGCCTGGCAGGCAGCCCTGCGCTGATGCAAGCCCTGGGGTGGGTGAGCTCAGCCTGTTCCCAGCACTCACAGTCCTTGCACTGGAAACACATCCTCTACCGCTCCCTTTTAGATCTCCTCCTCCCTGAAGCAGAACAAGACCCCTGAGGGTGTGGGAGCAGGCTGTGCTTGGGTACCCATCAACCCCACAGCAGTGCCCCCTCGGGGACACACCTGACCCAGTTCCGTCCACAGCGTTCTGTCCTCTCACCTGAGACGTTCCAGGCTTCTCTCCACTTGCCCTCCAAGGGCCCGTGTATTAACCTAGTAAGTTCTCTTTTCAATCAATAAATAAACCTGTATTCGTGGACATCTGCAGCTCACATCTGGGAGGGGCGCTCAGGAAGAAGTATCCAAGAGCAGAACCTGACATCTCCAAGACTCTCTCCGTCTCTGTCTGACTGCAGACAGGCTGTAGCTACATAGTGGGGAAAGGTGGGGAACGTGGTCATCTGCAGCCCAAACTCAGGTCTGGAAAGAGAACTTCTTTCTCTCAACATCAGCATCCATTTCTGAGAAGGGTCTAGTAGGGTCTGTTGGTCCTCCTGCCCAGGCTTGAGTTACCATGTCCGTTTTTGCCATGTTATTTAGATAGAGTCTCACTATATAGCTCTGGCTGTTATGGAATTCAGTGTAGACCAGGGTTGTCTTGAACTCTGTGGTCTACCTGCCTCTGATTCCCAAGTGCTGTGACTGTAGGTATGCACCGCCGTGTGTGCGTGTGTGCGCGCTCGTGTGTGCGCGCCTGTGCGTGTGTGTGTGTGTGTGTGTGTGTGTGTGTGTGTGTGTGTATCAGTTACTCCCCATTTTGGTTTTGTGTTTAGTAGGGGTTCTCATCACACCACGAGCTCTGTATTTTAGCTGCTGGCTTCTGTCCCTACCTCCCCAACACTAGGATGCATATAGGTACTGCACCTAGCTTTTATGCGGGTGCTGGGATCTGAACTCAGGTCTCCTTGCTTACCCAGCAGACACTTTACAGACTGACACATTCCCCAGTCCTCACACACCAGGTCTTATAATGGAGAAAGTAGATTGTGTCCAGACTTAGAGACAGGAGACCATGTCTGAGGAAAGAGGGAGAAAGTGATGATGGTGTGTGTGTGTGTGTGTGTGTGTGTGTGTGCGCGCGCGCGCGCGCGAGCATGTGTGTATAATTACCAAGAAGTGAAGGACAGTAGCATAGGCCAACAAAACAATAATTACTATGCATCTGCCATGCCTAAAGGTTCTGTGTGTTTGTGAGCATGTTGAGGCTGGTGAGGTCAGGAGTGGAGCAGAGCCTCTGAAAATGGGGTACACGGATTATCACAACCAGACTTTGCCTACTCCTCGCTATGGTTATTATTACTAGGTACCAGTCATTTGGCAGATGCATATATCAGCCTATGTTTTCCCTTCTCACAAGAACCCTAAACAGTCATTCACTGTTTTCCTTATCCTCTTCTTAACCCCTCCCCTGATAAAGTCTATAAAGCTGAGGGTGGCCTCCAACCCAAGACTCTCCTGCTTCACCTTTGGGCTCTGGAATCGTAGGTGTTTGTCTCCACACACGGCTGGCCTCACTGGCCCATTTTCAAGACGAGGAGGGCTGAGGGTACGGCTCAGGAGTACTGGATTCACCTAAGCACGCGCCAGCCCTAGGCTGGCTTCTCATAACTGCATGGCAAACAATCCAACTAACCCAACACACTCTAACTGGGAAATCTCAACTGCTCAGGAGAACCAGGGCAGAAGAACAAATTCAAAACACAGCCTGGGCAATATAACAAGAGTTTATCTCGGCTGAGCGGTGGTGGTGTGCACACCTTTAATCCCAGCACTCGGGAGGCAGTGACAGGAGGATCTCTGTGAGTTCGAGGCCGGCCTGGCTCACAGTGTGAGTTCTAGGACAGTCAGGTCTATACAGAGAAACCCTGTCTCAAAAAAGCAAAAACAAAACCTTATTTCAACAATAACAACTCTTGGTGTTAGAGTGCCTGTTTAGCATGCGCAAGTCCCTAGGTTTGAACCCTAGAACAAGCAAAGAGAGAGAGGACTACACAGATGGACTGGCCCAGTCAGGATCAAACTCGATTCTTCTGTACAGGCGTCTCTCTCAAGTCAGGCTGCATCTGGCAGTGGCTGAGCGGCAGGCCTGAGCTGCTAACTGAGATCACAGGGGAGCCCAGCAGATGGGGTTTGGCCTGGGCTGTAGCTTTCACATCCTCCCCAGCTGCACACGTCCTGGGCTTCCCTTGTCTTTCGGTCCTCAGTGACAGACAGATTTGCATCTGTCACGCACAGCATTTCTCGAGAGCTTGTTCTCTTGGGTGGCAATCCTGCCTGGAATTTTCTAGTCTGGCTTGTTCACCAGAGGAAGTGTGGCTGGAGTGCCTCATAGGGCTGTGTCATGGAAAATCAAGGCGGCCATGTCACTAGACTTAGCCTCCAGCCTCCAGCTCACTCTTGTCTCTGTCAGCTCGCTGATCACTGCCCTGGGAAGGCTCCCTGAACCTCCCCCTACTCATCTCCTCGGTGCTCACACTCCTTACCAGACCTCCCAGGTTCCTCCAGATCTGTCCCTGCCTGCCATCTTTTCACATTTGAAAGGCCTGAAGAGCATGGTGATTGCCTGCCATGGCTGTATGTGCTTACATGACTCAAAAGTAGTTAGTTACCGGCTAGTGGTATAGCTCAGTTGGTAGAGTGCCTAACACTTATGAAGCCCTATGTTCAGTCCCCAGGGCGGAACACGCTGGGCATGTCAACCATCTCAGCACTTGAGAGGCCGAGTCAGAAGAATCAGGAGTTCAAGGCCATCCTTGGGTACAGAGCAAGTTTGATGCCGACATGAAACCCTGCCTCAAAGAAAACAAACAAAACACAAATCTAATAAAAGTGTTCTCTTGATTAGAAGTCTAGAAATCTAATAAAACTGTTCTCCTGATTAGAAGTCCAGATTGTCAGCTTAGAGGAAGGGGGTTAGGCGTAGTGAGTGAATTTTTCAACGAGCACCTGTCACCAACGGTGTTCAGACCCTGACTACAGGCATTGGGCAGGGATGATAGGTTGGTCCTGAGGCTGAAAAGGCACCTGCTAAGTAGTAGGGTCCAAGGAGGGAGAGAAAGCCGGAGTGGGTTGGGTCCCTGAAAAAAAGACGTCTGGACGCACAGCTGTCAGCTGAGGAGCTGACAGGCCAGTTCTGGTCCACGCTCTTTTCTTTTCTCTTTCGCATTTGGGTTATTTGTTGGGAGCAGTAATTGCACACACATGGAGGTTGGAGGTTAACTTAGCAAAGGTTGTTGCCTCCGCCCACCCTATGGGTTCCACAGTCATCGAACTTGGCAGGGAAGTGGCCCCACCCATTGAATCACATGGCCTGTTGTCCTAAGGGCCAGGCTCTCTTCCACCATCTAGGGCTCTAATTATGTACTGTCCCTGCTGCCTCTACCATGCTCCATTTTTGCAGGAAGAAGGAATGGGGTTTTGTTCTAAGACAGTTCCACTGAGTAGTTCTCATTGGAAGGGAACTCGCTATATAAACCAAGATAGCCAAAAACTTTCAACTCTCCTGCCTCAACCTCGTGAGGGCTGGGATACAGGGTTGCATCACCATACCCAGCTGAATCCAGCATCTGGGGCCCGTAACACAAGTTCTTAGATATGTCCTCCCAGTTTACACATTAGGGAGGTTTGGAACTCAGTAAAAAGGCATAAAAAGGCTTTTGTCTCCTGGGGGCTCCTCCTGGAGAGTGAAATTGCAAAGCAGGTAAGAGCTGAATCTACTCCAAATCTACTGGAAGAAGTCCTTAGGTGGCTGGAGAAGTGATAGGTGAGGTGCCCACAAGTCAGTGCTGCGCTAACAGGACTGGCAGGCGGAGGAGAATCCCTACACTCCAGCGTCCTCGGCCAGCTTGGGGGGTAAAGTTTGAAGGGAACCTGTGTGGACTCCATGGCAGGCGAGGGTGACCGAGGGGAGGAGAGGGGGAGGGGGAGGGGGAGGACAAACACGCCAAGCAGACAGAGCTTAAGTGACACGTTTTATTGGAAAGGGGAGGGAAGGGGAAGGCAAGAGAAGGGAGGTAAAGAGACACTGAGACAGGAAAGGTCCTGCCTGCCCCCCCCCCCCAGCATTAGGACTGCTATGCCCTTGACCAGGCTGCCGGGCTGGAGGCTGCTTCCCTGCGGGTAGCAGTTAATTGACCCGAATTCCGAGCTGCTTTGGAAGCAGGGAGTCACAGTGCCGCCTATGAGGCCCTTCTTACGTGGAAGGCCCTCGCTTAAGCCCCCTAACCGGAGGCCGACGGTGGTGCAGCGACAATTGCCTCCCCGTGCATGACAGCTCGGGGAGGGTGATGTGCCAGGGAGTGATGACGAACGAAGGCGATCGTGAGTGCTCTGCAGCCCACGTGGCGCGCCCCACCCCCGCCTCGAATTTGCAGTTCTCAGGCCCTGGCTTCCGCGAGCCCCCTGCAGCGCCGGACCCCAGCCAGGTGCCCCGGGGTGGCCGCGCACAAGTGTAGGGGTGCGGCGTGGGCACCGTGGCAGCCGCGCCCTCCGTGCCACCCCCTCCCCGCGCCGGGCGGCCGCTAAGCTGCCCTTTGTCTCCCCGCAGCTCAGCTCCAGACTTCTGCAGAGTCATGGTCACGTGGCGCTCCCGGCACCGGGTGTTCCAGGCTGCAGGCCAGGGCCGGAGGCGCCCCCGCTCTGGGCCAGCCTGCCGGGTGCTGCCTGCCCGCCCCGCCCCGAGCCCCCCGTCCCTGCGGGGCCCCGGGCTCCCCGCCTGCTCTGGTTTCTCATCCGGGCGCTGTCTCCTGGGTCCCCCACCCCGACTCCCCCCATCCAGACATCCAGTGCTTGTCATCAGCCCTCTCTTGTCTCCGGAAACCCTGTAGAGTAACCAGGAGCCACACAAACCCTCGGTCCCCATTGCATCCCTCACAGGGCGATAGCGCCTGCCTTGAGCCTCCTTCCCTTCCTTGGCCAGGCCAGCTAGCGTGGACGAAGGGCGGTTTATCGGCCTGGCCCTCCTCCTCTTAGGAGGACAAAAGCCGGTAGAAACGGGTCTCTTCCCCATCGAGCAGCCCAACAGCAACATCACTCCATTCCTTCTGGGGAAGACCTCACTCCCAGAACGTTCCGGAAGTCGTCCGCGGGCCTGGAGAGATGGCTCAGGGGTTCTCAACGCCAACTGCTCTTGCCAGCACCCCTCCCCCCTAACTGCAGCTCCAGGGTGGTACCTGCTGCCTCCGTCCCCCGAGGACACAGCCCTCACATGCATGCACTCACACAGCCTACTGTAAGAGTCACTTGAGAAAGAAAGCTATTCGACGGAGTGCAGGCAATAGAAGTTTACTGAAAGCATGCAGGATGCTGGTAAACCAGACTGTGCTAACCCCAAGCAGAGTCAGACCCTTGTCCAAGGAGGCAGCCTCCCCAGGCCGCCCTTCCTCTCGAACCCGCGGCCCTTAGGAGTGGAGGGGGGCAGGGAAATAAACTGCCTTCACGGAGGGGCGCACCGTGTGTCACTGTCTCTTCAGGGCTTGGTGGGGAAGAGCAGGCAGGTGAATCCCCGGCTGCCACTGTGCCTGTCCACAAGGGGCAGCGGGTGCTTCCTGTAGTGCTGAACCATGGCGGCCACAGAGGAGAAGAGCTGTAATAATGGAGCCGGGCAGGGCGGCGTTGCCCATGGGTCTCCTGAGCTGTGCTCTGCCAACAACGTCCCAAAGCGACTGTGGGGCCTGGCAGGGGCCTGCCTGACATTTTTCTGGATGTTTCTCCCCGCTGTGCCATGAAACTGCAGAGCCGTTTATTTGGCTGCCTGGTTTCAGGCCTCAGCTGTAGGGCGCGCTATGACGATGGCCAGCCCCAGGCTTCCAGAGCTGCGTGAGCATTGCTTTAGCTCCAGGTCTCTGCCCTGCTCGTTCCCAGAGGAAGCGGAGTGCTGGGTGACTGAGAGGGCCTGAATCCTACCAGGTGCTGGGGAGAAATTCCTTGGAGATGTTTGCCCCCTCACCTTCCTGAACCATGGCAGGAGGAAGCATTTCCCCCAGAGCAGGGCGGCTGTCTTTTCACAGTGCCAGATGTCTGGGAAGACGTTCTGGCCTTTGCCTTCCGACATACTTGCTGTGTAGACCAGGCTGCCTCAAACTCAAAGAGAAACCACCTGATCCCGAGTGCTGGGATTAAAAGTGTATGCCGCCACCACCTAGCTTCATTTTGTTTTTAAACCGGGCCTCACTGTGTAGCTATAGCTGGCCTGGGACTAAAGAAATCCACCTGCCTCTGCTTCCCGAGTGCTGGGATTAAAAGTGCGAGCCACCACTGCCCGACCTAATTTATTCCTTATGGGTATGAGTGCTTAACCTGCATGGGTATATGTGCATCCCAAGCATGCACTGCCTGCAGAGGTCAGAAGAGGGCAGCAGTGAGTCTCTCAGAACTGGGGTTATAGACAATTGTAAGCTGCCACGTGGGTACTGGGAGCTCAACTCCAGTCCAAACCAGTAAGTGTACCTAACCCCTGAGCCACCCCTGCAGCCCCCACCTAACCCCTGAGCCACCCCTCCCCACCTAACCCCTGAGCCACCCCTCCAGCCCCCACCTAACCCCTGAGCCACCCCTCCCCCACCTAACCCCTGAGCCACCCCTCCCCCACCTAACCCCTGAGCCACCCCTCCGCCCCCACCTAACCCCTGAGCCACCCCTCCAGCCCCCACCCTAACCCCTGAGCCACCCCTCCAGCCCCCCACCTAACCCCTGAGCCACCCCCTCCCCACCTAACCCCTGAGCCACCCCTCCGCCCCCACCTAACCCCTGAGCCACCCCTCCAGCCCCCACCTAACCCCTGAGCCACCCCTCCCCCACCTAACCCCTGAGCCACCCCTCCAGCCCCCACCTAACCCCTGAGCCACCCCTCAGCCCCCACCTAACCCCTGAGCCACCCCCTCCCCCACCTAACCCCTGAGCCACCCCTCCAGCCCCCACCTAACCCCTGAGCCACCCCTCCCCCCACCTAACCCCTGAGCCACCCCTCCCCCACCTAACCCCTGAGCCACCCCTCCAGCCCCCCACCTAACCCCTGAGCCACCCCTCCAGCCCCCACCTAACCCCTGAGCCACCCCTCCCCCCACCTAACCCCTGAGCCACCCCTCGCCCCCACCTAACCCCTGAGCCACCCCCTCCAGCCCCCACCTAACCCCTGAGCGACCCCTCCCCCCACCTAACCCCTGAGCCACCCCTCCCCCCACCTAACCCCTGAGCCACCCCTGCAGCCCCCACCTAACCCCTGAGCCACCCCTCCGCCCCACCTAACCCCTGAGCCACCCCTCCAGCCCCCACCTAACCCCAGAGCCATCCCTCCAGCCCCCACCTAACCCCTGAGCCACCCCTCCAGCCCCCACCTAACCCCTGAGCCACCCCTCCAGCCCCCACCTAACCCCTGAGCCACCCCTCCCCCACCTAACCCCTGAGCCACCCCTCCAGCCCCCCACCTAACCCCTGAGCCACCCCTCCAGCCCCCACCTAACCCCTGAGCCACCCCCTCCCCACCTAACCCCTGAGCCACCCCTCCAGCCCCCACCTAACCCCTGAGCCACACCTCCACCCCCACCTAACCCCTGAGCGACCCCTCCAGCCCCACCTAACCCCTGAGCCACCCCTCCCCCACCTAACCCCTGAGCCACCCCTCCAGCCCCCACCTAACCCCTGAGCCACCCCTCCCCACCTAACCCCTGAGCCACCCCTCCAGCCCCCCCCACCTAACCCCTGAGCCACCCCTCCAGCCCCCACCTAACCCCTGAGCCACCCCTCCAGCCCCCACCCTAACCCCTGAGCCACCCCTCCCCCACCTAACCCCTGAGCCACCCCTCCCCACCTAACCCCTGAGCCACCCCTCCAGCCCCCACCTAACCCCCTGAGCCACCCCTCCAGCCCCCACCTAACCCCTGAGCCACCCCTCCCCCACCTAACCCCTGAGCCACCCCTCCAGCCCCCACCTAACCCCTGAGCCACCCCTCCCCACCTAACCCCTGAGCCACCCCTCCCCCACCTAACCCCTGAGCCACCCCTCCAGCCCCCACCTAACCCCTGAGCCACCCCTCCCCCACCTAACCCCTGAGCGACCCCTCCCCCACCTAACCCCTGAGCCACCCCTCCCCACCTAACCCCTGAGCCACCCCTCCAGCCCCCACCCTAACCCCTGAGCGACCCCTCCAGCCCCCACCAAACCCCTGAGCCACCCCTCCCCCACCTAACCCCTGAGCCACCCCTCCAGCCCCCACCTAACCCCTGAGCCACCCCTCCCCCACCTAACCCCTGAGCCACCCCTCCAGCCCACCTAACCCCTGAGCCACCCCTCCAGCCCCCACCTAACCCCTGAGCCACCCCTCCCCACCTAACCCCTGAGCCACCCCTCCCCCACCTAACCCCTGAGCCACCCCTCCCCACCTAACCCCTGAGCCACCCCTCCAGCCCCCACCTAACCCCTGAGCGACCCCTCCAGCCCCCACCTAACCCCTGAGCCACCCCTCCCCACCTAACCCCTGAGCCACCCCTCCAGCCCCCACCTAACCCCTGAGCCACCCCTCCAGCCCCCACCTAACCCCTGAGCCACCCCTCCAGCCCCCACCTAACCCCTGAGCCACCCCCTCCCCCACCTAACCCCTGAGCCACCCCTCCAGCCCCCCACCTAACCCCTGAGCCACCCCTCCAGCCCCCACCTAACCCCTGAGCCACCCCTCCAGCCCCCACCTAACCCCTGAGCCACCCCTCCAGCCCCCACCTAACCCCTGAGCCACCCCTCCAGTCCCCACCTAACCCCTGAGCGACCCCTCCCCCACCTAACCCCTGAGCCACCCCTCCCCACCTAACCCCTGAGCCACCCCTCCAGCCCCCACCTAACCCCTGAGCCACCCCTCCCCCCCACCTAACCCCTGAGCGACCCCTCCCCCACCTAACCCCTGAGCCACCCCTCCAGCCCCCACCTAACCCCTGAGCCACCCCTCCAGCCCCCACCTTGTATTTTTAGGCAAGGCCTCTCACTGGCTCAGGGTTCACTATGGAGGCTGGATGGTCAATGGGCCCAAGGTATAAATACACCTTTCTCTGCCTCCCCAGCACCAAGATTATAAACCCAAGCCACCACACTATTTACCACGTGGGCTCTGGGGGCCAAACTCAGATCCTTACATTGCAAGGCAGAACTCTCTCAGAGGCCCTCTGTCATTTCTACTAACCGGGGCGACGGCCAGAAGCAAGGTGTGTTTCCCCCAGACACACCCATGCTCGCCCTTGGCCAGGCCCAGGGCTGCCCTGTGACCACCTTGCTGATTTGGCCCATGACCTCCTCCTGCACCCACCTCCTCATGATTCCTGCCCTCGCGGCCCAGGGCGTAGTGGTGCCCGCCGTCCAGTTGCCGGATGGGGATGTTGAAGACGCGGCCTCTGAGCAACACTGCCAGAGTGAAGGGCTGGGAACTGTGAGGCCCAGAGCTGAGGCGCACGGTGTAGGCTCCATCCTGTGAGGAGACCCCAGTCATGAACTGCATCTCTGAGCGCCCAAGCCCAGCTGACCAACCATGGGCCTCCTTCCGCTGCCAGCTTAGTCAGCCACAGCCGTGAATAGAAGGATCTTCAGAGAAGGCCGGGAGCCCACAAATGCCCACCTTTTGGAAGTGAAGCAGGGCTCTCTCGACAGCTTGACGGTCACAGTTCCCTGAGTACCAAGGCTGACCCAGAAGGCTTCCCTCCTGTAAATACAGTGTCACTCAGAGGCGTGCTCAGCACTCTGCTGGCCATGGAGAGCAGAGAACCCCGGGGTACAATTATTGTTTGTATCTGCCAGTCCACACTGAGCCCTGAAAGCAGAAGCGAGTGGCGTCTGCTCACCTCAGCGGCAAAGGCGCTCGGGGCAGGGACTGCACACGGAGCAGACAGCCTCCTTCCTGCTGGAAGAAGCAAGAAAGGGCTGGGAGGAGCTGGGTAAGGAGGCTCCATGTGCGGGCGCCACGATGCCTAAAGCCCCACACAGGGCTTCCAGTGCTCCGTCTCTTCCCAGGCCCAGCTCCCCCGGAGGACCCACCAGGCCGTCCTTGCATGATTTCCAAATGAGAACTGATCTTAGGACACACACTGGCAGCTTCCCGATTTAGTGCGGTGCCTGGGGAATGAATGCCCAAGAGGGTCATCTCAGGCCTGCTCGTGGCAGAAGTCAGAGCTGCAAGGACCCCCTTGGTGAAGTGGAGCGGGGCCTGAATACCTGGGGCGTGGTCTGTTGTCTGCAGGGCTGGGGAGTGGGGGGTGAGGGGGATCCCAGCGGAACAGTCCCATTCAGGCTGAAGATGTACATACTCACCTTTCAATGATGCATCCACGGCTCCCTGGGACACAGGAGGTCTGGTCAGGGCAGGGGCCTTGCAGGCTCCTACCCACGGCCTGAAGTCCCACCCTGGGCCTCCCTCCCACCCCTCCGGGCTCACTTCCTCCTTGACCACAAGCTTCTTACATTCCAAGTCTCCTGGTGACCAACCGTGGGTCTGCAAGGAATAAATTGGGAAGCAGAGGTCAGAGGAGGTTTCTTTGTTTTGTTTTTTAATTTTGTTTGTTTTTGTTTTTTGAGACAGAGTTTCTCTGTAGCTTTGGAGCCTGTCCTGGAACTCTCTCTGTAGACCAGGCTGGCCTCGAACTCACAGAGTTCCACCTGTCTCTGACTCCCGAATGCTGGGATTAAAGGCTTGTGCCACCATTGCCCAGCTGTCTCTTTTTTTTTTTTTTTTTTTTTTTTTTAATTCTTTTTGAGGGGTTGGAGTGATGGCTTAGAGGCCAAGATCACTGGTTGCTCTGCTAGAAGTCCTGAGTTCCATTCCGAGCAACCACACAGTGGTCTATAAACCATCTGTAATGAGATCTGGCACACTCTTCTGGCCTGCATATCATACATGCAGACAAGACACTGTAAACATAATGAAAAAATAAATCTTAAAAAAAAAAAAAACCTTCTGTTTGAGACAGGGTCTCACTATGCAGCATCAGCTGACCCGGAGCTCTCTATGTAAACCACAGTGGCCTTGAGCTCACAGCTATCTGCCTGCCTCTGCCACCCAAATGCTACGATTGAAGAAAGGTATTTGCTACCAGGTTTGGCCTTCTTTTTGAGTGAACACAGTGTCCCACTGCTGTCATTTACCTGGGCAATCCAGATGTTCTTGGCAGAGGGACTGGGGGTATCAGGGCTTTGGAGCTTGAAGTCCTAGTCAACACTGGTACTAAAACAGAGGGCAGGGTTTGGCTGGGGCTGGGCAGGAAGCCTGGGATGACCAGAAGTGGCTGAGAACAATCTAGGGGTCTATTACTGCGCCCTTGACCTGGGCTGTCATCACCTGAGCGTTCCCCCAGCCCTTGCTCTGAGTGTCACCTCTTTGACAGGGACAGTGTGTGTCCACCTGGACTAAAGGCAGAAGGAGGATGGGGTTTGGAAGGGACAGAAATGGGGCCAGGAGAGTGGGCTCCTGGGTAACAGGGATGGGGCGGGGCGGGTGATTGCTCACGCGGGTCCGGCTCGCACTCCAGGTAGATGTCGTCGTCATGTTTCGCTGCAAGGTCTGTTACCTAAGGTTGGGACCATGGGCTTGACTAGCCTTGTAGTCCCTTTTAGGAATAAGAAGTCTATGGCTCAGTTAAGTGGGGAAGGGGACACAAAAGAAGCCACTGATTTGGGGGGTCCAAGGCACCGTACTCCTCCTTATCTACACAGGAGGGGCCTCTCCTCAGTGACTTCTCTTTTAGAAGTGTCCACTTTTAGAGAGTGGAGGAGAGGCTCTGGGTGGCTCCCCAGGACCACTGGCGTACACCTGTGGGGGAGGGACAGACTGCACTAGACATGTACCCCCCAACCCCGGCCACCCAGGGGCCACCTCCACTCTATAGTCTTCTAGAAAAATCCCTAGACCACAGGGTAGACAAGGAGGCAGCTCACCACTCTAGCAGTTGCACCTCGCCCTGTAGGGAAACGGGAGAAGCAGCAATCATGAGGGCCCAGGCACCCTTAGTCACAGAGCTCCTCAGCGCCAGCTTCTGAGACCAGGAGAACACACTTCACTGGCTTTCTTTGCAACCCTGACGTGTCACCAGACTTGACCTCTCATTGAGTTTGCTAGGCTCGGCTTCAGCTAACTTTATGGTGGGAAAACAAAACAAAACCCAAATCGATATAGCCACCCTCAAGGTCGTGAAGCAACTAAGCAGAATAAGATGGAGTGTGCCACGCCCCTTTGGTCCCAGCACTCGGGAGGCAGAGGCAGGCGAATCTCTGTGAGTTCGAGACCAGTATGGCCTACAGAGGGAGTTCCTGGACAGCCTCCAAAGCTACACAGAGAAACCCTGTCTCAAAACAAAAAACAAACAAAAGGCGGCTGTGCCTCGGATGAGCTGTTTGACCTTGGGCAGGAGAATGCAAACTCTCCTGCAACCTGTTTTAGGCAGGGATGGTTGGGGCAGTCCATCCCCATGCTGATGTCCTAGGGCACTGGGGTCACAGGGCAAGTCTCTGGGCAGTGGAGGCAATCACGGCACAGAGTCAGAGCGTGGCTCCAGAGGTCCCCAGTGCTGACGGTTACCATTCAGAGGTTTCCATAGGGAGGGTCTTAGATTTGACCTCTTTATGCTAGGGTGCCTCTCACATGATCCAGAGATCAAGCTGCTGAAGACGGGGCCTGGAGGTCAGGGCCTCTGCTTTTGAACTGTCGAGGGTACACTGTCCCTGTCTCTGGCCCGTCTCCTCACTGTCTCAGTGTTGAGGATATGGTACTGACTGCCTTGTGGGCTTGGAAAGCAAATATGATGTGCAGTTGGGAGACAGGCAGCAAGCCCAGTTAACTCTAGCCTGTGGAGAGGACCCCTGCCATTGCCGAGCCAGGGAAAGGAAGGGGCCACTCCGCTTTACCTCGCCTTCCAAAGCCAGGTTCCTGCTTTGGGGTTGCAGACTGCAGGTTCATCACTGTCTTCAGCTGTGGGCAAGATGGGGTTAGCCAGGGAGGAGAGATATGCAGGCTCTTGAAGAGAAGGTGGCTGGGGTGTGGCGGGGTAGGGCTATGTGCCTCTTAAAACCAACTGACTGCTACCCCGAACACGCCTGATGTGGAGGTGGGAGGAGCAGGAGTTCAAGGCCAGCCTGAGGCCCTCTCTCAATTGCCCCCTCTCCAAGCAAACAAATGCAAAACATTGCAACAAGAGATGTGCAGGAGAAGAACAACCTCCACTGGGGCCCTGTGAATGGTGACAGCCGACCCCTTTAGCCAGAGAGGGGGCGTGTGGCCCAGAGCCTAGGTGAGGGCAAGCTGAGCCTAACCCCCAACCCGGCAGGGACGGTGTGCCCTGTCAAGCCGTGGGCGGATGTCCAAGGATTGCAAGGACCCTCTAGGCAAGAGGGAGGAGCTACTGTTGATTATTTGGCTCTGATTTCCGATGCACCTGGCAGAGGGTTCAGGGCTTCTAGAATACAAATGTGTGGGACTTGTATATGAGATGTCGGTCATTTCACTCACCGGGAAATGGTAGCCAGAGGCAGAGTGGGTAGGATTTGGGGGGAGTCCTCTGGCCATGGTAGGCTGGGACATGGGAGGTGATGCCTTGGATGGACCCAGGGGCCCAGGACGATCTGGAAAAGACTCTGCTTTGTGAACTGAGAAGAGGGAGGCAGTTCCTCCCTAGCCTGTTCCCAGTTTTCACCGCTCCCCACCTAGCTCCCATCTCTCCCTCCCTCCTGTCCCCTCTACTCATTGGCTTCCTGACAGCCCCGTCTCCACGGCAACCGGAGGCAGTCAGCTTCCCTGCCCCCACCCAGCTGAGCCCAGGGGAGGAGGGAGCTGTGAGAGATGCCAGTGGTGGTGGTCGCCTCTCGGGCTCTCCCACCCTGGCTGGAGAGATGTGGGGAGATTTTAGGGGGGAACACAAGGCCCTAGGGACTGGGTCGGGCTTCCTGCTTTGTCGACGTTGCCTTAGTTACCTCCCCTCCCCCTCCCCCCTGCCTCCTTCCCATTCTCCTTTTCAGTTTTTTCTCTCCCTCCTTTCCTTAGTCCCCAGCCGAGAGGCCTCAGTGGCAGCCGACCCCAGCTCAGGAAGGTGGAGGACAGCCGCCTCTCTGGACTGGACTCCTCCATTGTTGGGCCTCCTGCCCTGAGCCACCCTCCCAGCCTTTCCCTGCTCAGCCCTCACCCAGATACAAGGAGTCCTCTTTAGAGCCAAGAGACTGTGCATGGGCCAGACTGAGGGGCGGGACTTCGCAGGGGGGCCGCTCATATTTATCCTCTTCGTCTACCTCCTCCTGAGCCTTCAAGAAAGGGTGCTGGGAGGTAGCACAGGGAAGATGGAGGATGGAACATGTCAGGCCCCGGAGCAGATGCTACCTCTCTCTACCCCAGCCCCCACCCTGGGCTTACCCTGTGTCTCCAAGTGTCTGGGCCAGTCAGGAAAGATGGGCTCGGCACATTTTCTCCCCAAACCGGGGTGTCTGGATAGATAGACTGGTTTTGCTTCATCCCACCGCGCCCACTCTAGCACAAGGCTTTACTCCCTCTCTGGTAAATAATAATCCATCTGCCCTTAGCTATCGGCTACAACCCTGCAACCAAAGGAAGCCATAAAAACGGCCATATCTAGCAGCAGAAGCAATGAGACAGGTGTGTTGAAACATGAAATAGATGCTTGTCCCATCTACCAGTGGTTCTTGACCCCTACAGAAAAGGCAGGTAAGACACAGTCAGGCCTGATCATTAACCCTTGCTGGACAACTGGTGGGGCAGGTTATCTCGGATCACTGAGGGAGATCCATCTGTGGGGGACCCTGGTCGGCTGGGGCCCTGGGCCCCACTGTGTCACTTACCTACACATCTGGCTGGTGGCAGTGGTGGCCCCAACCTGTAAGCAGATTCTACTCAGCTTTGCCCAGGGGACCCTTTGCTGTGTCGGGGTGACATTGCCCTCTACACTGTTCACGCCTATAACTGTGAATGCTCCCGGCAGAAGCAGTGTGACCTCAGCAGAAGCTGAGATCAGGGCATCAGAAGGACTGGAGGGAGAGGGGCAGAACCGGTGGCCTTTGGCGCACAGCTGGATGAGCTGGTTCCTAGCAAGCTGGTCACAGCGCTGATGGAGTGGAGGCCACGGGTGCCCGGTCACGTGGAGTAGCAATAGA
This sequence comes from Cricetiscus sungorus, assembly GCA_030556225.1. Classification (NCBI taxonomy): domain Eukaryota; kingdom Metazoa; phylum Chordata; class Mammalia; order Rodentia; family Cricetidae; genus Cricetiscus; species Cricetiscus sungorus. Next base: position 9,384,862 of record JANBXA010000202.1, on the reverse strand, counting down.
TGCCTCTTGCAGAAAAGGAGGAGGATGGAAGGGAAGACAAGGGGACGGGGGGGGGTACTCACCGGGCCTTGCTGCCACTGAACCTGTCCTGGAAGGAGGTAGAGGGGAGGGAGTAGGGGGGTGCTCAGTACAGCTGGGACTCTCCCCGCCCAGAGTCCTGCATCTCCTGCACAGGTATAGGTGCCTGAGGTTCCCCTGGGACCAAGTCTCACCATAGCAGGGTAGGTGAGCTGAGCCCTTTTGCCTCTCCAGAGCCTAGGAACTGCCACAAATGCCCTGGGGGACAAGGGTCTATTGTTTCTGTTATTTGCATATTCTAAGTATTGGGAAGGTGTCCGCCTCTATCCGTGGCTTCCCACCCCCCCAAATAGGCTTTATCTGGGACACTCCCAGCCCCCCCCCCCATAGCTGTGGTCCCCAGCTCTTCTGCTGAGCTAGAAGAAAGACCTAAGATGGACCAGGTCTGTCTCTCTGACAGTATCATGTAACCCGGACCTGTATGGATTACGTGAATGGACAGACCCCTACCAGTCACTTTCTCTGATCCTTTATTCACCTGTGGTGGGTGGTTACTAGCAGTCAGAGACGTTAAAAGTTAGAGAAAATCTTTATTCTTTAAAGGAGGTGTTTATTAATCAAGCTGGCCATGGTGGCTGGCCACCTTTAATCCCAGCACTCGTGAGGCAGAGACAGGTGGGTTTCTGTGAGTTTGAGGTCATCCTGGTCTACAGCGTGAGTTCCAGGATGGCCAGATCTACACAGAGAATCCCTGTCTCTGAAAAATTAAAAGGACCAACCAACCGAACAACAAAAAATCTATTTATCAAACATCTACTACACATGAGACACCGTTCCAGGTGGTGAGGAGGCTACAGAAGACAGACACGCCTTACATGTGCCATTTCCTCACTGGACTCTCAAAATAGCTTCACGATGCCAAGCACCAGGTTCATCTCAAATGGAGATGCTGAGTCTGAGTCACCTCTCACAATACCACACCCAGAGGCTTAAACAACAGAGATTTCATTTCCTCTAAGCTCAAGAGGATATAAGGCCCAGATTGGGGTTGGTTTCTGGTGTAGCCTCTACTTCTGGCTTGGATTCCACTGTCTCTGTGTGTCTTCACTTGGCCTTGTACCTGTGGGCACAGCAGGAGGCTGAGCTGGGATTACTCCTTCTTACAAAGACACAAGCCTACAGGATCAGAGCCTTACTCTTACGGCCCCATCTAATCTTAATTGCCTCCCTAAAGGCTGTATGTCCAATTGCAGCAACTAGAACTAGAGGTTCAACCTAGGAGTCCGTAGTGTCGAGGCTCAGAGAAGCTGTGTTAAGTCTCCTGACCTGGGCCCTAGCTCTGTTGATAGAGCCTAGCACGCACAGAGCCCTTTGTTCAATCCTCAGCAACCTATGAAAACTGCACACCTGTAGTCCCAACAAGAAAATTAGAATTCAAAGCCATCTCAGCTGAATATCACATTCAAGCCTAGCTTGGGCCACTTAAGACCCTGTCTCAATAAACAAGCAAAAACCAAAAATTTTTTTAAAGCCTTGAAAAGTCACTAGGATAACTCAGTGTGGAGCCCAGGTGGTACCGTGGGGAAGTGGGGGAATATAGAAGACCCACCTGAAACCAGGTACCCCTGGCTCAACATCTTCCACATTTGGACCAAGAGTCAAGGGACGACTTTCTCAGCCAAGGGAGTCTTATATAAGAGCTTATATAAGAGGAGAGCAAGATCCGGAATCGCTAACTGTGGGATCAGAGTCTACAAGTCAGACTAAGTGGAACATTCTAGATACCCCCCCACCCCACCCCCCAACCTCAACTGCGAATTTCCCAGTGACACCACTCTGCCACCCTTGTCTCAGCTACTCTTTCCTGCTTAAGCCTTTGCATAGGCAAATTGCAAGGCCTGGGCGCAGGAAAGAGCCCAGGAGGGTAGAGTCTGTGTTGTCTCCACTGGGACACCAGCTGCACAGAGGTGAAAGGGAGGGGGCCAGGGAACAAGAGGCCCGCTTCAGCAGCCTTGTCAGATGGTAGCTTTGAAAGTACAGGCCCTCTGGATGGATGAATTCCTAGGCGGGGACTGTAGGGCTCCCATTCTGAAGGCTGGGTCCCTCAGTGACCATTTCTCGGTGCTTTCAGAGCACAAAGTGATTCCTCTGACCTCTGAGGTCTCAGCTACTGATCCCCATTGTGAACAGTTCGTAATTTAGGCCAAGGTAGGCAGTTAACCCTCGGGGGACACTAAGCCAGTTCCTCCACAAGACTACAAGAATCAGATGCCCCAGGCAAGAGCAGGGGGTCTACACTATCTACATCCATTCCTAAGTCAAGTCTGAGGAGTGTTGCTCAGTAGAAATCCCAGCATAGCTTCTCATCTATCCTTTTGGAATCACCTACAGCCCTTAGCTCAACGCTAGTACAGGGCTCCCCTGCAGAGACAGAATGACACAGACCCAGCCCCTGGAGGGCTGCGGAGCGATGGAGAGAGCAAAGAGATGGCTAGCTTCTCTGAACTTCTGTTTCCTTTTGTACGGATGGGATCATGGGCTACATGAGATACAGTTTCAGAAAAGAGAAGTCAGTCAATAAAGACAGAACAATAAAGCATAGGCAGAGGACAGGAAGAGTGATGTGCATTTCCAACATAAAGAAGCTGAGGCTGTAGGAGCAGGCGGGGCCCTGGGAGTGGGGAGCCAGGCCCAAAGCCTGATCACAGGGTGAAGAGCCAACACCAAAGCAGGTGACCAAGGCAGAGTCTAAGTTGTTCCAGCGGGGACACAGAGGCCCATTGAATTCTGTCTTCCACTGGGTTCAAGCTGATGCCAGGAACAGTCCCTGAGGGACGCGGACATCAAGGAGAGAGGGGCTGGTTTAGCACAGCTGCTAGACTCCCCTTCCCCTCCCACACCTTTGTCCTCCCAAGCCTGTGACTCAGCTGACTAATGACGCATTTGATGGTTAATAGACAAAGACACAACTCCCTAGGGAGTCTGTGTTCCCTCCTACTCCCAGGTCCGAGAGCACTTATCACTCTCTGTGGCCTCTGAGGCTGGTGGCTAACCTTGCCTCCAGCTCCCCCGAAAGTGGACAGGAAGTTTAGGATACAATGGCTGGTCTTCCATTTTTTCTCCCGGGCAGTTCTCTAGGCTTGGTCAGAGTCTCCAAAGTAGAGGTTTTGGCCTCTGGATTAAAGTGCTCAGGCTGGCACCACCCTGCTCGCCTCTGCCCTGCAAGGTGTTACATCTCTGTGTGACTTACCTGACCTCCCCTGCCCTGCCCTGTGTGGCCTCAGTAGACCTGACCATGTCCCAGCTGTACTCGAAACCCTGAATGACTCCCATCGGTGCCTCTAACGGACACCCCATGTTTCTTATTGCCTTCTAAGAGTGGGACCTACCTACTTCTGCAGCCCTTCATCATTTCCCGGTGGCTCTCTAACACTAGGCTTCCCTGTGCGTCTAGAATACCTTCAGAAATTTAAGTTAGAGGGGACCGAGAAAAAGGAACATAGATGTATGCACGCATGTGTGTTTTGCACATGTGTGGTACAGCATATGTGTACATGCATGTGGAGATCTGAAGTTGACTTGCATGCATGTGTGTATGTGTTTTCATGTGTGCACACGCATGTGGAGATCTGAAGTGACATCTGTTGTGTACATGCCTGCACATGTGTTTTGCATGTGTGTGGGGCAGCATGTGTTCACATGCATATGGAGATTTGAAGTGATGTCTGGTGTGTTCCTCCATCACTCCTGACTTTTACTTTAAGTTTTAAAAAGATTTCCTTAGGGGCTGGAGAGATGGAGCAGGAAATTAAGAAAATTCGCTGCACTTTCAGAGAACCCAAGTTCTGTTCCCAGCACCTACATGGCAGCTCACAACCATCTGTGACTACAGATCCAGGGTCCCTGCACCCTCTTCTGACCTCCTCAGGCACTGTACATGTGTGATGCACTTACATATGTGTAGGCAAGACACTCATACACATAAAACAAATCTTTAAAAAGAGTCATGTAGTATGTGTGTGTCTGCATGTGTATATGTGAGTGTGTTTTATTGTGTGTGTGTCTGCATGTGTATATGTGAGTGTGTTTTATTGTGTGTGTGTCTGCATGTGTATATGTGAGTGTGTTTTATTGTGTGTGTGTCTGCATGTGTATATGTGAGTGTGTTTTATTGTGTGTGTGTCTGCATGTGTATATGTGAGTGTGTTTTATTGTGTGTGTGTCTGCATGTGTATATGTGAGTGTGTTTTATTGTGTGTGTGTCTGCATGTGTATATGTGAGTGTGTTTTATTGTGTGTGTGTCTGCATGTGTATATGTGAGTGTGTTTTATTGTGTGTGTGTCTGCATGTGTATATGTGAGTGTGTTTTATTGTGTGTGTGTCTGCATGTGTATATGTGAGTGTGTTTTATTGTGTGTGTGTCTGCATGTGTATATGTGAGTGTGTTTTATTGTGTGTGTGTCTGCATGTGTATATGTGAGTGTGTTTTATTGTGTGTGTGTCTGCATGTGTATATGTGAGTGTGTTTTATTGTGTGTGTGTCTGCATGTGTATATGTGAGTGTGTTTTATTGTGTGTGTGTCTGCATGTGTATATGTGAGTGTGTTTTATTGTGTGTGTGTCTGCATGTGTATATGTGAGTGTGTTTTATTGTGTGTGTGTCTGCATGTGTGTGTGAACTGTTTTAGCAGCCTTTAGCAGCACCCTGGATAATCTGGAGCTACAGTCACAGGCAGCTGTGAGTCAACCAATGTGGGTGAAGCTAAACTCAGCTCACCTGAAGGAGCAACAAGGAACTCACCTTAACTGCCAAACCTCCTCTCCAGCCTTTACTGCCTTTTTGTTTTGTTTTTCAAGACAGGGTGTCTCTGTGTAGCAGACCTAGCTGTCCTGGAACTCGCTCTGTAGACCAGGCTGACCTCAAACACACAGAGACCCACCTGCTTTTGCCTTCTGAGTTCTGGGATTAAAGGTGAGCCAACTCCTCCCAGCTTAGAGAAGGCATTCTTAAGATACGGGGAAGTATAGGGGGATTGAATGTAGCTCAGCCTGTCTACCATGCATGAAGCCTGGGCTTGATTCCCAGCATTGGATACAATCAGGCCTATAAGTTCAAGGTTATTCTTAGCTACATAATGAGTTTTAAGCGAGCCTGGGCTACAGAATACCTTGTCTCAAAAAACACACAAACCCATAATAGTATATACAACTATTATTGGCACTTGGTGAGTAGACGCAGGAGATTCAGGAATTCCAGGCCAGCCTTGGCTATATAAAATGTTGAAGCTAGCCAGAACTATATAAGAATGTCTCAACTCACCAGGCAGAGGTGGCACAGGCCTTTTAATCCCAGGCAGAGGCAGGCAGACCTCTGTGAGTTCAAGGACAGCCTGGTCTACAGAGTTCCAGGACAGCCAGGACTGTCACACAGAAAAACCCTGTCTGGGTGGTGGGGTGGGTGGTGGAGGTGGTGTGTTGGGGGTTGGGAGGGGGAAAAGAACGTCTCAACTCTCCTACTGATTCCCTTAAAGGAGAGAAAAGGAGGGACCCTCTTGTTAACATAGGTCACACTTTTAAAGACTGTTGGAGGGACTAGGGACATGGCTTAGTCAAGAGCACACACTGTTCTTCCAGAGGACATAGATGGATTCCAAGTCCCCATGTCAGGCAGCTCGAAACTGCCCGTAACTCCAGCTCCAGGAATAGCTGACCCCTCTGGCTCCTGTGGCTAGGTAGTTCGATATGTGCATGCCCCCTCCCCGATCCCACACACACTTTAAAAAAATACAAATAAACTTTAAAAAAAAAAAAATCTTGGGCCAGTGAGTCTCAGGTAGCCCAGGCTGGCGCCAATCTGTCAGTCCCTTTGCCTTTGCCTTCCAAGTCCTGGGATTCCGTGTGTGAACCCCACACTCTGCACAGCTTCTTAGCCGTCTGTGCTATTGGCCCCAGATTCTGCTCAGATGGGAGGTGGCCCAGTACAGGAAGCCTGGGTGAGATTGCGGGTGGGGGGGGGCTCCCTTATCATCTCTTCCTGCAGGCCACACTTAGAAGAACTTTCTTCAGCAGCCCTCCCCCCCCCACGCCCGCCCGAGGCTTCCATGGCAATTAAGCTCACAGGCGTGTTCCAGAGCTAGCCTCCACCGCCTCCAGGGGGCTGGAAACTCCATAAATGGCAGCCCTGGTTTCTATAGAGCTCACAGCCAAACGCGGGCACCTGTGTCACAGCTCAGCACATGGCAGGGGCCTGGTGTTACCTCTTGTAGCTGCATTGCTAACTGTCACTTGTCCCGTGGGAAGCCCTCAGCGCTGCAAGCCTTGTCTCTCTGAAAGGCCCTTATGTGGCTACTCTCGTGCCCATCACCAACCACTGGGCCTAAAGGGACGTTCTGTTTATCTGTGGACAACGGTCCCCTCGGCAAACAGAGAAAACTGTCTATTCGGGACAACTTTAACCGTAGCTTCTCCCTAGCCCCACTCTTCAGGCGCTGCACCGCCCTCCCCCTCTGTCCTCCCATTGTCCCCCAGGGATTGCATAATCCCGTTTGGGGGTCTGTCTGCAATTCGGGCATCTTGTCCGGGCCTCCTTGTTCCCTCTCTTCTAGGTCGTACCACAGTGGGAGAGGAATCCCAGAACCGCAAATAGCCTTTCTCCCCTTGCGCTTAGGAAACCCCACACACGCTGGGTCAAGGCTGCTTCTCCAAACCACACCCTCTTCCACAGGCCCCGAGGTTCCCTGGAATCATCCTGCTTTGCTTTCGCTAAAGGAAAAGCTGAGACCAGAGAACATGGACGCAGGGCCCTAGGCGAAGCCCACAACGCCCGCCCTGGCTTGTGTTCCGCGCTGCCATTGGCATCTGCACGGGAGTTGTTGCACGGGAGAGGGCGGCCCCTGGTGGTGATGGGGATGACGGCTCAACTCACAGGACCCAGAGGAAGTAGGTCATCCATCCGAACACGCGGTCTTCATGATCAAGGCTCACTCTTTGTCCTTAGTCACGCTCCCCGTTGATGACTTAGTAACACTGCCCCGTGGTTTTAATCCAACCCTAAGGATTGATCTGATCTTCAGGAAGCAAACACAGTCCTTATCAAATGCTTGTTGGCACCTGGCAAGCCACGTAAGCTTTTACAACTCAGCAATCGGGTGCTAAGCCCTGTCACAGTGCAGAAGCTTGTATTCTCATACAAGCTTCTAGGCTCACCGCGGCCTCGGGATCCCAGGTAGCCCGCTAAACTAAGCTGCTCCCAGGCCCAAGTCATCACTTCCGGGAGTCTAGATCATGTTCTTACTCCTCAGCTCACCGAGGGATGCCTTCTTGTACCAAACGACAAACGTCTGCCTCCAAACCTAAAGGAAATGTTTCATTGGCCAAACATGGTATTGCACAACGGTAACCCCAGCATTTGGGATTACCCCACACCGAGACGAGTCCAAAGTCCTAGTTTTGATCTTTGGTGTTGTTCTTGGTTTGTTTTGGGGGAGCGGGAAGTTTCTAGACAGGGTTTCTCTATCTAACAGTTCTGGCTGTCCTGGAACTCACTTTGTAGACCAGGCTGGCCTCGAACTCACTGAGATCTGCCTGCCTCAGCCTCCCAAGAGCTGGAATTGCAGGCATGTATCACACATCTGACTGCATTCATTACCTAGTGAAATTTGTTCTTTTCTCATGAATTTCAAAATGAATAAAATGCATAAAATGGAGGGAAGACAGACTATGCTAGTCAAATAATGGATGCCTGGATTCTTCTTCCTTTTCATGTCAGGCTGGTCTTGAACTCATTCCTTATGAAGGTGATCTTTAGTCTCCTGACCCTTCTGCCTCCAACTCCCAAGTTCTGAGATGGCAGGCATGTCCAACCACACCTGGTTTATGGTTTGTTTTGGTTTTTTTTTTTAAGTTTTTATGTTAACTTGCAACTTTAAAAATTTTTATAAGTGTTTTGAGATGTCTGAGTGGGTAAAGGCATTTGCCCCCCAAGCCTGATGGCCTGAGTTTGATTCCCTACCCCCATATGGCTGAAGGAGGAGTCATTCCTACAGATGTCTTCTGACCCCTATGAAGACGGTGCTAAGCATGTATGTGGACATGTGCCTATACACACGCACACACACACACACACACACACACACACACACACACACTGGGGAAATGGCTTAGTGGGTAAGGCTCTTGCTGTACAAGTATGCAGGCCTGAGTTTGAATCCCCAGAATTCATACAAAACTGGAGGCCGGAAGAGGGTGTGCGACCAATCACACGGGAGCTGGAGTGACAGGCCACTGTGAGTGCCCAACACGGCTGGGCAGAAACAAACGCGGGTGCTCTCAACAGCTGAACGTCTCACCAGCCTCACCAAGGGAATTCTTTGTCATGAGCATTTTATTCTGATAATGCTTCTGATTTAATTTGGGGTACTTTTAGAGGACTACTTCATAGTCTTTCAAGACTATAGACGTTCAGTTCCTCTTGATTTCACCCTCTCCCTCCCACACTCCGTATGATACTAAAGATTGCATCTAGGGTTTCACACACACACACACACACACACACACACACACACACACACACACACACACACGAGGTGAGCACTCTGGCCCTGACCTACCACCCATGTGTTAGTTCTCACACCCAGCGTAATTGGCTAACTGAGGTGCCTATTTAACATCAAAGCAGGCCTAGCAGCCAGGTTCTCCCAGCATCCCTCGGTCCTCACCTGTCACAGGGTCCTCCTGGCTAGCACTCCTTGCCCTCCCCCCTCATCTTCTCCTGCCCTGCCCCCAGCTGATCTTCCCTATGAAATCCAGCCATTTGGGCATCTTGGTCTCCTGGCTCTCTCTCTCTCCCCTCCTCCCACTTTTTATATTGCCTGGCAAACCTACAGTAAACCTCCTCTACCATACCCAGGAACACCATGCCCTTCCTTTGTATTTATTTATTTATTTACTTACTTAATTTCTTTTTTGCATGTTTGACTTTGAGACAGGGTTTCCTAAGTGTTCCAGTCAGGCCTTAAACTTGAAATCTTCTTGCCTCGGCCTCCTGAAAAACTGAGATTTACAGGCCTGGCTAACTCAAAAATTTCTATGACAGCCCAAAACAAAACAACTACATTAACCCCTCTCAACAAAAAATTAGTAATAAAAGTAAATGCCAATAGTGGGAGAATGGGCTCTTCAACTAAGGACTAGAGCAATGGCTGTCCCCAAACTTTTATGGTATTTACCTCTCAACTCTAGTGGCAAAAGTACACTTAAAATGATGGCTTTTGTTTTGTCTCTCTTTTTTGTTTTTTTTTTTTTGATAGTCTCATTATGCAGCCCAACTAGACTTGAACTCATGACTCCTCTGCCTCAGCTTCCCATATGTTGGTTGTGTTAGCAGAAAGATTCCGAACTCTAAGAAGTCTCTGAGAAATTTCCAGGTCTAGATGGGCATGCATGGAGACCACTGGGACCAATTAATACGAATGTCATCTTGCTACCAGGAGAATGTGGGCCATCTCCTTGGGGTTCCTTCTCAAGTTGTTTCCAGTTGTTTCGAGACTAGCTGGGATATTTGCAGAACGTGGCTGGTAGAAAAAGAGGGAGCCCTTTCTTAACAGCGCCACGGCTACACCTTCAGAGCTTCTGACTTCAGGCTCTACACTGACCATCAGGCATGTGGCATGTGTAAAAACTCAAAATGGGGTCGGAAACAGTAAGTCCGTGTTCCTGGCTACGGCGGTGTCATTGCTCCCAATACAGGTGTAACCTGAGTCCCCTCCTGGGAGCCAGAAATCAGCTGAGAAGAGACTTCAGGAGAGAGCAGCCCCAGGCGCAGGCGGAGGAAGTGGGGGCTCAGCTCGCTCACCCCATCTTGCTCGGTTTGCACTGAAGGGTTTGGGTAAGTCCCTTCAGCATCTCAGCGGCTCTTTGGGCGACCTGGGGAATTAGAACAAGAGTGGTGACCATGGGTTGTGGGCAGAGGCCTCTGAGAGGGCGGATGCTTATGAGTGTCTTGGTTACTGCCCCAGAGTAGCCTCTCATCCCGATGCCCAGAGTCAGGTCCTAAGTCTCTACGACCTACATCCAGGGGACAAGGAGGACCCAGGCGTTCCCTGGGCCTCTCCAGAGCTTGCAAGCCAGACAAGCTCAGTCCCGCTTCAGGGTCTGGGCTGATCCTCCTTCCTGCACAGGCGATGGAGTGAGAGTCATGGGGGCGCGCAGTGTGCGCCTGCTGCGGGCCCTGCTCACCGTGCCCCGCACCGGCAGTCTTCAGTCCGCCGCCAGCCACCCCTCCCCGAAAGGATCGCCACCCACCACACTGCCCGGCTCCACTTCCGGAGGAAAACATCCGACTCTAGGCCCCACCCAGCATCCCGCTGCCTGCTGGGATTTGTAGTTAGTGGCGCTGGGGCTGGCGCACGTGCGTGAGTGTGGCTGCGCGTCTGTTTCTCTGAGCTGGGCTCGGTTGAGGCAGCACAGGCCCCGCCCTGCAGCCCATTGCCTGCTGGGACTAGTAGTTCACAGCCTTTCTCCCTGGCAGCGGCCTTCCGGTTTGGACCATACTGGGTGGGAGCAGCACTAGGATGGGCATTCTCTGGCAGGGACCAGCCTCACCCTGGAGACACAGCCTGGCAAAAAGGAACTAGGTGTGGGGTCTTTTCTGTTCTGTTATCAATGATATCCCAAAATAACGAACGATCCTGTCCAGGGCTAAGTTGTCACACAAGTTCATTATCTTTTAGGATTGATAAATACTAATTTCAAGAATTTATTAACTGCTTCACCAAGGAAGAAATCACCAAGAAACTGGCTTAAAGGCCATCTTACAGTAAAGACAAACTAGGTTCATTCCTGTTTATGATTAAACTTTTGTTTGTCGAGGATTGGGCTGTGCCCCACCTGTGCAACACTTTAACTCAAATGGTTCTGTGCTGCCTGTCCCAGGGACCATAATCACGTCTGTGTTTCAAAAAGTTAATAACCATCTTTCAATGATGTCTTTGTTTCAGGAGGTAGTTATGATTACATTGTTACACTTACGTTCTGCTCCTGTAACCCCACCTAATTTGCCCACCAAAGTTCCCATTTGGAAACTCCCTTCCCTGAGCTGCGAAAAGCTTGTCTTAATCCCAGCATTCAGTGGACAGAAGCAGATGGATCTCTGTGAGTTCGAGGCCAGCTTGGTCTACAAGAGCTAGTTCCAGGACAGCCAGGACTGTTACACAGAGAAACCCTGTCTTAAACAAAATAAAACAAAATAATTGTCTTTCTAATGTCCAATGCTGACCTCTTGAACCCTGCCTTAGGGGGAGGCAGCCTGGGTACATGAATGTAAAAAAGTTTGCTTTAATTAATTACTTACTTTAATTAACTTGGCCACGCTGATTTGGTGGTCTTTCTCTTCCCATCTTTGGGGTTAACGTGTGCGTGCGTGTGTGCATGCATGTGTGTGTGTGCGCGTGCATGTGTGCACATGCGCATGTGTGTGTGCCTCTGTGTGTGTGTGTGTGTGTGTGTGTGTGTGTGTGTGTGTGTGTGTGCATTTTGAAGGCCACAGGTCCACGTTAATGCCTTCTTCCTCTTTGACTAGCCACCTTCCCAGGTAGGATTTCTTATGGAAATGAGCTCATCACTTCTCCAGACTTCTCCCCAGGCCAGGGATGACAGACACTCAGTGGCACCAGCCTTTATGTCGTTCTGTGGATTGAACTCAGGTTCTCAAGCTTACACAGTAACTTAAGGGAATAAAACACCCCCTAGTCCCCACAGTTTGCTTTCAGAACCAAATGACTGCATTGGTGTGGGGCTGAGGATGGTTATGAAAGTGTAAAGCCCAGGGTATGTGAGGTGTTTGCATCAACATCAGAGTGTGGTACGTTTGTAGCTTGAAGCTGGTGAGTCCGAGATTACCAAGAGGGCGCCAGGTACAGTGCTTGGGAAGGGGTGTACTTACTATCTGCAGGTTAGGGTCTCTGAGAGAAGAGGGGTGTACACATGGCCCAAACAATGAGGAGTCCTAATTTGCTAAATTATTCCCTATGCTTGCCTACCTCATCCCCTGCAACGATATTACAAGGTACCATATCTGAATGCTTTTAACATGTGGGTTCTGGCCAGTCGGTGGTGGTGTACACGTTTAATTCCAGCACTGGACAAGAGGCAAGGGGTTCTCTGTAAGTTCGAAGCCAGCCTGGTCTACAGAGCAAGTTCCATGACAGCCAGGGCCACACAGAAAAACTCTGTCTCAAAAAACAGCAACAAATAAAACCAACCCCACCCCCCAAAAAAACATGGGTTCTGAAAATTAAACTCAGGTCCTCATGCTGACAAAGCAAGTGCTTTCTTGACCGCGCTACCTCTCCAGCCCTATTTTTTGGGGGAAATTTCATATTAGAGTTGTTAGGTATTGCAGTATTCCCTTCAGCCCACTCAGTGAGAAAGTCTGTGAATGCACTTTGGACTGAGGTCAGAGGAACCAAGAGGGTGTCTACTAAGCTAGGCTTAGTAGCTAGGCTTTCACCGGTGGGAAACACAGAGGGCCACATGTCAGGCTGGGCATAGTGGCTTCTGTTTGAAATCCTAGCACTGGGGAGGCTGAGGCAGGAGGATTACAATGAGTTCGAGGTCTGTCTGGGCTCCGGTATGTCATCTTGTATCGAAAGACCAAACAACACAAAAGGGTGCTGGAGAGATGGCTCAGCCGTTAAGAGCACTGGCCACTCTTGCACAGGACCTGGGTTCGAGCCCCTGCACCGCATGGCAGCTCACACCTGTCTGTAACTCCAGTGGTTGGATTCGATGCTCTCTTCTGGCCTTTGCAGGAACCAGGTACACACGTGGCGCACTGATCTGCATCCATACAGAACACCTATACACATACAATAATAAGAAAAAACGAGGGCCTGGAGTGGTGGTGCCTACCTGCAACCCCAGCACTTAGGAAGCTTAAGCAGAAGCATTAAGAGTTCAAGGTCATTCTCAGCCACACAGCCTGGACTATAGCACATTCTGCCTCAAAAAGGACAAAAGCAGGGAGTGTGCCAAGTGGTAAAATGCTTGTTGCACAAACATGAAGACATGATTTTGATCCTTAGCAGCCAAATAACAGCTGGCTTTGCAGCCCATGTTTGTAAGTCCAGAGCGTGTAAAGAGGAGAGGTGGACACAAGCAGTTCCTGTTGAAGCCGGGCTCCAGATTCTAGAAGATACCTTATCTCAAAAATTAAGGTAGAGGCTCCAGAGGGGGCTCAGTGAGTAGAAGCATTTGGAAAGTTTGTTACTCTTTGTTCTTTTGTTTGTTTATTTGTTTGATTGATTGATTTTTTGAGACTGAGCTTTGGATCCTGTTCTGGAACTTACTCTGTAGACCAGGCCTGAATGGAACCCAGAAAGATCCACCTGCCTCTGCCTCCTGAGTGCTGGGACTACAGGCTGCGCCACCACCACTCGGCACATTTATTACTCTTGCAAAGGACCTGGGTTCAGTTTCCAGCACCCACATCTTGGCTCATAGTATTAGTAACTCCAGTTCCAGGGGATGTGATGTCCTTTTCTGACTTCCTCAGGCATCATGTATGTATGTGCTACACAGACATACATGCAGGCAAAACACTCATTCACATACAATAAAATAAGTAAAATCTAATTCTGAAAAATAAGGTAGAACGTAATTGAAGACACCTGACATTAACCTTTGGCCTCCATACACCCACACACATGCACGTACATGAACATGTATACATGCGTAACATACATGTAAATACATATACACATGCAAAGTAAAAACCAAAACATAGCCTCCTAAAATATCTAGAGACAAGGCTGGGTGGGCATGATGGTTCATTCCTGTGATCCCAGCACTCAGGAGGCAGGAGGGTCACTGCAGGTTCTATAGCTAGACCTTGGATCAAAAAGAGGGAAAAAGTTGGGGGGGGTCTGGGGAGATGGCTCACTGATTGATGTGCTAACTCAGTCTGGGGCTTGACATACCATTTTTGCAAAACAGAATTTCCTTGTTTAGAGAGAGAGAGAGAGAGAGAGAGAGAGAGAGAGAGAGAGAGAGAGAGAGAGAGACCCAACAACAAATTAGTCTGCGAAACAAGTTCTCCTGTAGCTCTCCGGCGTCTCGGTCTCCTGGGTAGGAGCATTGCCTCTCTGTCCTTGCTTTATAGGGCAGCAGGCTGTCCCGTGATTATCCAGTGAGGTGGTTCTGCAGGTTCTGAAACATGGGCGTTTTGACCTTCGCCTGTTCGTGCAGTCAGTACACGGTTTGTGAGAGTTGCTTAGCATGCATAACTGAGACCAGCCAGAGGCACATGATGATTCGCGGTGATACCTGCCTGCAACGTTCTGGAGGAAAGGCAAGAAGATCAGAAGTTCAAAGTCATCTACCACTGCCTAGGGAGTTTGGGTCAGCCTGAGCTACTACTCTCAAAATTTTTGAATTTTTTTCGGTGTTATGACCTCCTGGGCCACGTGTGCAAACAGTGTGGTTGGTGAGGGAGGCACACGTGACACACAAAAACCCGCCACGGTGACAGAACTTTCCATGGGGAATGCATTTGGCATGGTGGTAAGAATATGGTTTAGGTGGGGGCTACATCTGTCAAAACTAGAAAGCTTAAGTGGTGTGTGCCTGTAACCCCAGGAATCAGGGGGCAGAGGCAGGCAGACCTCTGTAAATTCACAGCTGGCTTACACAGAATGTCCCAGAAAGACACAGTGAGACCTTGTCCCGAACAAACAAACATGGTGCGAGACCTCTCACCAGCCCAGTAAATGTCCTCCTAGGCTCCTTGGAGGGGTGGGATTGCTTGGGTTGCCCAGATAGCCAGGAGCAAAGTCAGGCTGTCAATTCTTTCAAGCCCGGTCATCGGACCTCAGAGAATGGAATTCTGCTTGGCCTTTGCAAAGTTGCTTCTCAAAAACAACGCCGCTTTGTTGACCGAGTCCGTGGGTGGGTGGGTTTGTGCGCTGTGTTCTGGAGCCAAGGCAGACACTGATGGCAGACACTGGCTTGTTGTTTGGTCCTGATTTAGAGAAGGGTAGAAGGCGGCATGGATGCAGGTCAGGCCAGCCTGGATTACAATCCTGCTTCCCTTCTGATCCTCCCTGAGAATTCATCTAAGAAGGAATTATGTTGAAGGGTGTGAAGACGGAAGCCCATTTTTGTTAAAAATTACATTTATTTATTTACTCGCGTGTGTGTGATCCGCTGAGTGCTGGGCTTTCAAGCATGTACGCCCGGTATTTGTGTTACTGGGGGTCAAACCCAAACCCAGGACTTCCCGAATGCTAGGCAAGCACTCTTACTAACTGAGCTGCAGACCTCAGGGAGAGCTCGCTGAAGGCCGGAGCCGGAGAACTGCGGAGGTGGGAACCCGGGTGGAGACCAGGGAAGGGAGAAGTGCCCTCCTCAAGCCCAGTTTTCCCATAGTGCGGTGGCCCTGATGTCCTCCTACCAGGCCCCCAGCGCCCGGTCTCTAGAGATGCGGTTGCTGGGCGGGCAGGGAGGCGCGGCCCAGAACCGCCCCCAGCCCTCCCCACCTCCCCAGCCCCGGGTCCTCCGCGGTGACTCACTTCTCCCAGGGGGCGGGGGCGTGGTCGCCAGAGCCACCGAAGCCCTGGGTAAGTAAGGCGCGCAGGATCTGTTCTCTGCGGCCTGGGGTCCCACTTTGGGGTTCAGAGGGGCTCTGTGGGCCCCGGGACGCCCGGCTACCTGTCCCGTCTACACCTTCCTTAGGGGCGAAAGCGCTGCTAGATTTAGAGGCGGCAAAACGCTCTCCCATTCATGTGGGACAAACTTGAAGCAGGGGGCTGGGGGTGGGGCAAACAGAAGCGGGGTGGGGTCAGGGTGGGGAACCAATCTGAGTCTTGAACAAATTCCTTGTCTTTCTTTTATAACGTTGTTGGTTTGGGTTTTTTGTTTTTCTTTTGAAACGGTGTCTCCTGTAGCCCAGACTTCCTTAAACTCGCTGAACAGCCAAAGGTGCCGTCAGAGTACTCTTCCTGGTGCTGGGATTACGGGTGTGAACCACCATGCTTGACCGCACTCAGCGAGTCCTTCTTTCTAAGCCGTGTGCATTCTGTTGCGTCTGAGCGTGTGCATTCTGTTGCGTCTAAGCCGGTGCATTCTGTTGCGTCTGAGCGTGTGCATTCTGTTGCGTCTAAGCCGTGTGCATTCTGTTGCGTCTAAGCCGTGTGCATTCTGTTGCGTCTAAGCCGTGTGCGTTCTGTTGCGTCTCTGCGGGTGCATTCTGTTGCGTCTGAGCTGTGCATTCTGTTGCGTCTGAGCTGTGCATTCTGTTGCGTCTGAGTGTGTGCATTCTGTTGCGTCTGAGCCGGTGCATTCTGTTGCGTCTGAGTGTGTGCATTCTGTTGCGTCTGAGCTGTGCATTCTGTTGCGTCTGAGCCGGTGCATTCTGTTGCGTCTGAGCCGGTGCATTCTGTTGCGTCTGAGCCGGTGCATTCTGTTGCGTCTGAGCGGGTGCATTCTGTTGCGTCTGAGTGTGTGCATTCTGTTGCGTCTGAGCTGTGCATTCTGTTGCGTCTGAGCGGGTGCATTGTTGCGTCTGAGCTGTGCATTCTGTTGCGTCTGAGCGGGTGCATTGTTGCGTCTAAGCCGTGTGCATTCTGTTGCGTCTGAGCTGTGCATTCTGTTGCGTCTGAACGGGTGCGTGCGTGCGGCCGTCAGAAGCGCTTGGAGCTGTAGTTACAGGTGCTGGGAACCCAAACGGAATCCTCTGGAAGGGCTGAGAGCGCTCTCAACCACTGCTCCAGCCCCGGCAACCTTTTATCTATTCATTTTTAAAATAAAACTTTCTTCCTGTGGTGAAAGGGACCTCTTAGCTCAAGTGTAGTGACAGTGATTTCCATTTATCTTTGTCCTCTGGGGAGACATAGGGTCTCAGTCTGAGAGCCACTAAGCTTGGGGAGGGAGGGGGGCTGGACAGCAATGTTTACAGCCACTGCCTACACGAATGACAGACTAAGAAAGAGGGTCCATGAGATGGCTCAGCTGGCAAAGCCGCTTCTCACCAAGCCCGAAGCCCTGAATCTGATTCCCAAGGCCCACGTGACAGGAGAGAACAGCTCCCTTAATTCAAGCCACCCCCCATAAGTAAACAAATAAATAAATGAATGCAATTTTTAAAGAGTCCAGATTTACTGAACATTTCATTATTTGCTCATTAATTGTAGCCTCTTGTTTAACCCGCACTTTTATCTGTGTGCCCACTTTACAGATTGGACACGGGGAGGCTCCACGAAGTTGAATCTGACCCGAGGAGTCGCTGCTGGTAAGTAGTGAAGTTCACTCCGCCTCAGGCTTGTATGTAGCCAAGGATAACTCTGAACTTCTGTCTTCCTGCCTCTGCCGCCAAGTGCTGGGACTGTAGTCATGCCTGGCGGCTCCATCTTCTCCGGTCTTCGGGACTCGGACTGAGGTTTTCAGGCTTGGTGGTGAGTGTCTTTACCAGCTGAGCCTGTGTGCTTTGCAGTGATCTCCTCAGGGCCATATGCGTGCTGTGTGAACACACGACCGAGCTGTGTCTCCAGTGCTAACGGCCAGCTCTTCACCTTGTGGCAAGTACTCTGTCCTGCCTGAGAGGGCAAGGCCTTGCTGGGACCTCAGCTCAGACCATCCTGTTTGTTTTTTAGATCTATTTATTTATTATAGTGTTCTGTCTGCATGTACTCCTTCAGTACAGAAGAGGGCACCAGATCTCATTACAGATGGTTGTGAGCCATCATGCGGTTGCTGGGAATTGAACTCAGGACCTCTGCAAGAGCAGCCAGTGCCCTTAACCTCTGAGCCATCTCTCCAGCCCCCAGACCACCCTGTTTTTAAGGCTGTCATTTGGCCATGGAAGACCATGGATGCCAGCTCTAAGCTGTATTTTTTTTTTTTTTTTGAACCATTACTTATTTTTATTTATGTGTGCGGGTATTTTGTCTGCATGTCTGTATACAGTGTGGGTGCCTGGTGCTTGAGGTACCCAGAAGAGCACATTAGGTCCCCGGGACCGGAGTTGTAGATGGGTGTGAGCCTCCATGTGGGTGCTGGGAGTGGCACCTGAGTCCTCTGGAAGAGCGGCCACTGAGCCGCCACCTCCCCAGCCCTGCAAACATGTTCTTTAGAGAGAACATTCAATGCCTTAAATTTTTATTTATTCACTATTACCGTGTGTACATGTGCGTGCATGCGGGGGGGGGGAAGAGGGGGGGTCACTGCACACACGGAGGCCAAAGGACAAGTTTCTTCCCAAACCTCTTTAGATTCATTTTGCTATTTTACTTATGTGAGTGTCTCAGTTAGGGGTTCTGTTGCTGTGACACGACGCCGTGATCAAGAGAAAGAATGGAAAGGGTTTATTTCATTTTACACTTCCAGATAATGCTCCATCCCTGAGGGGAGTCAGGGCAGGAGCCGGGAGGCGGGAGCTGATGAGAGGCCATGGAGGGTGCTGCCCACTGGCCTTCTCACAACTCGCTCAGCCTGCTTTCTTAAAGCACCCAAGACCAGCTTGCTCCAGGGTGGCAGGGCCCACAGTGAGTGAGGCCCTCCTGTATCACAGGATTGCATACAGGCCAATCTTATGGAGGCCCTTTCTCAGTTAGGAACCCCTCTTCCCGATATGTCTAGATTTATGTCAAGTTGACAATGTCCAATCAGTATGGTGTAGCTATCTGTATATACGAATGTGAGTGCAGTTCTCTCTGAGGCCACAAGGGGGAGTCAGATACCCTAGAGCTGGAGTTGCAGGCAGTGGTGAGGTGCCAGGCATGGCTTCTGGGAACCAAACTCCAGTCTTCTGAAAGGGTAGCAAGTATTCTTGACCTCTGAGCCATCTCTCCAGCCCCAGAGGACATCTTTCAGGAGTCTGTTCCATCCTTTGTTTGTTTGTTTTTTGTTGTTGTTGTTGTTGTTTTTGAAGATTTATTTATTTACTCATTTATTTATTTATGTATATAGTGTTCTGTCTTGAATATTTGCCTGCAGGCCATAAGAGGGCATCAGATGTCATTACAGATGGTTGTGAGCCACCGTGTGGTTGTTGGAAATTGAACTCAGGTCCTCTGGGAGAACAGTCAATGCTCTTAACCCCTGAGCCATCTCTCCAGCCCTCAATCTGCCCTCTTACTGTAGGTTCTGGGGACTGAACTCTGGCCATCAGCAAGTGGTTTTACCCACTGAGCCGTCCTCCTGCTCCATTTACTGTCTTGAGAAAACATTTACTTCTGTGTGGTATTTAGCAATAGGAAGATCGAATGTTTGAGGCTAGCGTGGGCAATGCCGAGGCTCTGTCTCAAACAGACAAGCAAATGCCACTGTCCACATCCACTCAGAACCATTTCCTCAGGCTCTCCCCTAGCAGCCAGCTACGTTAGCTTGGTTGATGGTCAGATCATCGGGAAGGCTTGCTTCCGGGCCAGCTGTATTACCAAGGCCAGGGCTTTGACTCTGGCTTTCCAGAACTGACCGTTGAACAACACTCTTTCTGGCCAGGCCTGCCAGAGTTCCTGGGCACTGAGCCACCCAAGGGTGACTGCCCACTGGGTGCTTACTTCACAGGGCTTCACACAGACTCTTCAGTCCTCTAAGCCAAGCAGTCACGACCCTTTAACAAACTTATATCAAAAACAAACCAAAACAAAACATTAGGATTCATAACAGTAGCAAAATTACAGGTATGAAGTAGCAACAAAATCATTTTGTGTGTGTGTGGGTCCACCTCAACATGAGGAACTGCATTAAAGGGCTGAAGCATTAGGAAGGTTGAGAACCACTGCTCTAGAAATTCAAAAGGGAATTGGAGCCTCCTTGGCTCAGCTTCCTGCTTCCTATGACTTCGGGCTGTGCCCCAGGGTCCTTCCTGAGCCAGCAAGCTATAAGAGACGCATCCTATGTGACAGTCCTGACAGTCCTGTGAGTGTGTGGAAGGAGAGACTGTTGCCTTGGGTTCAGCCTAAGCCCCGTCTGTTCCTTTTGCCTTTGACACAGGATTTTGTTCTATAGTTCTGACTGGCTTGATCATGCTTATTTTCTTCTCTTTTTAGGGGATCTTTTTCTTCTCTTTCCAGGGTCTGATGTACCCAGGCTGACTTAAGTCTATGTAGCCGAGGGTGGCTCTGAACTTCTGATTCTCCAGTCTCTACCTCCCAAGTGCTGGTTTTATAGGTGTGTGCCACCACGTCCTGCTGGCTGGCCACACTAGTTTCTCTTGATGTCTCCTAGAGCTCCAGGGCCCAGATTATGTGACAGGAGACATGTGGTGAACAGGCAGCAGACGGAGGATGTGGTGTATGTTTTCAGTTTTTATTTACTTATTTTGTTTTTTTGAGGTAGGGTTTTTCTGTGTAGTCCTGGCTGTCTGAAATCTGATTTGTAGTTTAGGCTGGCCTCAAACTCAGAGATCCCCCTCCTTTGACTCCTGAATGCTGGCATTAAAGACACAAGCCACCATGACCAGCTGAGGGGACAGTCTTTGGGTCATGGAGAGACTGCATTAAATGTGTCAAGGCACCTGGCATGAAGCCTTGGTACCTGGAACCCTAGTGCAGAGGCAGGAGGGTTGTCATAAGTTCGAGGCCAATGTGGCCTACATATCGAGTTTCATAGCAGCCTGGGCTTCAAAGTTAGACCTTCTCAGTAACAAACAAACCGACACACAGACAAACAAACAAATGTGCATGATGTCACACACCTGTGACCCAAGCACTCAGGAGGCAGGAGAGTCAGGAGTTCAAGGCCAGCCTGAGGCGCATCATAATTTAGAGGATAGCCTTGGCTACATGAGCTTGTCTCAAAAATAAAATAAAATAGAACACCAAAATGAAAACATACGCACCCTCAAACCCACCAGAATGAATCAGGTCCCCAAACACTCTCTTGGAACTTCATTAAAACAAACAAACAAACAAACAAACAAACACATGTAGTCAGGGTAATGAAACAAATTAGTCAGGGGAACAGGAAAAAGTAGTCAGAGCCGGCCACGCAGTCCAGGAAATGTGACTAACCAGCCACAGCACAGGGTGTGAGGCTCGGTCTGTGCAGACATGCCTGCCCTGGCTGGCGGGTGGAATGCGGAATGCGGCTGTCCTTGTGGCCTGACTGAAATCAATCCTTCAGAACCTGCCTTGCCTGAGGCCGCTGTGGTGACAGCATGGTGGCCCCTAGCCTCCCGTGGCCGTGCCCAAGAAACGCTTTCTATCACCGTGCCTGAGAAACGCTTTCTATCATCAGCCTTGCTGAGTCTTGGGGCTTGCTTTTTCGCCTCACAGCACTGAGCCTCCCCTTGGGTGGGGCAGATGGGTGGGGCAGCCCAGTGGAGAAGAGGGAAGTGAGAAGCTAGGGTGGGGCAAGCTGAGAAGAGTTTGAGAGAAAGGGACCCAGGGACCGTGGAGAGGTAAATTGGGACGGGGCTAGCCGGGCCGTCTCGGGTGGGTGGGGAGGGCTGGCTGCTAGGGTCTGGGAACACTCAGGAATGATGTCCGCAGGTACAAGTCAGGCCGAGGTTATTGTTGAGGCTGCAGAGGCTGGGTGGGCCCGTGGGATGTGTTCCAGCTGCGGGGGAGGAGCTAGGGGGTCTGGGTTCATCCTGCTGAACCCAGGAGGTGGTGTCAGACCTTCAGAGAGGTCCCCAAAGGCCATCGTCAGCCGCTCAGGAGGTGAATTCAGATCTGGCCGTGCCTGACCTCACGATAGCACTGTCCTCAGTCTACTCAGGGGCTTGGGGCAAAGCCAGGTAGGTCCAGCTGCGTGAGGGGCATTCAGCCCGCTCCCAGCAGAGGGTCGCCCGGGGAGCGGTGTGGAGACAGATGAGGCAGGGCTGGGGTGTGGACAGTGCCATCTGCTTTGGTGTGTGGGGAAGGAGCCTGGGTGTCCAGAGCCACTGCTGTCCCTACTTCTAAGGACCGTGGGTGAGTCTAGGAAGTCCTGTGCTTTCTTGTGTGGACAGTGCACGCCCTCCCAGGGCTGCTGCTATTTCAGGTCACAGCTAACGGCACAGATGGGGACCTTGAGAAGGGACCTGTTGAGAATCAGAGTCCAAGGAGGGCAGGAACAGCCCTCATTTTCCTCAGTCCTGGGTCTCTGGATAGCATCAAGCATGTTGCTGAAGGTAGGAGCAACCCCCACGTCTAAGCCCCCAGTGGTGTCCTGAAAGATATTTATTCTGAGGGCCAGGCAGCAGGGCACACACCCTCCCCACCCCCAGGACGGCCTGACGGGCGCCTCTGCCCCTGGCTTTTTGCCTACTCCAGGCCCTGCCCCGGATTGTGAGGTCCTAGGGAAACCTCTGGTTTCCAGTCCAATACCTGAGGCTCAGCAGAGCAAGGCAAGCAAACAAGTCTTTGGACACAATCAGGTCACCCAAGGGTCCATAGGCAAACTCGACTTCTCGCTCCAAAGGTACATTATTGTCTCAGGGAGAGAGCCAGTCTCTAAAACTCATCACGCTGTGGCACAGGGGAGAGAAGGCGTCTTCAACAGGGGTGACCAGCTGTGACGTAGCTCAGTCACTGGTAGACTGTTTCCTAGCTGTGCCCCATGGCCTTGGGTTAGGTTCCTGCCACTCCTAGAGGAAGATTAAAGAAAGAGCCGCTGTGAAGGGGTGAGTTCCCCACCACCAGAAGCGTTCGAGAGGACGATGAAGGGGGCTATGGAGACGCGTCTGCTGTGAGGACTATCTAAGCCCCGAGGCGCCTTCCGGTGCCGGTCTGTGATTATGCGACAGCCTTACACGGAGGGAGCTGGCCTGTGGTTTCATTGGATGTGATGGCTCCACACTTCCCTGAGCCCTCTAGCTAGGCCACCGGGCAGACTGTTCATTTCTGTGCTTCCTTCCCTGCAGCCTGCTCTAAGCCCCACAGGCCTGGGGAAACTCCACAGCTGCTGAAGTACTGGATTATCCCTCGGATGGGTAGGGTTGACGTGTGCCTGAGGATGGAGGGCTGTGACGTGTACCAAGGAAGCCTGAGGAGCCATGGAGTCAAAGGGCCGAGGCCAGAAAGGAAGGCTCTTTGCGGGGAAGTCGCTTCCCCAGGAAAGACTGAACACAGGCAGGACCAGGGCAGGAGCTGATGGGGGCAGCGGGAGCCCGGCAGTGGAAACGATGGGAGTCCTCCCGATGCTACCCGGCTTCCATCCGTGCAGGCTGGCTTCAGCCAGCCCGGTCAGTGTCCCTCATGCTTCCTACTTCCCTCCCCCGGGAGTGGGGGTTGAACTTAGAGCTTCCTTCATGCATGCTAGGGCTCATGTTGCACGGCTGAGCTATATCCCCCGCCCTCTCTTTACTTTCTGTCCTGAGACCGGCCTCACGATGCTGCACAGACAGGCCTTGAACACACTCTGTGACCCAGGCTGATTTTAAACATCTAAGGCATCTGCCTCCGTTTATCAACTAGTTGGGATTCTGGGCTTGTAGTAACCTGTCTAGCCTTGTCAGGAGGTTATGGGGTTTTGTTTGTTAGATTGTTTTCAT
The DNA here is from genome assembly GCA_030556225.1 of Cricetiscus sungorus. Taxonomy (NCBI): domain Eukaryota; kingdom Metazoa; phylum Chordata; class Mammalia; order Rodentia; family Cricetidae; genus Cricetiscus; species Cricetiscus sungorus. The sequence goes on along the minus strand of JANBXA010000202.1, from coordinate 9,361,370 downwards.
TTTTGCCAGGCAGGGTTTCTCTGTGTAGCAGTGCTGGCTATTCTGGAACTAACTCTGTAGACCAGGCAGGCCTGCCTCTGCCTCTGTGCTGGGATTAAAAGTGTGAATCACTAACCTGGCTGCCCAGAGTTTAAAAAGTCTTCCTCTCTTTTGACGTTCCCATGTGTAGCGGATGTTAGATCAAGCTGTTCTCACAGACCTCACGCACTGTGAGGAGTAACATCTACTTAAAACACTTCCAGGCCAGTCTCCTGGCCTGTGCACTGATACTGTTGAAGAAACACTTAGGGGCTGGAGATGTAGCTGCTGATAGAGTTCCGGCGAGCGCGCACGGACCTGGGGCCCATCCTTCCACCCCTAGCTCTGCTTAAACCAGGCCTGGTGACCCAGCACTGGGGAGGTGAAGGCAGCAGGACCAGAAGTTTCAGGTCACCCTTGGCTACTGAATGAATTCAAGACCAGCTTAGGCTACAAGAGACCCTGTCCCAAAAGAAAGAAAGCAAAACAAAACTTACTCACTGTCACTTGACGGTATAAGGGGCCCTGCTGTAAGTACAGGGACCACAGCACCAGGCCGTGCAATGTGAGGAAAAAGACTAATCCCAACTCCGTGTGAGAAAACAAGACTTCTGCAGTCAAGGAGCTAGGTAAGGGTCGGTGCATGGAAAATTACTAAAAGGAAGCCCCAGGGGGAAGGGAGGTCCTGCCAAACTAACCTAGCAGGATTCTTGCTGAAGATAGCCGATCAGACATTGCGTGGGGGATGGTGCAGGTTGAGGAACCAGATCTGGATAAAGGATGATGGGGTATGGATTATGGGGACTTTCAGCCTGACTGATGTTTCAGAGGTCTTTGATGGAAACTGGATTTTCAATGAAGTACATAGAAAGATCTAGAAGGTTCAGATGGGGTGATGGAGTTTAGCCAGAGTCCTTGCACTTCTGTAAGGTGCCTGGTTATTTTTTGATTTTTACAATTATTATTTGTGTGTGTGTGTGTGTGTGTGTGTGTGTGTGTGTGTGTGTGTGTGCATGGGCCATGGCATGGGTGCAGAGGTCAGAGGGCAACTCTAGGAAGTTGGTTCTCTCCTCCATCCTGTGGTCCTGGGGATGGAACTCAGGACTCGTCAGCAAGCACCTCTGCCAATGGACCGTCTTTCCAGCCCTGAGGAGCTAGTTGTAAGGGACATCTAGGGTCGTGAAGGAGCAGACAGCTGAAGGCCCCCTCTCCGCCTCCCCAACAGAACCCTTCAGTGACCTGGAGTGGAGGGCACTTGATTCTGGTTATGGCCCAATTTCTCATTTCGGTAGCACGGAACTAAGAACAGTGCCATTTGGGCTCCGTCTGTCTCATTCCTGAGCATGGGTTTGGGGCTGACTCATTAGTTCCCACCTGACTCACAGGCTGGGCTGCCCACAGCTGGGTGCGCACCCCATGGAATTTGTGGGGAAGTGTCATGCTGAGAGGTTGGTTAGGGAAGTGGCGTTCACAGCAGCTCACTTCTCACCATGGCTCTGCCTCCTGCTGTTTCCTGCACAGACGCAGCACTCACCCCTCTCCTCTGCCCTCCCTCCCGCAACTCCAGTCTGCAGGGCCTGCTTTCACTCTCGCCCTCCATGTCCCACAGGGCACCTCTTCCAACAGCTCACAGGTGGAAGCCAGCCCCGAATTAAGTGCTGGTGACATGTGGTCACTTCCTTTAAAAGCCTTAAAGCAGGCAGACAGACAGACAACCTTAGGCCCAAGACGTGGCTCAGTGGTAACGCACCAGCTGCTAGGGCCAACCGCTCCTCCTCCTCCCGCTGCTCCTCCTCCCGCTCCTCCTCCTCCTGCTCCTCCTCCTCCCGCTCCTCCTCCTCCTCCTGTTCCTCCTCCTGCTCTTCCTCCTCCTCCCGCTCCTCCTCCTCCTCCTGTTCCTCCTCCTGCTCTTCCTCCTCCTCCCGCTCCTCCTCCTGCTCCTCCTCCTCCTCCTGCTCCTCCTCCTCCTGCTCCTCCTCCTCCTCCCGCTCCTCCTCCTCCCGCTCCTCCTGCTCCTGCTCCTCCTCCCTCCTCCTGCTCCTCCTCCTCCTCCCGCTCCTCCTCCTCCTGCTCCTCCTCCTCCCGCTCCTCCTCCTCCTGCTCCTCCTCCTCCCGCTCCTCCTCCTGCTCCTCCTCCTCCCGCTCCTCCTCCTGCTCCTCCTCCTCCTCCTCCTGCTCCTCCTCCTCCTGCTCCTCCTCCTCCTCCCGCTCCTCCTCCTGCTCCTCCTCCTCCCGCTCCTCCTCCTGCTCCTGCTCCTCCTCCTCCTCCTGCTCCTCCTCCTCCCGCTCCTCCTCCCGCTCCTCCTCCTCCTCCCGCTCCTCCTCCTCCTCCCGCTCCTCCTCCTCCCCCGCTCCTCCTCCTCCCGCTCCTCCTCCTGCTCCTCCTCCCTCCTCCTCCTGCTCCTCCCCTCCTCCTCCCGCTCCTCCTCCTCCCGCTCCTCCTCCCCGCTCCTCCTCCTCCCCTCCTGCTCCTCCTCCTCCTCCTGCTCCTCCTCCTCCTCCTCCCGCTCCTCCTCCTGCTCCTCCTCCTCCTGCTCCTCCTCCTCCTCCCGCTCCTCCTCCTGCTCCTCCTCCTGCTCCTCCTCCTCCCGCTCCCCCTCCTCCCACTCCTCCTCCCACTGCTCCTCCTCCTCCTGCTCCTCCTCCTCCCGCTCCTCCTCCTGCTCCTGCTCCTCCTCCTCCTCCTGCTCCTCCTCCTCCCGCTCCTCCTCCCACTGCTCCTCCTCCTGCTCCTCTTCCTGCTCCTGCTCCCCCTCCTCCCACTGCTCCTCCTCCTCCTGCTCCTGCTCCTCCTGCTCCTGCTCCTGCTCCTCCTCCTGCTCCTCCTCCTCCTGCTCCTCCTCCTCCTCCTCCCGCTCCTCCTCCCACTGCTCCTCCTCCTCCTGCTCCTCCTCCTCCTGCTTCTCCTGCTCCTCCTCTTCCTGCTCCTCCTCCTCCTGCTTCTCCTGCTCCTCCTCCTGCTCCTCCTCCTCCTCCTGCTCCTCCTCCTTCTCCTTCTCCTTCTCATTTATGAGGCAAGGTCTCCTTGTGCAACTGAGGCAGGCCTAAAACTCCCTGGTCTCCCAAGTGTGGGATTGCAAGTTTGTGCTAGCATATTTGGCTTACTCTTTAAAAGATTTACTTATTTTTATTTTAGTGTGTATAGGTAGTTTTGCCTTGTGTATGCCTGTGTACTATGAGCATGTAGCACCCTTGGGGGCCAGAAGGGGACGTTTAACCCCCAGAACTGGAGTACAGGTGGTTGTTGGCTGCTGAGAACTGAACTCAGGCCCTCTGCAAGCATATCGAGGGCTCTTAACTGCTGAGCCATCTCCACAGCACGAGCTGGCTTTGTTGGTTTGTTTATTCTAGTCAGGAATTGTTCTGCTACATACTTTCTTTATACACATTGTTATGAATATTCACTAGGATATATTAATACCACATGTACTTGTTAATATGATATATTATATACTGATAGGAATATCCATGAGGATGTTAACGTCACACTTGTTAAGGTGGTATATTATGTTTATGTGACTATCCATAAGGCTGTATTAATGACACAAATGTGACACGTTACATTGGTTCAGATGCTGGAACAACCTTACACCCCCAACATAAACAAAATACCTCCTGGCCCAGTGGTGTTATGATTAGTGCTCTGAACTTTAATTCAGTGATCTGAGGTCACTAAGCTTTGTGTTTTTAACTTCACATTTTTCTCTTGTGAACACTTTCTTTTCCCATTTTTTGTGGTGTGTGTGCGTGGGGGGTGGTGTTTGTGCATGTTTGCCGTGTAGACATGTGTGTGGGTCCCATGGCATGTGTGTGTATACATGGTTGATGTGTGCACATGTGTGTGGGTCCCATGGCATGTGTGTGTATGCATGTTTGCCATGTGGACTTGTGTGTGAGTCCCATGTTATGTGTGTGTATACATGGTTGATGTGTGGACATGTGTGTGGGTCCCATGGCATGTGTGTGTATACATGGTTGATGTGTGCACATGTGTGTGGGTCCCATGGCATGTGTGTGTATACATGGTTGATGTGTGCACATGTGTGTGGGTCCCATGGCATGTGTGTGTATACATGGTTGATGTGTGCACATGTGTGTGGGTCCCATGGCATGTGTGTGTATACATGGTTGATGTGTGGACATGTGTGTGGGTCCCATGGCATGTGTGTGTATACATGGTTGATGTGTGCACATGTGTGTGGGTCCATGGCATGTGTGTATACATGGTTGATGTGTGCACATGTGTGTGGGTCCCATGGCATGTGTGTGTATACATGGTTGATGTGTGGACATGTGTGTGGGTCCCATGGCATGTGTGTGTATACATGGTTGATGTGTGCACATGTGTGTGGGTCCATGGCATGTGTGTATATATGGTTGATGTGTGCACATGTGTGTGGGTCCATGGCATGTGTGTGTATGAGTGTGGACATGTGTGTGTGTCCCATGGCATGTGTGTGTATGGGTGTGGAGGCCCACAGTTGATGTCAGGACTCTTCCTCCATTTTATTCACTGAGGCAGGGCCTCTTAATCAAACCCAGAGCTTGCTGATGTGGCAGGTTTTTCTCTTCAGTTTGCTTTGGGGATCCCCTGTCTCTGTCCCCGAGGCTAGACTACAACGAGCAGCCCACCCAACATGTGTGTGGGTTCCGAGGGTTCAGGCTGCCCCTCACGCTTGCCATGCACAGCACTGTCTGGGGGGAGCAGCCTCCAGCCCAGCAAGCACAGGGCTTTGACTCATCGAGGCCAGACTTTCCCGTCTGAGGGCGTTAGGGAAAAGGGCACTCACAGACTCTCTTCATGATCTGCTTCCTCCCTCTCTCTTTCTCTCTCTCTCCCCTCTGTCTCTCTGTCTCTCTGTCTCTCTCTCCTCTGTCTCTCTCTCTCCCCCCGCTATCTCTCTCTCTCTCTCTCTCTCTCTCTCTCTCTCTCTCTCTCTCTCTCTCTCTCTGGCCTCCCATGTTTTTTCTAACCCAACAGAATCTTCTGGACAGTACGAGAGTCAAAACACTTGCATTGCATTTCTCAAGTGAATGATTATAGGTAAAAATGTGGTTTTCATCTCCTCACATGACTGAACATTTTATGTGTTACTGGTGAAAACCAAATTATCCTGAGAACCCACATACATTCATACCCAAGCAACTTGTTATAGATTAAACCATGTGGGCAAGCAAAGTGTTCCTGTCAGGTCTTTTACTGGCAGGCTGTATCTTACAGTTAAAACAAAGGGCCAATTACTTTATTACTTGTCTTGAAAGGTAATCTTATAAAGAATCTTAAAGGAATCACAAACCTAAACTTTTATATATGGAGAAGAATCAGTCAGCTCTACTTTAGATCTTTAGGGTACATATTTATTCATTAGTAGTTTTTTACATTACAAGATTGAGGGCAGGAATGGGTGTAAGGAATTAACCATCACCTTTGATTTCATCAGCCAGTAATACGTGGGTTGTTTTGTTCTTGTTCCCTGACCTTAGAGGTCCACATTTAACCATGTGCCTTTCTAAAACATTAAATTGTCTTCTTGGGTTTTTCACCTCTAAGTTATTTAATAAAAACACCTTAGTGTAACGTTGTTATTATTAAAGCTTTGTTTCAGCTGTGATGCTCCAAGAACTGTGAAGACATCTCCTGACATTAAGGTTAAAAGAATCTGAACTAACTGGGCACTGTTAATCCTTAACTTGAGCTACAATCTACACAACTCCTTAGGTGAAACTCACAGACCCCAGCTGTGAAACATATCCTTGTATTTATTTTTATTCATCAAAACCCTATATAAACTATCATTATAATTATCAAATTAGACAGTACAGCTTAGGGAGGGGTCATCTTCTTGATGATCCACAGGTGAAAATGCCCAGTAGAACGGGATGTTTCCAAGAGATAAACACACTATATTAAAGGCAGTGGAGATCTCCCCACATTCACTCACACCATGCTCATAGAGCAGCAGAAAATATATAAGCAGCAGCAGATGCAAAAGACATTCCAGGGCCTGCAGTTCCATGGCCTTGCCTAGACTAGATCGGCCCATGGGAGGACTTCCTTCTGCTGGGCCGACACCGGGAACTTCCATCGCCACTCGCTGCGGCACGGCCACCGACCGGCATGTGCAAATGCTTTAACCCCTGAGTGTCACCTCAGCCCCAGGTCATCCTCAGATACTTACACATGGGCCGTGGGGACAACCCGGCTACATTAGGATTCTACCTCAAAAAAAGCAGTAGGAGATGCTGGGCCTCCTGGAAGGCTCCCCCAGACCGACGAGACAGCTGGTAGTTGTGACCCTCGTGGTGATGGTGGCTTCTCTTTTCAGGTCTGAAAACAGCATGTACACACCCATCCCTCAGAGGTAGGCGTGTGCCCCACTGTCTCTGTTCTCTTCCGCCTCACTTCCAAGGGCCACTCTGTCCTCATGCTCTCTCCGGGCCGCCCTTGTCTCTCTGCTTGAGCCACTCCCCACCATCCTTACCACCATCTCTTCCTACAGCAGCTCTCCGTTCCCAGCCTCAGTGCAAGACCCAGGCCTACACATATGGCGTGTGGAGAAGCTGAAGCCGGTGCCCATAGCGCGAGAGAACCATGGCATCTTCTTCTCTGGGGATTCCTACCTCGTGCTTCACAACGGCCCAGAAGAGGTCTCCCATTTGCACCTGTGGATAGGTAAAGGGCTTCGAATGGTGTCTGTGTGGGTGTGGCCAAGGCAGGGATGGAGGTTGCAGCGGGTTTCGGGGACCTTGCCTGTCACCTCACATTCACCCTAGGCCAGCAATCATCCCGGGATGAGCAGGGGGCCTGTGCTGTGCTGGCTGTGCACCTTAACACCCTTCTCGGGGAGCGGCCTGTGCAGCACCGTGAGGTTCAAGGCAACGAGTCTGACCTCTTCATGAGCTACTTCCCCCGGGGCCTCAAGTACCAGGTGAGACCACGTCCAGGCCCTCATCCCCTGGCTCTTCTCAGAGTCTGCTCCTGTTTCTGGCTGATCTTACCCTTTGGAAGGCCTGGGCACACTCCCTTGTCTCCTAGAAGGCCCTGGGGTTGCCTGTGAGGCCACTCAGGCCAGTTTTCTGGGCTGCAGGAAGGTGGTGTGGAGTCCGCATTTCACAGGACAAGCTCGGGGGCCACCCCAGCAGCCATCAAGAAGCTCTACCAGGTTAAGGGGAAGAAGAACATCCGTGCCACTGAGAGGGCGCTGAGCTGGGACAGCTTCAACACTGGGGACTGCTTCATCCTGGACCTGGGTCAGGTGGGTAGGGCTGACCTGGGCACTGTGCCAAAGCTTTAAGACCGGCTGGGAGGCTGGGGAGGGAGGGGTGAGAAGGCAGAAGCCGAGGCTGGTGAACTGTTCCATCAAAGAGAAGACACGCCCAGCCAGCCAGCCCCTGGGGACCCAGAGGGATTATTTCCCAGCAACGTGCAGGCACCACCATCCTCAGATGTCCCAGCCTCTTTTATATCGTTGTCCCAACCTGTACGTAGCTTGTGTGGTTCCTCCCATACGGTTCAGGTATGTACAACCCGTGGCCATTGGTTGGCTGCATATAACCCATGACGTATAAAAGGAGCTCAACAGAAGGCTTTGAAATTTATTTGTTTTTCGAGACAGGTTTTCTCTGTGTAGCTCTGTAGACCAGGCTGGCCTCAAACTCACAGAGATCCTCCTGCCTCTGCCTCCCGAGTGCTGGGATTAAAGGCCCCCACTGCCTGGCTTGCTTTAAACTTTCTTAAAAACATGTCTAGGTTATTTTGAATTGTTTTTGTAATTTGATTACATTAAAAAAAAAAAAAAAAAAAAAAAAAAGATGTCTGTTTGTGTCCCTGTGTGGGGCATGTGATTGCAGATACCAGCAGAGGCCAGGAGAGGGTGCTGGAGCTGGAGTGACAGGCGGTTGTGGGTGCTCAGAACGCAGGTCTCCTGCAAGAGCAGGGTATCCGCTTTACCAGCCCCAGGAGATAAATAACAACATGTTTGTTTGTTTGTTTGTTTTGTTTGTTTGGAGACAAGGTGTTTTTGTGGCTGTTCTGGAACTCGCTCTGTAGATCAGGCTGGTCTCGAACTCACAGAGATGCGCCTGCCTCTGCTTCCCGTGTACTAGGGTCAAAGGTGTGTGCCACCACTGTGGCACAGGCACTGCCTTATTGCTTGCCCTGCCTGAGGGTACAGTTGTTCTGTGGGGGCAGCACAAAGGCTGTGACGGGCCTGTCTGGCTTCTCTGCAGAATATCTTCGCCTGGTGTGGTGGCAAGTCCAACATCCTGGAACGTAACAAGGCAAGGGACCTGGCCCTGGCCATCAGGGACAGCGAGCGGCAGGGCAAGGCGCAGGTGGAGATTATCACCGATGGAGAGGAGCCAGCCCAGATGATTCAGGTTGGAGGCTGGTAGAGTCTGACAGGGGATATTTGTGACCCCTTTGTGTGATGGCGATAAGCGGTTCCCTGCCTGGGCGCAGCCTTGGGACAAGAGGCTGTCTGGTGGGTGGGCTGGATCCGTGGCTTTGACCTCTTACGTTAGTGCAGGACACAGGTGGCTCTGGACATGGTGACCTGGACAAACTGGGTGCAGAAGCCCCAGTAATCCCGTCTGCCTCTGTAGGTTCTGGGCCCCAAGCCTGCTCTGAAGGAGGGCAACCCCGAAGAAGACCTCACAGCTGATCAGACCAACGCCCAAGCCGCTGCCCTGTATAAGGTGGGCACTTCAGGCCTGCTGGGAACTAACAGGCATCTGCTGGAGGCAGGGGCATGGGCTGAGTCGGGCAGGAGGAGGCTGTGGGGAGGCTGGGCCAGGTGAGGTACGCTGTGCTGGAGGGGTTGGAGGAGACGGTGGAAGCAGCTAGATGGTGGCAGCCCCCTGCCTGAGGAGATGAGTGGTATTCTTGTTGGCACCTTGGTGAAGGTTGTAAGCTAATGCTGAGCCTGCCTGGATTTGAACCCTGTGCACTGACTTTGAATGTGGGAGTCACCTCTCTCCATAAGGGAATCGTGGCCTCTGAACTACAGTTAACAGAAGAGAGAGGGGCTGTCTGGTTCTTGCCTTGGGGGGGGGGCCCTTCCTGCTTGGAACTGTTGGGAGAAGCAACTGGGGAGGGCCTGGGTAACCCTTCATTCTAGGTGAGGGCCAGTGTGTGTGTGAGAGAGTGTGTGTGTCTCAGTGGTGACTGTCGTGTGTGTGTGTGTGTGTGTGTGTGTGTGTGTGTGAGTAGTGACTGTTGGGTGTGAGTGTGTGTGAGAGTGCGTATGTGTGTGTGTGTGTGAATGTGTGTGTCAATGGTGACTGTCGGGTGTGAGTGTGTGTGTGAATGTGTGTGTCAGTGGTGACTGTTGTGTATGTGCGCGTGTGTGTGTGTGTGAGTGTGTGTGAATGTGTGTGTCAGTAGTGACTGTTGGGTGTGAGTGTGTGTGAGAGTGCGTATTGTGTGTGTGTGTGAGTGTGTGTGTGAATGTGTGTGTCAGTGGTGACTATTGTGTGTGAGAGAGTGCGTATGTGAGTGTGTGTGTGAGTGTGTGTGAGTGTGTGAGTGAGTGTTGAGTGTGTGTGAATGTGTGTGTGTATGTGTGTGAGTGTGTGTGTGTGAGTCTGTGTGTCAGTGGTGACTGTCGTGTGTGTGTGAGTGTGTATGTGTGTGAGTGTGTGTGTGAGAGTGTGTATGTGTGTGAGTGTGTGTGTGAATGTGTGTGTGAGTGGTGACTGTCGTGTGTGTGTGTGTGTGTGTGTGTGTGTGAATGTGTGAATGTGTGTGTGTGTGAGTATGTGTGTGAGTGTGTGTGTGAGTCTGTGTCAGTGGTGACTGTCCTTCCTCCCCAGGTCTCTGATGCCACTGGACAGATGAATCTGACCAAGGTGGCCGACTCCAGTCCCTTTGCCTCTGAACTGCTGATTCCAGATGACTGCTTTGTTCTGGACAACGGGTCTTGTGGCAAAATCTACATCTGGAAGGGTGAGTGTGTGTGAGTGTGTGTCCTCAGTGTGAGCCCGAGGGCCCTGCAGCTGCGGGGTGGGGGTGGGGGTGGGGCCCTGCAGCGGGCTCAGCCTCCTCAGCCCGAGGGCCCTGCAGCTCCCCTGAACCCAGCAGGCTCAGCCATTTCGAAAGCCTCAGCTGGCCTCAGACCTCTGCTGGCCCATCCCAGGGATTCAGATTCACCAGGTCTGGGTTGGAGCCTGAGCACATGTGCACTTAACATGTTCCCAGGGTGTGCCTTGGGTCCAGGGACCACACTTTGAGAACTTTCTCGGCAGTGACCAGTCCTTCAGGGCTCTAGGGTGCCTGGCCCCGTAGTAGCGGTAAATTTTGGATGTGACTATAGTGCTCTCAACTGCTGAGCCATTGCCCCACCGCACTGGCCTCACAGTTCCGTGTCTAGCAGGAAGCCTGTTCTTCCTAAAAGACGGCTTGATCAGAGCCAAAAGACTCTGCTGATCTAGGCAGAAGCTTTAATTAATTAACTAACTAATTAATTAATTAAATCTTAGCTTAGAGCTGCCAGCTTTCTGGGGGAAAATTTAAGAGCATGACTTCACACTCCAAGGTACCCTCGGGATTCTTGGGTCCTCTGAGTACATTCTATTAAACAAAACAAAACAAAACAAACCCAAAACCTGTCAGGAATTCTGCTGACCCCTTAAGTTTCTTCAAGAAAGTGGGGTAGAGACTGGAGAATTTCCACCCCGTCCAGTGTCTCGTGCAGTCCAGGCTGGCTTTGAACTCATACGTATCTGAACACTTGGAGACGAAGTTGTGAGCCTGCTGCGGCCACTTCCCCTTCCGGGGCTTACGGGTGTGGGGTGTGGGTGCTCTCCTGTGGCGTTAGGGACGCAAGGCAGCGCTCCAGCCGCACCGGGCGAGCCGTCTCCAGTGGGCTGCACCATCTGCCTCTCCTTTTGAGATCCTGCTCCTTTGTTCCAGGACGAAAAGCTAACGAGAAAGAGCGGCAGGCAGCCCTCCAAGTGGCCGATGGCTTCATCTCTCGGATGAGATATTCCCCAAGCACTCAGGTGAGGACAGAGCTGTGTCTGCACCTCCTGGCGCCTTCCTGTGGCTCCCTACCCGCAACGGGACAAGAACAGGACAGCTCAGGAGTTGGGAGCAGACTCACCTGTCTCAGACCAGTTAGGTGGAAAGAACTTTTCAGTCCTTCAGCATTTAAAACAACAGCAAAAACCCAAAACTTGCCGGTGGTGGTGGCGGCAGCCGCTCACGCCTTCAATCCCAGCACTTGGGAGGCAGAGGCAGGCGGATCTCTGCGAGTTTGAGGCCAGCCTGGTCTACAGAGTAAGTTCCAGAACAGCCAGGACGGTTACACAGAAAAACCCTGCTCTCTAAAAACAAAGCAAACAAACAAAAACCCCAAAACTTATTTTTAAAGGGAAGCCTGTGAGCCTGGAGAGCAGGGCATGTCCCTGAGGGCTGTGTCTGTGACAGTGACAGTGACAGCACAAGCTATTCTCATCGTCCTCTCTCCATATGGGTCTCGTGTAGCCCAGGCTGGCCTCAAACTCTATGTAGCCAAGGAGACCTTCTAGGATTGTATGTGTGGGTCACACCAGGCTGGGGTAGTGCTGGGAATTGGACCCCAGCTTTGTGCGTGGCTAGCATATATTCTAGCAGGTACATCCTCAGCTCTATCTTCCCCCTTCCCCTCAGCGTCTCACTCTGTTGCCCGGGTTACGATGCATCCCCAGCTGGCCTGAACTCACAATTACCCTGCCCCAGCCCCTCAAGTGCTGAGGTCACAGGTTGAATCACCATGCCCTGATTAGAAGTTTTGATACAGCGGATGTCTAATTGGTCATCTGCCACACTGAGTGCCCCGTCCTGGCAGTGTGCCTCCTCTGCCTCTGTCCTGTGATCTTGAATCCTGTCTTTGTCTTCTCAGGACTGGCTTAGATTGCTGGCGGCCTCTGCCTGCTGTGACAGGGCTCTCATCTTCTAGGATGAAAAAAGTCTAGTCAAGAGGCAGTCAGTCTGAGCGGCTTATTGGCAAATCATGCAAAGGAACCCTTCAAAGAGATTGGGGTGCATTGCGCCTGTGGCGGGAAGCTGCCCACTGGGTTCCGATTAGCAGATATTGAAGACAGTTTTATGAGTATCTGTGAGGTGGGTGGTATATTCATGGGGTAAAGTGGTCCTTCCCCCTCCTAAATCTTGTTAGGCCAGATATCCCTTTGAGTATTCCTTCCCATAATCCTCTAGAAAAACCACAGTCTTTTGACGTTGCAGCCTTTCCGTTAATGACAAGCGTGGGATAATGCCCTCGCCCCTCAGCCTGTGGCGTAGCGAGACACCCTAACCGCAGGGCTATGGCAAGACTCTGTAACCACAAAGGAGCTTTCTCCCAGGAGACACAGCTGGCGAGGCCCAGCTGTGGTTCCCTTGGTTACGGCCTCTCTGACTCCGTGCTGACTGGCTGGTCATGTCCCCTCCTCAGAGGCAGAGGTGGACAGCCTGTGAGCCCGGCCTTTCTCCCTGCAGGTGGAGATTCTGCCCCAGGGCCGAGAGAGCCCCATCTTCAAGCAGTTCTTCAAGACCTGGAAGTGAGGGTGGCTGCCCCAGCCCCGCTCCGCTGCTCCCCTGCCTCCGGCCACCAGCCTGCGGTCCTCTGCCCCTGCGGATGCTCAATAAAGGGGACCCACTGCTTCTGTGCGCTTGTGCTGGGCTGATTTAGTCCCACTACTCACCTGGACTCATCCCCATTCTGATGATGATTCCACAGCTTCCGAGAGGCCTGCGAGACTGCGCTGCCTCTGCATGGCCAGGGCTCTCCGTGCAGCTGCTGCCCAACCCCCACCATGCCCAGAACCTAACAGGGAGGTGGCACAGGGCCAGCCTCGGCATCGCTTTCAGGCCAGGGTTTAGTTCAAGTCTCACATTCCCAGCTGGGGAAGGCTGCGGCTGCGGCTGTGGCTGGGGATAGATTTCTGTTCAAGCCAGTACTTCCCCAGATGCGCCAGTAAGTGCCATGCGCAGTGTTAAATGATTACGCTCACCCAGCAACAAGACCACTGCCCTTGAGCAGCCCCGCTGCTTTCTCTTCCTCCACTGGGTCCTGTGCTTGGCTCATCAGCCCAGGGCCTGTGTGTGTGTGTGTGTGTGTGTGTGTGTGTGTGTTGAAAAGTGCCAGTCTAGCTGGGAAGTGATGTGCACACCTTTAATCCCAGCACTCGGGAGGCAGAGGCAGGTAGATAACTGTTGAGTTCGAGACCAGCCTGGTCTACAGAGTGAGTGCCAGGACAGGCTCCAAAGCAATACAGAGAAACCCTGTCTGGTGTGTGGGTGTGTGTTGGAGTGGGGGGGGGGCGAAAGAGAGAGAGAGAGAGAGAGCTAGGGAGGGAGGGGAGGGGGGGCTGCTAGCCTATAGTGGAGAGGCCCTGCCTCTGATGCTTGGTTGTTTCCCCCCCCTCCATGGCCCTAACTCTGTTGTCAATGACATAGTATGCAGTATCAAGAGGGCAGAGAGCATGTGCTCTGGGGTGTGGGGTGGGCGTGGGGCTGTGGGGGTGGGGGTAACTGAGCCAGGCATGGTGGTGCATGTTTGTGATCCTGACACTTAGGAGGAAGAGGCTGGAGAACCATGAGTTTGTACATAGTGAGTTCAAGGTCAACCTAGGCTATAAGAGAGGCTCTCTGCAAACATACACGCTAGAGGGGTGGGGAGTGTGTCCCCGAAGGGCAGGACAAGAGTGTTGTCCGGGTGAGCCTGGATCTGAGGCAGCTGCTACCCTGAGCCACCCCTCCTGTGACTTCTGAGCTGTGACACACTGGATCCTTCTGCCCCACACAAAGCCAGAAAGTCTAATCAAGTTCATCTTTGTGATGTTGTGCCAAGAACGGAGGCAAGGTGAGCTCCTCCTACACCCTCCCCTCTGTGTTCTCCCCGCCGCCCTTGACTTCCGGGAGAGGAAGCCCTGTTCCACGTGACTGTCAGTTTGACAAGAATGGAGACTTTCCACCACCCCACCCAGGAGAACGCATTCCCGAGTCACCGGTCTAGGTGCTGGCTCCCTTTCAGAGCCTCCTGGGATCTGACAGGCTGGGATCCTGTGCTTCCAGCCAACCTTGCCAAGTCAGCCTCGCAGGCTCAGGGAAGGGAAAGGGGCTGTAGGGAAGGAAGCATCCAGACTGCCATGGACCTCTCTGCTGGGCAGTGAAGACGGGGCCTGGGGCTGAGAGCCTGTCACAAGCACACTGGGAGGAAGGCCTCTCTGTTGGTGCCATCTCTGGGCCACATTTGGAGTGGCCTGAAACAGAAGTAGAGATGGACACAGGCTTCCACAGCCTGGCTTGAGGGAAGCCAGAGGGGCTCAGGGGGCCTGAGGCTCTAGGGTGGTTAGGTGGGGGCTGGGGCAAGGGAGAATCCACCATACTCACTGCATAGAGCTTGCAAAGGTCTCCTGGCCTGGGTGCAGGAAGCCCCTCCACCCTGGGGTGCTGAGGAGTCTGTATGTAACCCTCTGCGTCCTAGGCGCTACCCTGCCTGGCTCAATCTTGTGCCAGACAACAGGGCACAGGAAGACCCTGAAAAAAAAAACGATCTTGGAAGGAAACACTACAGACTACAATAATTCCTTTATTCTAAAGCTGCTGGTGGGTGAGCAGTGCCCATCGCCCCTCAGGAAGAGGGTGTGGTCTCCACAGGAGCCCCAGCCTGTGGGCAGTGTGGATCCAGCACCGCCACCACTAATCAAATCTCGTTAGCAGAGTGTCCATTTCCAGATCACAAACAAAGGTGGGGAAAGGAGGCGGGGGAGGGAGAGAAGGGCAGGAACAAGTGTCCTGAAAATCCTGGTGGCTGAAGTCAGTCGCTTTTTCCTGTGTTGTGTTGCCCCCTGCTGGCTGAAGATGTTGTTGCGTCTGGACACGGGAGACAGCAGTTGGGGAGTCAGGAGCTGCAGCTTCCAGGAATTCTGTAGGCGCGGATGTGTAGACTGTTGAGATAAGGTCTGCTCACGTCCACTGAGATCTCGGGAGCCCAGCTGGGAACAGCAGGAGGCTATCCCTGCTTCAAAAGTGGCAAGGAGGTGAATTCTAGCTGCCTGGATGCGCTGTGCTGGTACAGACGCTCAGACTTCACTACCCAGAGTGGGAGCTTCCAACCTCACCGGCAGAGGCAGGGAGGGGTCGGCGGTTCCAAGCGCCCCAGCGGGCGTCACATCAACCCCGTGCTCTCGAGTGAGTGCGAGTGCAGGTCACACACGCCTGTGAAGGTGAGGTCCTTGGAGTGAGGCCCTTGAGACCCAGAGCACTTCTGTGTCCCCAACAAGGAGGCCTGCCCCTTTGACACCTGCGCGAGGTAGACGTCCAGAGTCCTGAGCAGCCGTTTTGGGCTCTTCTTGGCCAGCACTTCCAAGTCTGGAACAGAGGAGATGGGGGAACTGAAGACCCTGGGGGGCACGGGGCCTCGAGTGGATGGCTCTGTGACCACCGTCAACCCCTGACCTTTAGAGGCAAGAGTGAAACAGGCACGGAGCCCAGGGCCACTTCGTCCCCTTCCCTGTGACACTTACATACCCCAACTCCGTAGTCAGTCCAACTGCAGGCCCCCAGCTCCCGCGCTTTTAGTTTTTAACATGTTTATTTTATTTTCTGTGTATGAGGGTTTGCTGGAATGTATGTCGTGTACCACAGTGTGCTTGGTGCCCGAGGACATCAGACGAGGGCACCAGATCCCTGGAACTGAAGTCATACATGGCTGCGAGCCACCGTGGGTGCTGGGCCAGAAGCCGCCTCTCCAGCCCCAGCTTTCACTCTTCTGTCTTGTTCTGTCTGAGACAGGTCTCCTGTAGACTGTATCTTTGCCCAGATTACAGGCTTGCACCACCACGCGCGGCTGATGGAGCACTGGGACTGAGCCCAGGGTTCGTGCATGCCAGGCTGGCGCTCTAACAGCGGTGCCACGTCCCCCGCCCAAACTCTGACTGACTTACTCACTTTTTAAAGAATGTACGTAAGTCTGTGTGTGGGTCCGTGTGTGTGTGAATGTGTGCATGCGAGCATGAGGGTCTACAGAGGTTAGGGCACAGGATCTCTCTGGACCAGAGTTACAGGCAGATAGATGGGAGCTGTCCAACATGGGTGCCGGGGACCAAGTAGACTCTGCAAGAGCAGTAGCCATCAGAACCAACGGGCCATCTTGTCAGTCCTGTTTCCTTGTTTTTGACACTGGGTCTTAGCCATGGCTGGCCTGAAGCTCACATGCCGACCGACCAGGCTGGCCTTGAACTCACAGAGATCTGCCTGCACTGTGTCTACTGAACTTTAGATTTTCAGTTCAGAAAATGTGGGTTGTTTGATGTGATCATCAAGAATCATGAATGCTCAAAACTGCAATCCCGACACACGGGAATTGAGGCAGGGGGATTGCAGCCTGGCTACAGTGTGAGAGGGGAGGGAAGGAGAGGGGAGGGGAGGGGAGGGAAGGGGAGGGGTGGGGGAGGGGAGGGATGGGGGGAGGGAAGAGAGGGAGGGTGGGGAGGGGAGGGGAGGGATGGGGAGGGGAGGGGAGGGAGGGAGGGGAGGGAGGGGAGGGAGGGTGGAAGGGAGGGGAGGGATGGGGAGGGAGGGGAGGGAGAGCTGGGGAGGGGAGGGGAGGGGAGGGATGGGGAGGGGAGAGCTGGGGAGGGATGGGGAGGGGAGAGCTGGGGAGGGAGGGGGGAGGGGAGGGAGGGATGGGGAGGGGAGAGCTGGGGAGGGATGGGAGGGGAGGGAGGGGAGGGATGGGGAGGGGAGAGCTGGGGAGGGATGGGGAGGGGGAGGGGAGGTCTGGGGAGGGGAGAGCTGGGGAGGGGAGGTCTGGGGAGGGGAGGTCTGGGGAGGGGAGGGGAGGGGAGGGGAGAGCTGGGGAGGGGAGGGGAGGGGAGGGATGGGGAGGGGAGGGGAGAGCTGGGGAGGTGAGGGGAGGTCTGGGGAGGGAGGGGAGGGGAAGTGCCCACCTTTGAGGACAAAGCCTGAGTCTGAGATAGTCTTCTGCTGGGTCCTCCACACGCGTGCCAGGTGAAGGAAGGTGGCTGCGTAGAAGGTGTTCACCACCGGGACGACCTTCTGCCTCCGGTTACATTCCCTGCAGGACAGAGGAGAGGCCTGCTTAGCCACAGATGACCCCGACACACCAGGGCCCTCCTTCCCAAACAGTCAGGCCACCCCACCCCTCCCCTCCCCTCCCAGGCAGCCTGGGTCAGGTCAGGGAGGGAGGTGGCTGCAGCATGGGACTGTCCAGGCGGAGAATGTGGCACTCACCACAGGGACACTCACCTGGAGAGGCATTCTTCTCGCAGGGCCTGGATGGCGATGCGGGTGATGTTCACGGACATCAAACAGAAGGGGAATTGCTGGAAGGGAGGGTAAGCGGTCATGGCCAGCCAGCTCTGGCCGAACGCACTTCTGCCTCAAGCCTCGCGCCTCGCGGTGGGCAGGAGCGGCCGCTGCTGTTTTGCTTGCTTCTCTTCTCACGTTACACACCAACACACGGAACTGCCACTAGGCCTGGAATCTAGCCTTCCGTACGAGGTTAGTCCACAGGAGCTCGGCATCCAACTCCCTCTTTTTAATTTTTTTTTAAATAAGAACCGTGCTTAAGTCAAGCACGGATCCCATGCTTGACTTAAACGTGAGTGTTTAGTCTGCAAGTATGTCTGTGAGCCATGTGTGCACTCAGTGCCTGAGGAGGCTAGAAGAGCATTCTGGATGCCGGGAACTGGATTACAGAGAGTTGTGAGCTGCTGTGTGGGTGCTGGGAATTGAACCCGGGTCCTCTGCAAGAGCAGCCAGTGCCCTCACCGGCTGAGCCATCTCTCCAGCCCCTGCCCTACCTGCCAAACACTGGGATTACAGTCATGTGCCACCACACCCAATACGTGAGGGGCTGGGGACTAAACCACGGCCCCAAGAGTGCTAAGCAAGCATTGAACCAACCCATCTATACCCATCACCTTCACGTTTTCACACAGGGTTTCACTACGCAGCCCTGGCTGGGTTGGGACTCGCTAGGTAGACCAGGCTGGGCTCAAACTTGTGTTCCTCCTGCCATTTTTTTTGCATTTTCACTTGCCTCCATGCCTTTCTTTTGGGCTTAAATATTTTTGAATATCAAAGCAGGGTGCCCCAGGCACCTTTCAAAGCTCAGCTGGCCTCACTCACGAAGACTCTGGAGTGAGGAGCTGGCTGGGGGTCCCTGTGTGGACCACTGGCAGATGTGGGCGTACCCAGTGGCCCAGGCTCTGGGCATGCACACTGGGCCTCTCAGAACTGCTCACCTCTCTGCTGGGAGGGAGGACACACAAGGCCAGGACACAATGCTGACAGGTGCCTCCCGGAAGGAAAGCTAGCCAACCACTGTCAGCTTTGCTACAAGGTGTCTCCTAACAGGAGACTGACATGTCCCACTTCCCTCAGGGGACTGTGCTACTTTTCAGGGTAAAGCCCTGGGACTTCAGGCTCTTTACACCTGGGACGCACGGGGGCTGTCAGACATCCTTTACATCTGGGGTGCATAGGGGTTTCTGCATCCAGAGGTTTGAGTCAATTCTGTCACTTTTTTTTTTTTTTTTTTTTTTTTTTTTAAGACAGATTTCTCGGTGTAGTCCTGGCTGTCCTGGAACTCACTCTACAGACCAGGCTGGCCTCAAACTCAGAGGTCACCTGCCTCTGTCTCTGCCTCTGCCTCTGCGTCCAGAGTGCTGAGATTAAAGGTGTGGGCCACCACTGACCTGCTTGAATTGATTCTTTTTTAGTAGGCAGGCACCTGCAACCTAAGGTCTCTCTTAAGTTTTTTTCTTTTTTAAAAAATATTTTTAATTTTACATGTATAGATATGTTGTCTGCATGTGTGTCTGGGCACCATTTTCTTTCCTGTTTTTTCTTAAAGATTTATTACACATATACTGTTCTGTCTGCATGTATGCCTGCAGGCCAGAAGAGGGCACCAGGTCTCAACAGATGGTTGTGAGCCACCATGTGGTTGCTGGGAACTGAACTCAGGACCTCTGCCCTTAACTGCTGAGCCATCTCTCCAGCCCACCATTTTCTTTTTAAAAACAATATTTAAAATTTTAAGTGTATGGGTATGTTGCCTGTCTGTGTACCATGTGTGTCTGGTAGGTAAAAATGAAGGTGCCAATCTCCTGGGACTGGAGCTACAGAGAGTTGCGAGCTGCCGTGTGGGTGCTGGGAAGCAGTCAATCCGGGTCCTCTGGAAGAGCAGCCAGTGCTCTTAGCGGCAGGGTCAGCACTCTAGTTCCTAACTACTTTTTCCTGATCATGCTCCTTTGTCTGCCTGAGTGTATGCACGTGCATGGTAAGGGCGCACGTGTGAAGTCAGAGGGCAATGTGCAGGGACCAGTTTGTGGTTCCTGCGGGTCAAGTCACTGGGCTTGACAGCAAGTACCTTTATGCTGAGCAGTCTCAACGGCCCTCAGCCATCTTCTTGGGAGTAAAAAGACATGGCTTCTCATTGGACATGTACTGCAGACATGTCCAGGATTTGGAGGTACGTAGGGCCGGAGGTCAAACCTCACATTATCTGCTGTGTTTGTAGCCCCTCTTGTCCTCGACCTCAGCAGACCTCCCCCCAGCCCAGGTTGGGGTGGTGGCAGAAGACGCTCACTGCAGGCTAGGGGACATGGGGGTTGGGGGCTCACAGCCACCCCAACTTCAGTTCCTGGAACCTGATGCCTCTAGCTCTGCAGGCACATGCACTCACAAATGCATCTATTCCTAATCTCAAAATCAACCCTTTCCAGTGGATGGGTGAAGATTCAGGGTACAAAGGATATTTGCGTAATTTCAAAGTATTTCTTGTAAGATGCTGTTAATTGTAAGGGGGAAACAGAACTTAATTTATAAATGGACATAGACCAGAGGACACCATCTTCACCAAAGTTAGTATGACGAGAATAACACACAGAAGACAGTGTGTGCACCTTGGTACCACACACCCAGAAGAACACATTACATACGTAGTGCCATTTCACACCAAACGCATACCTCCAATCTAATTTTGAAAAGAGAGAGAGAGAGAGAGAGGGAGAGAGAGAGAGAGAGAGAGAGAGAGAGAGAGAGGGAAACCTAAGTTGAGGGCTATTCTACAAAATAACTCCTTTAACGTGTCAAGGTGGTAAAAGACAAGAGAAACTCAGGTGAAATAACCCTAGTACAGGCTGGGAGAGAGAAAGGAGACATGACAAGTACAAGGCTGATGCTGATGCTCTGGCTGAGACCAGAACAAAGGTTTGCATAACAGCCACATAGTTACAGAGGCTCCCGGGGAAGCTTGATGCTGAAGATATGGCGGCTGCCTCTAAGGATCTGTAAATTTAAATGGAAGGGACACCGGCCCACTACAGCATGTGGCTCTGGCAGGCCATGCCCTTTCCCCCCATTCCCTCCGCCTTGCTAAAAACCATTAGAGCACATTCCTAAAGCTAGACGCCAAGGTCTATTCCCTTATTTGGCCCCTTTCTCCTGCTGAGGCTGACTACCAAAGTTCAGCAATCAAAAATCCCCTGTGGTTCAGCTAATTACCATGCCCGATTAAAATTAAACACCTCATCCTAACACGCGGTTTCCCCTTTCCTTCCATATACCGACATTTGCCTATGGGTCACGTCTGTCTCCCCTCTAGCAGAGGCAGCCCCTGTCCATCGCGACAAACATCCCTGCCCCTTCCCCTTCTCTCTAACCCTAACCCTTTCCCACACATCCCAGCCCGCCCTAACACAGACCTCCCTTTTCTCTTCTTAGGATGACGCCTGGGGGGGGGGGGGTCACTCGCTGCTGTGTTTTTTTGTGTTTTTTTTTCTCCAGAGTCAGAAAGTAGCCACTTTAACTTTCCTTCCCCACTTAATAAAGGGTCCCTCGGTGAAAACAGGTGTTTGTGTCTAATCTGGGGTTTGCAAGGGAGTTCCCGCTGTGGGGGAGTCCCCTTCAAAAGCCATTACACAATAAAAAGTTAAAGTGTATTGGTCAGGGGCTGGAGAGATGACTCAGAGCTTACACTAACTGCTCTTCTAGAGGTCCAGAGTTCAATTCCCAGCAACCACAAGGTGGTTCACAACCAACTGTGGTGCCCTCTTCTGGCATGCAGGCATTCATAAATAAATCCTTTAAATAAGTAAATAAAGTGTATTGGTCAGGAAGCAGAAGCAGGAGGATTAGGAATTCATGGCTAATTTTGGCTGCAGAGCAAGCTTGGGGCCAGTCTGGTTTACCAGAATACCCGTAAGGGAGCTGGTGAGATGACTTGGCCAGTTTGCCATCAAATATCAAGGCCTGAATTTGATCCCCAAGACCCACAACAAAAGGAAGGAATGAACTCCCACAAGATGTCTTCCTCTGGGGTACTGCACACATGCACACACACACACTCACACACACACACACACACACACACACACACACACACACACACGCATACACACACACATACACACACACATACACACACACACATACACGCACACACACATACACGCACACACACATACACGCACACATACACACACACTGCCCTTCTTACATTGGTTCTCAGCACCTGCATGAAGGTGCTCACAGCCATATTATATCAGCATGGGATCAGCGCTCACACCTTATTACATCAGCATGGGATCAGCACTCACAGCCGTATCACATACTTCAGCATGGGATCATGCCTCTATTCTGGCCTCCACAGGCACCTGCACTCGTGTGAACATACCTACACACAGACACACACGTACACAAAGGATTCTCAGTAAGCTAAGGGGCTAGAGAGGTGGCTCGGCGCTTAGGGGTGGTGGTTGCTCTGATTCCCAGCATGCACACAGTGCCTCCCAGGCTCTGTAACTCCATTTCCAGGGGATCTGATGCCCCATTCTGGCCGCCTTGGGTATCAGGAACGCACACATGGTACATAGATATACTACACGCAAACATCCATACACATAAAAATAAAAACTAAAATAATTTTTTACAAGTGCACTGATCAAAGACAACGATGACCCAGGAGCAGGTGTGGAGGAGGCAGGGTCCAAACCTCCCACCCTTCCCTTCATTCTAACAGCTGGCTGTTTGTTCTGTTAATTTTTAGGAGTTTTTATTTAACCTTTCATAACACACACACAGAGACTGTACTCATTTTCCCTAACGAGCCCCCTCCTGCTTCCATATCTTTTCTTGTGCCCTATTGCATTTAATCAGGGGAGGGGGGTGGGTGAGTGAGCACAGGGGAGGGGTGAGTGAGCATAGGGGAGGGGTGAGTGAGCACAGGGGAGGGGTGAGTGAGCACAGGGGAGGGGTGAGTGAGTGAGCACAGGGGAGGGGTGAGTGAGTGAGCACAGGGGAGGGGTGAGTGAGCACAGGGGAGGGGTGGGTGAGTGAGCACAGGGGAGGGGTGGGTGAGTGAGCACAGAAGAGGGGTGAGTGAGTGAGCACAGGGGAGGGGTGAGTGAGCACAGGGGAGGGGTGAGTGAGCACAGGGCAGGGGAGGGGGTTGACAGTTACTCTTGACTTGGCAGGGTCTAGAATCAGCAGACACGCCCCTGGGCACGCTGTGAGGGTTACCTGGATTAGTTAACTGAGGTGGGGAGGCCCATGCTAAGCATTAGTGGTGCCATCCCTTGGGTGGGCTGGGTAAAAGGACACGGCCAGCCCAGCAGCACCATCTGTTTCTGCTCCCTGACTGCGGATGCCATGTGACCACCCATCTGAGCCCCCCTTCCTAAGATGCATCGTCAGGTCACCTGTCATAGCAGCAGAAAGATAACTGACATTCTTCCACTTACTAATCTGAAAATAACAGGGCTAACCTCCTTTTGTTCTGCTTGAGCGTTCCGTCTTTTTGAAATGGGGTCCCATGCGGCCCAGGCTGGCTGGAATGTACTATGTGACTGAGGATGGCCTTGAACCAATCTTCCTGACTCCACCACCTGGTCAACATACGCTCTCAGCACCCACGTTTCGGTCTGCTCTTTGTAACTTTCACGTGGTTGCTATAACCCCTTCACCAGACTCCAGGGTCATGACTGTTTCCACGAGTTCATACTCACTCTATTTGTGCACTCGGCACTCTGCTGGGGACACAGTTCCCAAGCAGCACTGCAAGGCCCTGATGGCCTGTTCCTGTCCCTGGGCCGGAGGATGTGTGCACGGGCAGGTGGTGCAGCCTACTTTTAAATCCCGTAGCAGCTTCTAAGTCGCCATGTGGCTGAGGGGACCCCGGCTTGCGGTCAGCCCACCTGTCCCTCGCACTGCTGGAATTAGAGAGGTGGCACCACGACGCCTGTCTGTGCTGACTGAACACACTAAGTAGGCATCTACCAACTGAGCGGCATTCCTGGTCCCTGTCCCCTTCTGAGACAGGGCTCTACTATGTCACCCTGGCTAACCTCCGTCTCTGTGTCCACCAGGCTGGCCTTGAACTCATAACAGACCCATCTGCCTCGGCCTCCCAGAGTACTGGGATTAAAGGTAGGGGCCACTACACTCAGTTAAAGCTTTTTCTCTCTTTTCCTCCTAAACAGGGTGTCTGGTAACCCAGACTGGCCTTGAAATTGCTACGAAGCTTAGGTTGACCTTGAATTTACAGGACATGCTAACACGCCAGGTCCTGGGGACACGTTATATACATTACACTGCTAAACTGTCATGTGATGTTTGTCCATGTTGAGAGCCGACTCCTGAGAACAAGAGTCCCCTTGTCCCAGACTCAAGCCTGTTTATCTCAAGTGTCCCCCAAGACTCTTTGTCCTGGGGCAGGCTGGCCTCAGCCCTGGAAGAGAACGGAGGGAGGAGGGCAGCAAACAGCTAAGGGCATTAAAGACACTGCACCTTTGAGACCAGCTAGAAGGAAAACCATTTCCAGCAGGGGTCACTATTTTTCAGCCCGTGGCACAGAACGGCCTGCAGTGGGACCGTGGGCGGCTCCCCATGGAGAGACCTGCCTTGCCCAGACCTCTCTTATTTTAGCATGCATGTTTGAGCAGGGTTTCCCCATTGGTCACCCAGAACTCGCTTTGTAAACCAGGGTGGCCTTGAACTCACAGAGACACACCTGTCTCTGCCTCCTGAGTGGTAAGATTAAAGGCATGGGCCGCCATGCCAAGCTTACTTTTTAAAATAGGATTTATTTATTTATTTTATATATATGAGTGCTCTGTCTGCATGTATGCCTTTATGCATACATGAATTCCTACTATAGACAGCTGTGAGCCAGACTATGTGGTGCTGGGAACTGAACTCAGGACCTTTGGAAGAGCAGCCAGTGCTCTTAACTGCTTAGCCATCTCTCCAGCCTGATACTTATTTTACTTTTGCTTCCTATATGCTTAATAAACTCACTCATTCAAAACTGAAAATGCGGGTACCATAGACCATTCTCTGGATGGAAGAGAGGTGACCCCAGGCTTTGCCCCGGCCAGGCAAGCACTCTAGCAACTGAGCTGTGTCCCCAAGTCTCTAACTTTGATTTCTATGTTATTAGATACTATTGCCCACTACAACTCTCCTGTACTCTTGAATTTCATGAAAATAACTACTTGCCATGGACGGTGGCTCACACCTGATCCTCGAGCTGGGAATGCTGAGGCAGGAGGATCACGGTGTATCTAGGGTAATCCCGTCCAAGAAGGCCTGGACAACAGACTGAAATGCTGATTCAGAAATTAAGAACAAAAGAAAATAAGGCGCTGGAGAAGAGGCTGGGGGTTAAGAGCAGTGGCTGCTCTTGGAGGCACTGGAGTTCAGTTCCCAGCACCCAGGCCAGGCAGCTCACACCACCTGTAACTCCAGTTCCCAGGGACCCTCCTCCCTCCTCTGGCCTCCATGGGCACCTGCACACACGTGCATAGCACATACACACACAAATACACACAAATAAAAATAAAGAACATGTTAAAAACAAACAAAGAAACAAAAAGCAAAATAAGAGGAAAACACACACATAGCTCCAAATGACTAAAATCTCAATTCACAATCACCCTTCTTGGCTTCCCTTTGCCACGAAATCCTCTGAAAACGGAGTCTATATTTACTGTCTCAAATCTATCCCTCCCACTCTACTCCCTTCTAAATTTAATCCAAGTCAAGGCTCTTTGCCTCGAATATCTGCTGAAAATGTCCTAGTTAGGGTTCCCAGTGACAACCTGGCAATCTTTAGGTCTTACCAGCCAGCACCATCCGACCCCGGCCAAGGCCAACACTACATCCTCCTTCATGTGACTTCTGTCTCCTGGATCCCTGTCACGCATGTTCCAGGGCCCCCACTCCACCTTCATGATGGAAGCATGGGCTCTACCGCTGACACGTTCTCAGAATCACTTGAAGGGCTTCCTACAACACAGGCTTCTGGGGCCCAGAGGGCCTGGGAGGGGTACTGGAATGGATATCCTCCCCCATCATCGTCCTTCTCCTCCCTCCCTGCCCTCCATTTCCTCCCCTCTTCTCTCGCTCTTTCTCTAGCTATGTAGAACTTTCTCTACCCTAGAACTTGATCTGTAGCTCAGGCCGGTATTTTATGGTAATGCTGGGTCAGAGCCCGCACCCTGAGCCTAGGGAAATCACAATGTGAGGGCCTGAACTCCTGCCTCAGACCCTTGAGTGCTGGGATGACTGTTAGGTGTCAGAATGTGCCCTGGATTTTATTTAGTTTCCGTGTGTGTGGTGTTTTGCTTGCATATATGTCTGAGCACCAAATGCACGCCTGGTCTTAAGGAGTGTAGAAGAGCGGTCAGATCCCCTAGAACTGCAATTATAAACCACTGTGAACCACCATGTGGGTGCTGGGGATCCAACCTGGCTCTCTAGAAGAGCAGTTAGTGTTCTGTGGAGCCCTGGCTGGTCTCAAACTCAGAGAGCCTCCTGCCTCTGCCTCCCATGTGCTGGGCCTAAAGGCATGCACCCCCACCACCCCATGCAGAGTTCTTAACCACAGAGCCACCTCTCCAGCCTACTCCTGATTTTCTTATGGCCACCATGCCTCCCTCCCCGCCCCCAGTTGTTCTTAGTTTAAAAAAGAAATCACTGACTTCTTCCTTGCTCTAAATCCTACTCCCATGCCCATTCCATCAGCAATCAGCCTGCTCCCTATGAGAGACACACACGAGTCTAATTTTATCTCACCCCCTTAGAAATGGCTCTTCACCTAGCAGCTGGGACAATCCCCGCAAGGTGACACATGTCACATGTCACTGTGCTGCTCAGAGCTTTGCAGTGATTCCTGATGCAACACAGGGACAGCCCTGGAATCCACCACGTGACCGACAAGGCTGGCCACCTGTCTGCTTCTCCACTGTGTGCCACGCGGTCCCTTGCGCTCACTCCCAGCACGCTCCCTTTCTTGTGCCCTTTACTTCTGCTGTGCCCTCTGCCTGGACCACCAACCACCCTAGGCACAGGCTTGGCTACCGTGACAGTCCTTCCAGACTCGGGTTATCTCCTGAGAGTTAAACACCGTGTCCCTATCTTACCCACGCCCTTTCCTCACCTTCTAGTGAATTCTGGAATTCATTTAGTATATTATCTTGTCATCCTGCTGGAAGGATCCTAGTCTGTTTTGTTCTCTAACACATCCCAAGCATCATGAAAACTGTGTGTGTGTGGGGGGGAAGGATTCGGAAGACATCTTTGTTCATCATTCACTGAATGAATGAATGAATGAATGAATGAATGAATGAATTCCTAACTCAGGGAATTTGGGTAGACAAATGAGAGGAAGCAGGCCACCTCTGTTTTCTTCTAGAGTGAATACTATCTTTCATTACACGGGAAAATTATCAGACCT
Source organism: Cricetiscus sungorus (assembly GCA_030556225.1). Taxonomy (NCBI): domain Eukaryota; kingdom Metazoa; phylum Chordata; class Mammalia; order Rodentia; family Cricetidae; genus Cricetiscus; species Cricetiscus sungorus. The sequence goes on along the minus strand of JANBXA010000202.1, from coordinate 9,334,599 downwards.
ATACCAAAAGGGCAGGAGATCGTAAGGGGCAACCACACACACCACTGGGCTGATGGTTAAGACCAGGGGTCATCCCAAAACTAACGCTGTGCCTTCAGAGCTAAAAAAAACTCCCAACACTGGAAGCAGCAACTCCTATGCCATAGACAACAGGATATTCCCAATGGGCCAGCTATAGTCATGACGGTTATGCTGACAAGAGGCCAGTGTCTGAGTCACCTGGGGTATGGGCCGTTGGAGGCAGAGGCAGGCCAATCTCTGTGAGTTTCAGACCAGCCTGGTCTACAGAGTGAGTTACAGGACAGCCAGGACTACACAGAGAAACCCTGTCTTGAAAAACCAACCAACCAAGCAACCAAATAAAGCCCTTCCTTCCTTAGTAGCTCTTGCCAGAGTATTTTACCACGGCAACAGAAAAGAAGTCAATCATGATTTCCATCCAGCAGATGAGGAAATCAGGGCTCCGAGTGGCTGAGGGATTTGCTGAAGACTCATAGCCATGGTGGAGCTCAGATCCCAAAGCATCGGACTGGGGAGCTCTTCCTGGTTGCCTCCACCACCCTGACCCTGAGCTAAGCAGTCGCGGCTGCTCAGGTCCTCACTCCGCAGCCTTCCCCTCGTCCTCCCACCAGAATCCTACCTGGATGTGGTGATGGGACAGGCGGAAGATCTCCTGGGCCATCAGCAAAGTCTTTGCGTCCATTACCAGATACAGCAGGTGCAGGAGGGCAAGGAAGCCTGCCCCCCTCAGGTCGGTGGCTGGGTTTGCTCCTGTGGCAGAAACCAGGATGTAAGCGACGATGGAGGATGCTTGAGCCGCCACAGCATGGCTGGAAAACTTTCCTGACACTGGCCCTGCTGGGCTAGACGAGGTCGAGAGGCACAGCCCACTTCCAGACTCGCTCTATGGACCAAACAAGCGTCCTCCAGCACTCCGGACTGCCCTGGAAGCCGCCTTGGTTCCCACAGCTCTCTGTAGTCATTCCCCACATAACTACCAGCATGCTCCTCACAAAGACAGGGGCTGGGGTGCAGCTTAGCAGGCAGAGTGATGGCCTACCATACACAAGGCCCGGGGTACCATTTCCAGCAGCTATGAACTGGACATGTTTGTCAACATGCCTGTCATCCCAGCACTTGGGAGGTAGAGGCAGTAGGAGAAGACATTCAAGGTCATCCTTGTCTGTATAGCAAGTTCAAAGCCAGCAGAGAGACCATCTCTGGAAGGGAGAAAGAGGAAAGACTCAAGCTGACCCAGGCCTGTCCTTTCTCCTCTGTCTCCAGCACGTTATGACACAGTAAGAAGGCCCTCAACAGACACTGAGGAGAGTTTAGAACTGCTCTCAGACTTCACAGCCCTCAGGATCATGAGCCAAATAAGCTTCTGATTTCTATACATCACCTGGCCTTAGGGATTTTGTGATAGCAACAGAAAACAGACTAAGAGCAGATCAAAAAGGCCCAGGAGAGCTGGCTTTCTCTAGCCGAAGGGACGGAAGGGCAGCTAGTAAGACAGGCCCAACTGAGAGAACTTCTAACGCACTCCAGCTCACACTGCAGATACTCCTTCCCCTTCCTCAGCAAAGGCCCCGTGAGGCCCAGGTTTCTCCCCTTGTCTGACTGGACCCAGGAGCCCTTAGCTGGATTAGAGAAAGCCAGGTGTAAACCTTGGCATTTACCCTGTGAGGAGGTCCCGGTCCCTGCCCCGATCCCTTCAGTGGAGGGGCACAGAGTAATAGAGCCCTGCCATTGCTCCCAGCTAGTGGTGTTTGTGGAGGCTGAATGCAATATCTGGACTTTCGCCCAGTGCGTGATGTCAGTCCGTACCCCCTGGTCTGCTGGAAGAGAGGAGATAATCAAGGCCCAGAGACTTATGACGTCTTGATGCCCAGAATGTCCCGGGTGCAACTGAACACCCACTGCACCAAGAACAAGGATAACCTCAGTCTGAACAGCACCTGAGGAGAGGCAGATGCTCTGAGAACAAGGATAATCTCAGTCTGAACAGCACCTGAGGAGAGGCAGATGCTCTGAGAACAAGGATGACCTCAGTCTGAACAGCACCTGAGGAGAGGCAGATGCTCTGAGAACAAGGATGACCTCAGTCTGAACAGCACCTGAGGAGAGGCAGATGCTCTGAGAACAAGGATAACCTCAGTCTGAACAGCACCTGAGGAGAGGCAGATGCTGAGAACAAGGATAACCTCAGTCTGAACAGCACCTGAGGAGAGGCAGATGCTGAGAACAAGGATAATCTCAGTCTGAACAGCACCTGAGGAGAGGCAGATGCTCTGAGAACAAGGATAACCTCAGTCTGAACAGCACCTGAGGAGAGGCAGATGCTCTGAGAACAAGGATGACCTCAGTCTGAACAGCACCTGAGGAGAGGCAGATGCTCTGAGAACAAGGATGACCTCAGTCTGAACAGCACCTGAGGAGAGGCAGATGCTCTGAGAACAAGGATGACCTCAGTCTGAACAGCACCTGAGGAGAGGCAGATGCTGAGAACAAGGATAACCTCAGTCTGAACAGCACCTGAGGAGAGGCAGATGCTCTGAGAACAAGGATGACCTCAGTCTGAACAGCACCTGAGGAGAGGCAGATGCTCTGAGAACAAGGATGACCTCAGTCTGAACAGCACCTGAGGAGAGGCAGATGCTCTGAGAACAAGGATGACCTCAGTCTGAACAGCACCTGAGGAGAGGCAGATGCTCTGAGAACAAGGATAATCTCAGTCTGAACAGCACCTGAGGAGAGGCAGATGCTCTGAGAACAAGGATAACCTCAGTCTGAACAGCACCTGAGGAGAGGCAGATGCTCCGAGTGCCCGACAGATTAGAAAGCAGCCCTGGCGGTCAGAACAATCCCCACTTCCAAAGACGTCCACACTAAACCTCAGAATGTAGGAACTCGCTCCACGGCAAAGATGATGAAGACGCAGGCAAAGTCAAGGCTGCTGTTAGCAGAGAGGGAGTGTCTTGGGGTGTCTGGGTAGGCTTGGTGCACACGAGAGGGGCCCATGAAAGCAGCAGGAGGTGAAAACACAGCTAGAGAAAGGGGTGGAGAGCAAGCTCAGGGATGCTGCTTCTGCCTGTGATGAAAGCGGTCTGCAGGAAGTTTCTAGAATCTCAGAAGGTTAATGAAATGATTTTCCTCCTGGTCCTCTCACTGCGTCCTGTCAGGCTGGGCCTCAGAACTAGAAGATGACAGTTTGTTCTCAGTCACTCTCTTCATGGCAGGGACAGGGTTTCCTGGAGTCCAGGCTGGCCGCCAACCTCTGAATGTGGCTGAGCATGAGCCTTAAATTCCGACAAATGGCCGGAAATGGAAAATGGCCTCCATTTTTCCAGTGCTGGAAGTGAATGTACATGAAACTCTTTTTCCTTCCTTCCTTCCTTCCTTTTTTTTTTTTTTTTATGTCCTGCAACTCACTCTGTAGACCAGTCTGGCCTTGAACTCACAGAGATCCGCCTGCCTCTGCCTCCCAAGCGCTGAGACCAAAGGCATGAACCACCACCACCCTGAGAAATTGTCGTTTTATGGGGTTCTGGGGATTGAACACTCTAGTAACTGAACTACACATCTCTTGGCCAGTGGAAATCTGTTACTGTGATTATAGAAAACTATGGCAGGCCTGGTTAGCCTGGAACTCTACCTAGAACTCAGAGATCTGCCTGCTTATGCCTCCTGGGTGCTGGAATTAAAGGTATACACTGTTCTGCAATATAGTTTCTTATCCTTTACAGATGTAACGATAGGATTGTGGGGAATAGTACCGGGCTGAGGACACAGCTCAGTGGACAGACCACTCACCTGGCACATAATAATGCCCTGGGCTGGATGTCCAGTACTGTATAAAGTGGGTGTGGTGTGATGGGACTACCAGCTAGGGAGGGGACGCAGCAGGGTCAAATTCAAGGTCATCTAGCTATCATCTCCTAGGCTATAGGAGACCCTGTCCCAAAAAAACTATAATCCAAAAGCAAATGAAGAAATTGTTTCAATTTAAAATAGCTACAATTTTCATTTAAAAAGAGTTAAGAGCACAAGCATCTCTCACCAGAGGAGTGCTTCCTGACAGATGGCAGAGCTCCAAGTGACATGTGCCCCGTGGCTGCTGGCCACGTCAGATGAGCAGCAGGTTGCAGCTGAGGTTTGGGAAGTCAGCCCAGCAGGAAGCAAGGCACTGATGGTGAGTCTCAGATGGGCCAGGCACCCAGGGGTATGACTCCAGAATGTCTCTTGCTAATACTGTTCCTTCCCATGTTGGCTGCTGCCATTTTTCTCTGGTATCAGCAATGGCGTGAAAGCATGTGGGAGGATTCACACTGCCTTAATGTAGTGTGGTTACCTCATGGAAATACCCTGTTCTACTGGGCATTTTCACCTGTGGACTATTATGAAGATGATTTCCTCCTAAGCTGTACTGTTTAACTGGAGTAATGATTTTATACAATAAGTATTAGTTTAAATAGAATTTTGATGATTATGAGAGAATATATTAAGTATAGTAAGGTAAAAGCAAGCTATAGTGTTGCCTCTGCCCCTGATAAAGCAGTGGTCGCAGAGGATAGAAATAAGAACAAGGCAGCGTCACCCAGTAGGACACGAGTTTCTCTTGAGGAGTCATTTGGACTGGAGCTTAAGTTAATGATTAAGAGAAACAACTGAATCCCAGAAGCTAAGTTATAGCTAAAACAACCCTTCAGATATGACTTTAAGATGCTTTTGTTAATAGCTTTGAGGTGAAAGACCCTGGGAAATGATCTAAAGTTTAGAAAGGCACATAGTTGAGTGAGGGACCTGTTCAGGGAACACGAACAGAGCAGCCCAATTATTATTGCCTGATATGCCCTTCTTGCTAGGATGGTTTGGTAATCAAAGATGATTAATTCCTTGTACCTCAGCTTCCTGATATAGAAACTATTGGTGAGTGGTACACACCCTGAGGAAAATATCGTGCTTGCTTACACTCTGTTACTCTACACAACTTGTTTGGATATGAATATATGTGGGTTCTTGGAATAATTTGTTTCTCATCTACAACATGTAGGATGTTTAATCATGTAAGGGAAATGAAAAACATGTTCTTTACATGTATTCACTTGAAAAATAGAATGTAACCACACTGTATTGCCTGATTTTGCTGGGATACGTAAGCTGTAAAGAGAAAAAGAGAGAACAAAGACCCTAAGAGTGTGTGTGCGTTTTTCCTTTGTTGCCGGCCCGAGAGTTAAGCTCAGCCGCCCTCGCCAGCCTGAGTGACAGTGTGTGGACTGTGCTGGCTCCCCCTCGCCCTGAGCTGGAGGCCGGGCCTCTCTTCCCCTCAGCCATGCTGGGCACACTCCTGTGCGCTGCCGCAGGCCCCTGATTCTTCTGTGCCCTCCTAGGCGTCCTCCTCACTCTGGAATCTGGACTCAATCAGACAAGGAAAGCAAGGCTGTGCTTCTCTCACCCTGGAAGCCCAGGTCTTCCCAATGGTCTCCATGAAGGGCACAGTCGAACTTGGAGCCAGTCAGCTTCTTATAGATGGTCTGGAGCACGCGGCCATGCATCGGGTCTTGGCTGTCCAGGCCACCTGCTCCAAAACACACACACACACACTTTCTGCTAGGCTGTCCCCAGGTCGACACCTGTGCTTCCCACAGAATAGTAAACCAGACCACATCTGAGCCATGCTACCATCATTCCTGTTGTCATGGCAATCCAAACAGGCAAGAGCCTCAGCATGTGCCCGGGGGCTTCCCCTACACTCACACTGAGCAATGGTGAGGACTAAGTCTCTTTCTTCCCGAAGGCCCTGGTGCAGCTTGGGCGGCCCAAAGAGGCAATGCCGGAGGGCGGCGAGCCCGGTCCTTCGAATAGTTGGCTGGATTCTTTTCTGGGAAGAAAAGCACAGACAATCTACTAAAACTTTTATCAAGCAGGGACTGTCCCCACAGCTAGTGTTTGGGTCAGGAAAAGGAGTCAGAAGCCATGAGGGAGGCAGCAGTAAGATGGCAGAGACAGGCACTTCCAGCTCCCAGATCTGTGCAAGGGTCCTTAGTACAGACATTCGCTGCCAGTCCTCCGCATTTGATGTCTTGGACTTTTGCAGGACTAGCTATTGATGACCAGGGAGGCTCAGCTGTGGCCACATGGAACCTCAGACAGGGCAGGGCAGACTAGTTCCTCAGCAAGGCCGTGTCTGATTCTCTGAGGATATGAATTCCACAATTCCTTCCCACCTCCATCATGCCAGGGCCACTGGGCATTCACGAGTCAAATGTCCCTTCCAAATTGCATCATGCTGGCTCTCCAGTCAGGGTCACCTCTGCCTGCCTTACAGGGTTCTGGGTTTTGCCATCTCCTGGCCTTCTGTCTCAGTGGCCTCTCTCATGATCCAGGCTTGAGGGTGAATACCCGAAAGCACATTCTACTAAACTTACTACAGTTCTCTCAAGACTCCCTAATACCCTTTCCAATCCCACTTTATTATTAGTGTGTGTGTGCATGACGTGTGTGAGGGGCACACATGTCATGACTCATGTGTAGAGGTCAGTTCTCTCTTCCCATCTTCCCAAGGGTTCAGGGGATCAAACTCAGGCCATGGGGCTTTGTATAGCAAGAGCTTCACCCACCGAGTCATCTTACTGCCCCATAAACTTTTTTCTTTGTTTTGTTTTTCCAGCTGTCCCAGAACTCTCTCTGTAGACCAGGATGGTCTCGAACTCAGAGATCTGTTTGCCTTTGCCTCCCGTGTGCTGAGATTAAAGATGTGCGCCACCACTGCCCAGCTCCCACACAACCTTTTTGAGACAAGGTTTCTCTACATAGCTCAGGCTGGCCTTGAACTTATGATCTTCCTGCCTCAGCCTCCCGAGTGCTAGAATTACAGATGTGTCATCATACTCAGTACCCACATCTTTTTTTAAAATTTATTTTATGTGTATGAGTGTTTTGCTTGAATGTGCATCTATGCACCTTGTGTATGCCTGATGCCTGAGGTAGTCAGAAGAGGGTGTCAAATCCCCGGCCCTGAAGTAATGGATGGTTGTGAGCCGATATGTAGTTTTTGGGAATCAAACTCAAGTCCACGCAAAAACAAGTGCTCTTAACCGCTAAGCCATCTATCTTTCCAGCCTCCAACTTCTCTCCTAAATTATATCACGTGTGGTGGTGCATGCCTATAACACCAATACCTGGGCAAGAGGGAGGGTGCCTTGAGTTGCCACCAGCCCTGGCAACACAGTGAGCACCAGTTCAGTCAGGGCTACATAACAGGGTTCTGTTTCAAAAATACACAATTTAGTTAAAATCCCAAACAGTCCCTGGCTCCTACAGGGGATTCTCCTTCATTTGCAATGGATCATCAGTACCCCCTCCCTAGACAATCTGTCTTGCCTCCCCAAGGAGTTACCTGGTCTTTGAGTCCATACTTCCCACGTCTGAGAGAAACCCAGGAGACAGCTGCACACGCTCTGAATCACAGGGCTGCAAGGGCTCCCCAGGCTCAGTCCCACAAAGGCTAGCAGGGCCCTACCTGGTTGTCCGACACGGCTCATGCTTTAATAAGAGCACTTGTTGTTCTACCAAAAGTCCTGGCTTTGGTTCCCAGCACCGACAACACATCAGGTGGCTCACGACCATGTGCCAGAGGACCTAAGAGCCTCTGGCCACCACGAGACACTTACACACATTATCAGTCAGTCAGTCACGTGATGGGGATGTCCTTCTGTATATATGTTTCTCTTATTGGTTGATGAATAAAACACTGATTGGCCAATAGAAAGACAGGCTATGAGATGAGGAGAATTCTGGGGAGAGGAGGCGGAGAGAGGCAGCCAGGAAGAGATGCCATGTAGAGATCAGGAAGATAGGATACACCAGGCGTTCTTTGATAAGGCCATGTAAAAATACATAGATTAGTAGTTATAGGTTAATAATTATGAGAGAGCTAGCCAGTAGGAAGCCCTAGCCATGGGTCAACAGTTTTATAATTAATATAGCATCTGTGTGTTTATTTGGGGCAAACCAGCTATGGGAACAGGTGGGACAGAAAACTCCATCGTCAGGTGTGGGTCTTGGCGTGGAGCACATGCTGTAGCTGGCCTTAAGCATGGGACAACCCTCTCCCTCAATGGATTTTTCCTAATCTCCAAGTTTCCCTAGCACCCTGGACACCCACACTTCCCTACAGCCATACCTTGAAGGAGGAGAGGTCCAGGGTCCGGAAGTGCTGCAGGGCCTCGCTGAAGGAGATGAGCTGGCCAGGCTGCTGGGAGCTGACTCCACTCTCTAGGTAAAAGAAGACCCTGAGGGTTTGGGATAGCAGCTGTCCTGACAGCAAACATCCCCTGATGGCCGGCTGGTTGTCACCTCTAAACCAAGCACTGGCTACCAACTTGTCACCAACAATACAGGTGGTGGCTCTCCTGAGATGGTCTCCACCCTTCTACAGCTCCATCTGAATCTGTCTGAAAAGGACTTCAGGCTTCTCCCCGGCTTTCAGAAACTGCCAGCAGATGGCCCAAGGGCCCTCACTGCCTGACTCCATCCCTGACCCCCATCGGGGCCTAACCCTGACCAAGACTCTCGCTTCTTCCCTCAGCACTGAGTGGAGGGTGGGCAGCCACAGCAGGCTTGCCCTGTGCGGTTCCTTCCCTACTTCATGTAGTAGGATACCATTTCAGGATCTGTGGAAGAGACTATTCCGTGTCACATCACGAAGATGAAAGCACTTCAGCACTAAGCTTCTAATCCCAGTGCACGCGGGCTCTGCTGGTAGCTGTGCCGGGCAGCGCCACGTCCACACTCACCTGGGTCTGGATGGATGGTGTCCACCACTTCCCATTCTTCCTGGGCTCTTAGCACCTCGGAGTTTACAACTGCAACAGCGAGAAAAGAGTTCCTGTGAGGTCGAGGTCTGTGAGGTCGCGGTCGTGAGGCCACACTCTCACACAGCCCTGCCCTCCAAACCGCAGCCGTCCTTCTGATCAGAAGGTTACATGGGGGTGTCATGTCTGAATTCGGGAGGCTTCATTAGAGACCAGGAAGAGAAAAGGAAGTGAGTAGACATTGCAGAGCCAGAGAAAAAGGGTATGGGGAGCACCCTGTCCACAGGGACCCCCAGAGAGGTCAAAGGGTATGGGGAGCACCCTGTCCACAGGGACCCCCAGGGAGGTCAAAGGGTACGGGGAGCACCCTGTCCACAGGGACCCCCAAGTAATGTCCACAGGGACCCCCAACAAAGGGTTGGGAGCACCATGTCCACAGGGATCCCCAAGGAGGTCAAAGGGTATGGGGAGCACCCTGTCCACAGGGACCCCCAGGGAGGCCTCAGCACAGGAGCACAGGGCAATGGGAAACCAAGTAGTCCAGAGAAAGCTGAAGGAGCAGCCTTCAGTCGGGTTTCTGGGCTCAGGTGTGGCTCAGTCAGTAGAGTGCTTGCCTACCAAGCATAAGGCCCTTCCTTGGTTCAGTCCCTAATACTGCATACACCAGGCCCAGTGGTGAATGCCTGGGATCCCGGCGTGTGAGGGGTAGAGAATCAGAAGGCACTCTGTCTTTAAAATACTAATAAAATAAATATATACTATTTCGCTGGGCAGTAGTGGTGCACATCTTTAATCCCAGCACTTGGGAGGCAGAGGCAGGTGGATCTCTGTGAGTTCAAAGCCAGCCCGGTCTACAGGGTAAGTTCCAGGACAACCAGGGTTACACAGAGAAACCCTGTCTTGAAAAACCAAACCAAACAAAAAGATTGAAAAGAATACAAGTTATTGCTCAGTCTGCCATAGTCAAACCTTTTAGTCTGTCATGAGCATTCACGACTGTCAGTCACCTTGTGCAAACAGGGTCTGTTGCTTGGGTATATCTTTTGTCCTCCCTAGAAGACTTCATTTTGACTTTTATAAACATTACAGTTCATACAATTAAAAAAATGCCAGGCATGGTGTTGTGTATCTTCAATCCCAGCCTTTGGAGGTGGAGGCAGAGGCAGGCAGATCTCTGTGAGTTTGGGGCCAGCCTGGTCTACTTAGACTCTGTCTCAAACTAGAACAGGCAGGGCAGCAACTAGAAGAGACGCTGTGTGCGTAACCTCTCTTTTGCCACGTGAGGCCCTGCACCAATTTGGGACTCCAACATTAGGCAGGACATCAGATGCAGCCCCTTCTGAACTTCAACGAACCTCAGCTCGTCTGTCTGTCTGGTTTTTTGGTTTTTTTTAGGTAGGGTCTGATGTAGCCCTGGGTGATCTTGAACTCACAATCTAGCCAAGAATAAACTTAAACTTCTGACTTTTCTACTTCTACTGCCCAAGTGCTGGAGACACAGGCATGTGCCTCCATGCCTGCTTAAACCCCTATTCCATATAAAACTACCCAGCCTCTGGCACTTTGTAGTAGTAATGAAAGATGGATTGACAGAACAGACTTGCAAATTTAATGAGACTCTACCAAATGCTAATGAGAACTGAGGAGAAGGCGGCCGAAGAGGAGAGGGCTCATTGCTGCTTACTAGTTGTATTATTTTGACCAAACTACTTAACCATGTGCAAGTCCTCTGGGATTGTTGTAAGCATGAGGCAATTCTCCAGCTTCTTACATGGGATGCAGCCCAGGAGGGAGGGGTTACAAGTGCTCCCTGTGGCCTTGGGCCAGCAAGCTAGTGGGGTCATGGGAGACAGATTCAGAGTCGTAAGCAATGGACTGCTAGGAAATTCCATCTTGCTACTTCCAGACTTGGGGCAGCAGACGTTGAGAATCAGGAAGACTTTGTCCACAGAACTTGGCCTTGCATGAATAGAGAAAATCAGGCCCAACCTTTAGCATGCAAAACTATGGAACGTAAAATTGAGGGGTGGGGATTTGTCTCAGAGCATCAGAGCGTCTGCCTAGCAAGAAGAAGGTCATAGGTATGGTCCTCAGCTCGCCCTCCAAGCCAAGAGGGAAAGGCTGGACAGACGGCTTACTAGATAAGAGCACTTGCTGCTCTTCCAAAGGACCTGAGTTTTGTTCCTAGCGCTAACACTGGGAGCTCACGGCTGACAGTAACTCTAGCTTTAAGGCATCCAATACCCTCTTCTGGTCCCCACAAACACCCAGTCACACACACACACACACACACACACACACACACACAACCAGAGAGAGGGGGGGCACACACACACACTCACACACACACACACACACACACACACACACACACACACACACACACAGAGGGGGAGGAGGGCAGGTGGTGAACGCCTACAATCCCAGCACTACAGAGGCAGAGGCAGGACGATCACAGCAACTTCAAGGCCAGCATGGTCTACAGAGTGAGGTCTAGGACAGAAAAGCTACTTAAAACATTGTCTCAGAAAACAGAAAACAACAAGCAAGGAGTGTGGGACATGGGAAGTAGCAGGGTTGGACACAGTCTCCCTACTCAGACTCTGGCCTCCGAGCGTCTTTATCACTAACAGACCTATCTCTCACCCATGCTCTCTCCTTCAAGCCATCTGACCACATCTGTGAGCCAGAGGCAGAAGAAACCTTGACCAGAGGGTGAGGAAATTAGTTATTACAACAGTTATACAACAGAAAGTTAAGGTCTAATCTAGCCTTAACCAGCTGGTGCCTAAAATCTAGAGAGATGGCCAAACCATGTATGCACCGTCCCTGCCTTCTTGGAGCTCAACTAAATAGCGACAATTTAGTAATCCTGTAAATGAAAATTAGCCAAGAGCATTACTTTTTTAGGGGGAGGGTGTATCAAGAAAGGAGTTCATCATGTAACAGCCCTAGCTGTACTGAATTTGCTTTGTAGACCAGGCTGGCCTCAAACTCAGAGCTCTGCCTGCCTCTGCCTCCTGAGTGCTGGCATTAAAGGCGTGCACCACTACTGCCCAGCCCTGTACTGTCTTCCCATTTTCAGACATCCTTGAGGATGAGAGGTGTTTACATTGCCACTGCTGGGTCCGTGAGATGGCTCAATGCCTCCAAGGCTGGTGACCTGAGTTCATCCCTGGGATCTGAACAGTGGAAAAAGGGGCTGACTCCAGGAGGTCATCCTCTGGCCTGCACCTCCCCTCAACAAGTCCACGTAGTTAGAAATGTTCACATTACATGGCTTACCCAGAGGCGCACAGCAAACCACCTACAGGCAAGCTGGCTCCTAAGCAGCATTGCTTCTAATTCTTGTTGGAGAATGGTGCATACAAAATTCTGAAAGCGTAGGAGCAAGGGTGGCCCAGACAAAAGGAAAGTGGCTCCCAGGTGGCTCTGCCCTGGGTCCCCCCGAACCCTAGGGCCCTCGGAGTCCTTACCACGTAGCTGCCATCCGTCGGTGTCGGTGGTTAGGGCTTGGAGAATGCCATGGTTCTTCAGCTCTGAGATCTGCAGGGGCAGGCGACCTCCAGAGTGAGGGTAGACGCCTCGTGTCCCCCCCACATGGCTCTTCCCACCCACCCACTGTATATGGAATGTCCTGGAAGAATAATCTACTCTGAGGGGCCGATTAGAACTTGCATGCTTGCATCCGCGCACTCATGTGGAACAGAGGTCAACCTTGGTGCTGCTTCCCGGGAGACTTCCACTTTGCTTTTCTGCAAGATGTTCTCCCTGGTGCCTCAGGCTTCCCAGGTAGCTAGACTAGCTGCTTAGTGAGCCCCCAGATTACAAGCACATGCCACCACGCCTGGCCTTTTCTGTGCATTGTAGGGACCAAAGCCAGGCCCTCACGTGGGCACTATCCCCTCGGTCCTAACTCTGTGCACTCACTCATGTGAGTGCATGCTGAGCACTGAACTCAAAGCCTGCTGCATATGAAGTGCTCGCTCTACACGGAGCTATGCCCCAGTTCTAAAGTCAATCTTGTTTTTCTTCAAGACACAGTACAGCTATGTAGTACAGGCAGGCCTCGAACTCTTGTCTTTCTGCTAGGACTTACAGGCCTGTACCACCTCCTCCAGCCTAAAAGTTATTCTTAAAGTGGAGCTCCCGGAAAACTTTGTGAAGTTGCGATTTGTTGATATTCGGGACTTGTTGAATGATAAATAAGCACAAATGCACACAACTCCTTTGAGGCTATGGTATGCCTCTGCCCTCCCTGGTGCAGCCTATGCTCATCCTCTGGGTGGTGTGATCTGGTCAGACAGATGCTGGGTGGCAGGTGAGTGCTTTCCCTGATGTAAGCTCCTGGAGTTTATGCCCTGCCCTATCCCCAGCACACCAAGGCAGGGAGGGCTCTGCAGAGTGGGCGATACGTACAGACATTCCTCTGAAAGCCATGAGTGCACCATTGTCCTTGTACAATGAAGAGTGCTCTGTAGAGACACTTCCCACCTGTAAGACAGACAGACAGACAGACAGACAGACCAGGGTCAACTTCCTGCAGTAATCTCTCACAGACCGTAGTTTAAATTTCTCATCTCTTCTAGAAATCAGGTACAACACAGTAAAGACAAACCACCGGGCATGGCGGTACACTTGGGGGGGGAAGAGGCAGGGGGTAGAGGCAGGGGGATGTCCTGTAAGCTGTGAGTATATGTTTCTCTTATTGGCTGATGAATAAATGCTGACTGTCCAGTAGCCAGGCAGGAAGTATAGACGGGGCTACCAGAATTCTGGGGAGAGGAAGGCAGAGAGAAGATGCCAGAGAGATGCCACGTAGCTACCAGGAAGATAGGACACCAGGCATTCTCCTGTAAGCCAAAACCACATGAAGATACACAGATTAATAGAAATGGGTTAATAATTAAGAGAGAGCTAGCCAGTAAGAAGCCTGAGCCATTGGCCAGACACTTTATAATTAATATAAGCCCCTGTGTGTTTATTTGGGGCTAAAGGGCAGTGGGACCTGGAGGAACTCCATCTACAGATCAAGAGTGAGGCCAGTGTGGGCTACAGAAGAGCCCATCTCAACGCTCACCTCCCACAGAGGGCAAGGCGGTGCAGGCTTTTGCTTGAGCTAATGGGTTCATATGATTTTAAGATAAGCATGTAGCCCTGTACATGTAGAACTGTAGGTACCACACTGTGTATCATGATTATGGCCTGGGGACCCAACAAAAGAGAAAGGAAGGCAGGGTAAAGGGCAAAAGAGGGGAGGAAAAGCTATAAAAGGGTTACTGCTATTTAAGAAATCACTTTATGTAAACATGTATACATGTATGGTTGGACATAAGTATGTATGGGGGAGCATGTGTGCCGCCGCCTGCATATGCAGGTCAAAGGGCAATTTGTAGGAGTTGGGTCTCTCCTACCCTGTGAGTCTGGGGAATTGAACTTGTGTCATTCGGCCTGGCAGCATCTTCACTGCTGAGCCATCTCACCAGCCCCTAAGAAACTTATGTTGGTTTCTCTACTGTTACAAGTCTTGGAACATAGGCATTTTGCCCAGCCCTCTCACTCAGCAAACCTTTCCCCTAATACTGTTTTAAAAAACAAAGCCGCTAAGTAGTAGAGTTGCACGCCTTTAATTCCAGCACTGGGGAGGCAGAGGCAGTTAGATCTCTGAGTTTGGGGACAGCCTGGTCTACAGAGTGAGTGCCAGGACAGCCAGGGCTACACAGAGAAACCCTGTCTCAAATAAACAAACAAACAAACCAACAAAACAAGAACAGAAGAAGCAAAACCAAACAGCATCACAAAGCCTCAACTGTTTAGCACTCACATCACCAGCACAGTAAGGCCACTTCTCCTAACACATTAGGAACAGAGCCCTGTAAGCCAGCAAATTAAAAACAAAAGCAAACTAAGCACATGTGTCAGGGAGGGGTCGGTGTTCCCGAGAGGTGGTGGGCCTCGAGAGGTCCCAGTGTGTCTCCCTCCACACCCACAAACACCCCAGCAGAACAAATGGGCTCGTGGTGTTCCTTTGTGTTTTTTATTTAAGGAGAGGTCATGAATTTGGGAGGGGTTGGGGGTGGCTCTGGGAAGAGATAGGAGGTTCGGTGGACTTCCCCTTCGGTCTGATCATTGCTAGAGGTGAGAGCTCTCTGCTGTCTGGTCTTCAGGCAAGCTTTGTTAGATCATAAACAATATCTCACCACACACCTCTGAGAGATTTGACTAGACGATCTGAAGTGGGAAGACCCACCTTAAATCTGGCCCACACTTGCCGCTGGCAGCCTACATAAAGGACATGAAGAAGGAAGCTTTGTCTTTGCCTGTTGGCCCTGGCTCTCACTGGCAAGTCCATCCTCCACTGGCATTGGAGCCGACTTCCTCAGACATCCAGCCTTATCCACACTCATGGACTAATCAACTACTGCACTTAAGACTTTGTTAGACTAGCAGGCCTGTAAGCCACTCTAATGGATACACACACACACACACACACAGACACACAGACATTCACACACAGACACACACACACACACACACACACACACACACACACACACACACACACAGACACACACACACAGACACACACACATACATACACACACACACAGACACACACACACACACTCACACACACACACACACACACACCCCAGTTCTGTCTTCTAGAAAACCCTGACTAATGCATATGAACAAACGGCATATGAACTATTCTGAGATACTGTTTCAGTAGTTACGTTACCAAAGGTCAAAAAATGTGATAAATTTTTTTTTTTTTGCTACTGGGTCAAGGGTTACAACTCACCAGATGCAGGTGTGTCTAACCTTTTAACCTTGCAACAGACACTGCCATCTGTAAAATTCACACTCAAGAACCACACAAGTGAGTTATAAAAAAAAGAGAAAAATGCAAGAAAGATGTTCAAATGCTGTAAATGTGTTCTTGAAAAATGTAGGGTTTTCAGGCAGTGTTGGTGCACGCCTTTGATCCCAGCACTTGGGAGGTAGAGGCAGGCAGATCTCTGTGAGTTCGAGGCCAGGCTGGTCTAGAGAGTGAGTTCTAGGACAGCTGAGACTACCCAGAGAAACTCTTGAAAACATTTTTTTTTTAACTAAGACTTATTTTGTGTGTATGAGCACATGAGTGTTTTGCCTGCATGTATGCCTGTGCGTGTCAAACATCCTTGGGACCTGCAGAGGTCAGAAGGCATCAGGTCCCCTGGAACTGGACCTACAGGAGGTTACGACCCATCACGCGGTGCAGGCACTGACTCTGGCTCCTCTGCCAGCAAGTGCTCTTGACCACACAGCCACCTCTGTAGCCCCTCATTTTATTTTCAGACAGGATCTGAGCGCACTGCACAGGCTGCCATGGGACTTATTAAGTAGACCAGGCTGGTCTTCAAGCCACCGAGGTCCAGCCACCTATCTCTGCTGTCCAAGTGCTGGGACTAAAGGGTCTCTATTTTGTTTTTTTTTTTAAAATTAAGTGTGTATCTGTACCAGTGTGTCCATGCATGTGCAGAGGCCAGAAAGGACACTGATCCCTGGAGCTGTGGTTATGGGTGGCTATAAGCCACTGACACGGGTCCTCCACAAGAGAAGCCCCCGTTAGTACCTACTGAGCCATCTCTCCAGCCCCTCGTAAGTCTATGACGCCCTTGCATGCAACCCAAATTTCCCTGCAAAAGGCTCACTTCATTCTTCTCTGCCTACACTTCAGCCCCCTTCCGGACACTTCCCTTTGGAAGAACAGTTTGTCCTCTTTTGAGAATGAGGAAACCTCCCTGGAGAACCCAGCAAATGCTTTGTATTCCGGCGTCTGAATCTCATTTCTGGCCAGAAGACAGAGCAGAAGGCCGGGGTCCAGGATGTAGGCCAGCTGCCAGGCTCACATGGACATACTCTGAGACTGTGTTGAAGCGGGTGGCCTCAGGGCAGTGGTCAGGGAGCTACTTACGTTTTTGTCAACTTGACATAAAGCTAGCGCCATCTGGAAAAGACACCTCCTCTGAGAAAATGCCTGTTATACTGGCCTTCACACAAGCCTGTTGTTTTGAAACAGGATCTCACTTTGTATCCCCAGCTTGACTGGAATTCAAAGGTGACTTTGAACTCACAGACCTGCCTGTCTCTGTCTCCTAAATGCTGGGGTTAGATGTGTGTGCCCCGCTGCCTGCCTGCCTGACAACTGATGAGGGGGGCCCAGCCACTGCAGGCAGTGCCACACCAGGTCAGGTGACCCTGGCAGGAATAAGAAAGCGGGCCCATGGGAGCCTGAGAGCAGCGTCGTCCATGGTTGTTTCGGGTGCTGCCCGCAGGTTCCTGCTGGAGCTCCCTCAGGCAAGATGAAATAATTCCCTTCCTCTCCAAGCTGCTTTTGGCCATGGTATTTATCACAGCAATTAAAAAACAAAACAAAAACAAACAAACAAAAAACCCAACAAAGTTAGGGAGCTGAAGAGATGGCTCGGCAGTTAAGAGCACTGTCTGTAACTCCAAGATCTGACACCCTCACACAGACATACATGCACACTAAACAAACAAATCTTAAGAGCTAAGACGGTCAGCCAAAGCCAGTGATTGACAGGGAAGAGAATAGTAAGTTAACTGATATGAGTCTAAGCAATGCCGATTTCTTAGGGTATTTCAGACCCGCGATGGCTTAGAATCTCCTGGCCTGTCTGACCCTGGAAACGGAACCTAGCAGCTGCAGGCACACTGGGCAAGCATTTTCTTGCTACTACACCTTCAGCCCAGAATCTTCTAGAATGAGGATATATGATCATCTCCCCTAAATATTTCCAAAACTCCACACTCTCTGTCTCACTAACAGTATAGCTCCAAACAGCATCTTCTTTTCCAAGTAGGAGTGCTCACCTGTTCATCTCGTATTTCTTTTTCGGTCCCAAGAGAGCAAGATTTCTCATTCATGCCTCAAGGTCACTGGTTCAGCTAAGCCTCGTCCTCGGGCTCTGAAAGGGGTTTGATAGACGGTCTGAGGTCCAAAGCCACAGGAGAGCCACAGGTCCACGTCCTCTACCTTTGCCTTCCTTCTTGGCAGCCATTCAGGCTACAAGTAAGAAAACAGTCCCTTTGCGCCATCACCAAGGTGCAGAAGGTCCCTGTGGGTCCCGGAGGAGCCCCTGGGGACTGTGGAGCCTCAGTCTGGAAAAACAGAGATGAGTTGGGGGCGGGGAGAAGAAAAGCGGGCTTCATCATTCAATCGTGAAAACACTTAGAATCTTTCAACTGTGAATTTATTCTAAATAAGCAAGATGCTTAGCCAGGCATCTACGCTTACTGCCCACACCACAGGATTGGACGGGACAACTGCCAGTGTCTAGAAGGTAGTGGCACTATTCTAAGTAGTGGGGTCTGTTTCTGGCCATGATGTCACTGAGACCTAGCTGGCTTATGGGGGTCAAGTTGACTGGTGGTTGCGTTTTCCTGAAGAGCTCTGGCTTTGTTCAGATCCCAGACACAGTGGAGCTCTGGGGCTTCTGACCCTAGACCTGTTTCCTAGAGTGACAGAAAAACTCAAAATGCAAGACAGTATCTTATCCTTGCCAAGCCAAAATGGTCAACTGTGTGTGTGAAAGAGACTCTGTGTGTGTGTGTGTGTGTGTGTGTGTGTGTGTGTGTTACATGCACGCGCGTGTGTAGTTGTGGTTCTGGGAATCAAACCCAGGCCTTCATGCACTCCAGGTGAGTGTTCTAGCACTGAGCTACATGGCCAGCCCCACTTATGTGTGCACACGCATGCATGCATGCTCCCGTGTGTGCAGGAGAACATCGGTGTGTGAGAGGGCTAAGAGGGCAACCTCAGCTGTTGCTCCTCAGGGTCTGTTCAGCTCAGTTTTTGAGACAGGGGGTCTCAATTGCCTGGAACCCAACAACAGGTGGGCCAATGCGCTTTAGAGAGCTGCCTGTCTGCACCATCCTAATGCTGGGATTACAGGGATGTGCTATCACACCACCACACCCAATTTTTAAAAAGAAACTATTTTTGTTCATGTGGATGTGTGTACAGATGTCCACAGGGTATTGGATCCTCTGGAGCTGGAATTACAGATGGCTGTCAGGCTGCCATGTAGGTGTTGAGAGCCAAAGCGTTGTCCTTTGCAGCGGCAGCAAATGCTCTTAACTGATGAATATTGCTCTCTCTCTCTGAGATAGGGATATACACACAGGATAGATAGACGTCGTTCAGTCTGGCCTCATCATACCTGTCTGAGGTTTGCTTCTACTTCTCAAGGGCTGGGACAAAGGGCTGTGAAAAAGCCCTATTTTATGTCTTTCATCCCACGATGTCTGCCAGGAATGGGCTGGGCAAAGATCACATCTTAATCATGAGGGAACTAGGCATCGTGGACACCTATCACATCAGATGTCAAGCGGAGACAGCCTTCTCACGGACAACAATTTCCAAGATCTTAGTGGCTGGGATTGGAGTGTGCAGGTGAAGACAAAAACATGAGGCCTGGGGTGGGGTGGGGGTGGGGGCTGCAGAGATGGCTCAGAGGTTAAGAGCATTGACTGCTCTTCCAGAGGACCTGAGTTCAATTCCCAGTAACCACATGGTGGCTCACAACCATCTATAATCTGTAATGAGGTCTGATGCTCTCTCCTGGCCTGGGATACAAACCAGAGGTAAAGCTTTTGCTTATCATGTGTGAGGGCGTTGGTTCAATCCCCAACACTGAAGGGGGTAAAAAGGAAAAAGAAAAGAAAGGAGAAGATCAGAGATCACCCTCAATATGGTGGTGCATGCCCCTGGAGGCAGAGGCAGGACAACCACTGTGAGTGTGAGTTACATAGGTTCCAGGCCTGCTGCGGTCACACAGCAAGCCCCTGTCTCAATAAGACACAGAATATGAGCAAGTGAAACAGCTCAGTGGGTAGAGCTGCTTCCCAGCAGGTTCCATGACCTGGGTTCAATCCCCAGAGGGGGCGGTAGGAGGAGAAAGCCAACTTGTCTTCTGGCCTCCATACATGCACCGTGACACACACCATTCCACTCGCCCCCAACTAAATGAAATTTCAAAACCAGGGGCTGGGAAGACAGCCCAGTTGGCGAGAGAGCTTGCTCCAGGTGCACAGACCCGAGTTTGGCTGCCTAGCACATAAAAGGATTGCTGGGTGCTGGGCCCGGTCAGAGCCCAACCTCAAAGGTGCAAGCACTGAGTGACGGAACAGGGCACTGGCAATCCCCTCTGGTCCTTCTGTTCCTGTGTGGGCATGCAAGCGCGCGTGCACACACAGACACACACATGCACACACGCATACTCTGATCTTTCTGTTCCTATATGGGCACACACACACACACACGCACATGCACACACACTCGCACACACATGCACATGCACACACACGCGCACACACGCACATGCACATACATGCACACACACAGGCGCACACACACAGGCACACACACACAGGCACACACACATGCACACACATGCACATGCACACACATGCACATGCACACACATGCACACACATGCACACGCACATGCACACATGCACGCACGCACACACACATGCACACATGTACATGCACACACATGCACACACATGCACACAATGCACATGCACACACGCACACATGCACACACATGCACACATGCACGCACGCACACACACACATGCACACATGCACATGCACACACATGCACACAATGCACATGCACACACGCACACATGCACACACATGCACACGCACACACACATGCACTCACACGCGCACACACATGCGCACACGCACACACACGCGCACACACACATGCACATGCACACACACACGCACACACACACATGCACACATACACGCACACACACATGCACACACGCACACACACGCATACTGATCTTTCTGTTCCTATATGGGCGCACGCATGCACACACACACACACACACACACTGATCTTTCTGTTCCTATATGGGCGCACACGCACACACACGCACACACACATACTGATCTTTCTGTTCCTATATGGGCATGCATGCACACACACACACACACACACACACATCTTTCTGTTCCTATATGGGCACACACACACACACACACACACACACACACACACACACGCATACTGATCTTTCTGTTCCTATATGGGCATGCACACACACACACACACACACACACACACACTGATCTTTCTGTTCCTATATGGGCACACACACACACACACATGCACACACACATGCACACACACACACATGCACACACACACGCATACTGATCTTTCTGTTCCTATATGGGCATGCACACACACACACATGCACACACACACACGCATACTGATCTTTCTGTTCCTATATGGGCAGCACACACACACACACACACACACACACACACACTGATCTTCTGTTCCTTATGGGCACACACACACACACACACACACACACGCATACTGATCTTTCTGTTCCTATATGGGCACACACACACACACACACACACACTGATCTTTCTGTTCCTATATGGGCACACACACACACACACACACACACATGCACACACACATGCAGACACACACACATGCACACACACACACGCATACTGATCTTTCTGTTCCTATATGGGCACACACACACACACATGCACACACACATGCACACACACTGATCTTTCTGTTCCTATATGGGCACACACACACACACACACACACACACACACACACTGATCTTTCTGTTCCTATATGGGCACACACACACACACATGCACACACACATGCACACACACATGCACACACACACATGCACACACACACACGCATACTGGTCTTTCTGTTCCTATATGGGCACACACACACACACACACACACACACACAGGCATACTGATCTTTCTGTTCCTATATGGGCACACACACACACACACACACACACACACACACACACACGCATACTGATCTTTCTGTTCCTATATGGGCACACACACACGCATACTGATCTTTCTGTTCCTATATGGGCACACACACACACACACACACACACACACACACACACACACACACACACACACAGAGTTGGGTGAAAGGCTGGTATTGCAGAATAGTGTTAAGGCACTAGGTTCAACCCTTAATACTGAAGGGAAGAAAATGAAGACGAAGGGTTCTCACACAACTGACAATCATGCTTCACGGCTCAGACTAAGGCAGGAGGCCCGCCTCGCCATGGAGTCAGCTCAGACATGGGGAATATAATCTACATTCCCCAAGGACTGGCTGCCAGTAACAAAATGGGATCATTGTCAGATTTGGGGCTGTGATCTAGGAAGGATGTGGTGATCCTTTACCTGCACCACCCAAGAGCTAGCTTTCTTCCCCCTGGAACCTCAGTATCCACCTCTCTTTTCCTTTCCTCCCTGGATGACAGCACAGGATCTCTGTCTCTGTGTCTCTGGATGATAGCACAGGATCTCTGTCTCTGTCTCTCACACACACACACCACACCAGCTAACCTGGCAGGGCAACAGGTAGATATGACAGCGGCAGTCTCGGGAAGGCTTTCCTGTTACTGTATGGGAAACAAACCAAGCAGCACAGAATCATGCCCCGCTTTACACCGTTGACGGGAGCACTGCCGGGGCCTGTAAAAGGGACAAAATACTCAAAGTTATGAAGTCACCTGGTAGTTGCTATCTGAGGAAATGGGCTACCTGTAAAAACAATCGGTCTCAACCCGAGCACTTATTTCAGATCTACTTTCTTCAAAGGGATAGGCTATCTAGACCGCCTGCTGGAGCTATCCTCCAGGGTGATTTAGAAGCGGGTTTATCCTTAGGTGCAAGCACACACAGAAGTTAACCTTGACGGCCATTCTCGAGGCTTGTTCCTAGGAGATTCTGTACCTAGAGGCCCCAGCAGAGTGATTGCGATTAGGGGGTGCAGCTGGGGGCGGACAGCGTTCGGCTGCCAGTCCCGGGGGCTGGCAGAATCGGGAGAGCGCCTGCGCGGTTCTCCACGGGGATGGGGGCGTCACTCATCAGGACACCCAGACTGACAGGGAGGCTGCGTGGGGACTCGGGACAGAGGGGCGCGGAGGAGGGCAGGGAATCGCCCCGAGGGTTCGGCCATCCGTCGCAGACGGCACCAGAGCCCAGGTCTTCCTGCCTCCCAGGCGGGTCTCTCCCGACCTCCAGCTCCCAGCCCCGGGAGGCCCCGCGGAGGCCGCTCCCACCCACCCCGCCGCCTCGGCCCACCTCCCTCACCCACGCCGGCTCACCGGACGCGTCGGCGGCGTTCCGGGAGGGCTCCGCATCCCCGGCGGGGCCTCATCGCGCAGGCGCCCAGCGCCTGCTGTCCCGCGCTAGAACTATATTTCCCAGCAAGCAATGGAAGTCCGCGCCTCAAGCGTCCTACGGAGAGCCAGGAAGGACAATGCTCTTCAGCTTTGCGCGGGCACTGGTCAAAGGTTCTCGCCTTTCCAGGTGGGACGGAGCTTCAGTCATAAACGCCGAGCTCAGAAGCAGAGGACGCGTTCTTTCCAGCGGGGACAGCGAGATGTGGGTGGCCGTGCTGCTGCTGGCCGTGCTGCTGCTGCTGGCGGTCCTCCGCAGGGTTTACGTGGGTCTCTTCGGTGGAAGCTCCCCGAACCCCTTCGCCGAGGATGTCAAGCGGCCACCTGAACCCCTGGTGACCGACAAGGAGGCTAGGAAGAAGGTCCTCAAACAAGGTGAGCTGCAGGGACTGAGTTCCAGGGCTGCTCTGGGCCTTCTGACTCCGCATTGGAAAAGTGCTGGGGAAACGCACTTGTACGGGGAGGCTCCACGTCTTAGGGTTCTCTGCTCCCGAGGGTTTGGGTGCGTGCGCTATCTTCAGCACGGCGAGATGCTGGCATAACCTAGCCCCAGCCCTTCCAGTTGGAATCTGTTCAGCTAACAGCTCACCTTTCCCCTACTTAGTTCTAGAACCAACTTTCCCTGTGTTCCTCTCCTAGCTTAGGGGTATGGGAGAGCAGCACAGAAAAATTTCCCAACAAGCGGTTTGACAGGCAAAGTGTAATCCCAGTTCATAGGATTGAAACTTGATTTAAAACTTGGAAGTTTTGCTACTGCTTCCTGATAAGAACCCTGGTCTCCAGTCAACCAGCCATATTTAAAACACACGCAGAGTTGCTTCTAAGGTTTCTTGGTGTGTGTGTGTGTGTGTGTGTGTGTGTGTGTGTGTGTGTGTGTGTTGTAACAATTGGTGTTTTGCCTGCATGTCTGTCTGTGTGAGGATGCCAGATGCCCCCTGGAACTTGAGTTACAGACAGTTGTAAGCTGCCATGTGGGTCCTCTGGAAGAGCAGCCAATGCTCTTAATCCCCAAGCCATCTCTCTAGTCCCCAAGGTTTTTGAAACAGGTCTCACTTTTACACCGGAGCAGGCTTCAAACACACTATGAAGCAGGCTCAAACTCAGAGCAGTCCTGCCTTTGCGTACAGGATGATGGGGTTGAAGCATGCACCAACATGTCTGGTTTTCAAGGTGGTTTTAAGGAGGTTTTGGAGCTGAGCATAGTGATGCAGCATTGTAATCCCAGCCTGAACTACACAAACACAGAAACCCTCAAATGTAAAACCTTCAAAAAACAAACAAGGATCTCCTGTTGGGCTTCAGGGCCCTCTTGCTTGTAAATTTTAGCTGAGTGATTCTCCTGCCTTCAGCAAGAGATTACAGATGGTGGGATTACAGATATGAGCCACCATGGCTTGAGTGGTTATTTATTTATTTGTCTGTTTTATTTACCTACCTTCTACCTATCTATCTATCTATCTATCTATCTATCTATCTATCTATCTATTTAATTAGAGATAGTGTCTCTCTCTATGTAGTCCTGTATATAGACCAGGCTGGCCTTGAACTTACTGAGATTCTTCTGCCTCCTGAGTACTGGGACTAAAGCTGTGAGCTCCTACACCTGGCCTTGAGCAGTGATTTTTAATGAACAGATTTTGCTGGACATGGTGGCACATTCCTGTAGTCCCATGCTGGGAGGAAAGGCAGATGGGTCTCTCTCTACATAGGGAGTTTCAGGGCAGTTAGGACTACACAGTGAAACCCTGTCTCCAGAAAATCCAAATCAATAAGTCAATCAATCAATAAATGAAGAGAACAGGAGAAGACAAAACTGGAGTCTTGTGCTGAATGTGCTTTCCAGTTTGGTTCTGTTAGGTGCCCAGCCACACCAGTGCCGTTCTTTTGTGAGGTTGGTGACATCTCAGTGTCATTGAGAAGTCACCTCCATTGGCATTCACAGACCTTGCCTCTTCTGAAGAAACCCAGTTCCCTGAGCCACCAGCCTACCCCCACCCCCACTGTTTTCTTCCCTTGCTTGCATCCACAGAAATGCCTGCACTTAGATCGAGATACCTGTAGTGTTGCCGTCTTCCGGTTTTGTTCTACAGTAGTTAGCTGATTCCCAGTAGGAAAGGGATGAAAATCCCCAAGTGTACAGTAGGCGCTAAGACCCAGCTCATCACTTTTCAATCTGCCTGCCTGGTCCTGAGTATTCCCTGGTAAAATGCTTTGGGACATCTTAGACAAGAGTTCTGTGCTAAACTGCCCTAGACGGGGGTCTGTCTCTTTTTCTGTCCTGTCTTGAGACTGGGTCTAATGAGCCAGCTATGTGGCTGAAGGTGACCTAATCCACTTCCAGGCGCACCACGACACCCAGCTTACATTGCAAGCTACACAAGTGCCCTCTGGCTTCCCTGGCTTTGCTGCCTCCCTGCTCTTATCTGAGAAGCCTACCCTCTCTCTTTTCTCCCTTCTACAGCGTTCTCAGTCAGCCGAGTGCCAGAGCGGCTGGATGCTGTGGTGATTGGCAGTGGCATTGGGGGGCTGGCCTCAGCGGCCATTCTGGCCAAAGCTGGCAAAAGAGTCCTTGTACTGGAACAGCATACCAAGGCGGGGGGCTGCTGTCATACCTTTGCAGAAAATGGCCTTGAATTTGACACTGGTAAGGCTTATGCGGGAAAAGGCTGGGAGCACGGCTTTGTCTTTGGGAGGCTAGGAATGGGCACTGTAGTGTGTTATGGGGCACAGGCAATGAGGTAATATGGGGGCACCTCTATTTTGGGCGTCTCCATCTCTGTCTGGCCTGGCAGGTATTGGGTGGGGTACGTTCTGGCACATTCCCTACAGAAAGGGTGGGTGGCCCGCCGTGGGCACCTCTTCCTTACTTGGCACGTTTCCAGGGCCCAGTCCCTTTATCTTCGTACCGCCTTTTCTTTCCCAACAGGGATCCATTATATCGGACGCATGCAGGAGGGCAACGCTGGCCGCTTTATCTTGGACCAGATCACTGAAGGGCAGCTGGACTGGGCCCCCACGGCCTCCCCTTTTGACCTGATGATACTAGAAGGGCCCGATGGCCGAAAGGAATTCCCCATGTACAGTGGGAGGAAGCAGTACATCCAGGGCCTTAAGGAGAAGTTCCCCAAGGAAGGAGCTGCCATTGACAAGTACATGGAGCTAGTTAAGGTAGCGTCCCCCGTGATCAGCATCCTCCATTTACTTACAGCAAGACTGACCTCTTCATTGGTGCAGTAACTGGTTAGGGGGGACTGAGTTGGGAGGCAGGCAGGATGGTCTAGTCATGTCCGTCCTGAATCTAGGGTACACTGGTAATATGCCTGTGCCCTACCTGGCTCTTCAGCTGCTACCCTCACTCTGGCCCGTGGGAAGTCAGGCTTTGAGGATGTTAGATGTCCTCTGAGATGAACCAGACTCTTTGTTGTTTTGTGATTTTTGACATAGGTGCTCACAGTGTAGCCCTGGCTGGCCTGGAACTCACAGAGACCCCCCCTGCCTCTGCTGGGTGTGTGCCATCACCCCTGGCGTCTGGACTGGGATGTCCACAGTTGAGGGCTGGAAATGAGGCTCATGTTTAGAATGCACAAAACCCTGAATTAGATCCCAAGTGCCCCAAAAGCTGAGCATGGTGGTGTATCCTGTAATCCTAGCACTCAGGAGGTAGAAGTAGGATTAGGCCACTGGGAAATGTGGGACTCCATATAAAAAATCATTTTGAGCGGGAACCGGAAGAGCAAGTACGGTCTCATTTGAGTGGAGAACGAGAGAAGTTCGGGGTCCTTTGTTGTTGCTGTTCTGTGGTGAGGGAGACGGTCTTGTATGGAGCCTGGCTTGGGTGTCAGTGTATAGTTTGGTTGCCCTTCAACTCATGGCAGTCCTCCTGCCCGAGTGTCTCGACTGTTGGGCATCACAAGCCTGAGCTACCATGCTTGCCCTTGGTTTCTAAGCCCAAAAATCCAGACAGCAGTGAGCAGTCAGTGCTGGCCGTTGGAGGCTCACTCTCCCCTCTCCCCCCAGGTGGTAGCCGGTGGAGCCTCTCATGCCGTCCTTCTGAAGTTCCTCCCGTTGCCCTTGACTCAGCTCCTCAACAAGTTTGGGCTGCTGACTCGCTTCTCTCCCTTCTGCCGAGCATCCACCCAGAGCCTGGCGGAGGTCCTGCAGAAGCTCGGGGCTTCCCGTGAGCTCCAGGCCGTTCTCAGCTACATCTTCCCCACTTACGGTGGGTGGCTGCTGGCCCAGGCTCTTTAAGCCACGGCCCTCCCAACCTTTGGTCCTTCTTTCCCGTCTACCTAGCTGACAAGCCAGAATAGACCCCAGGCCTGCTGGAGTTTGTGGATAAGGACTGAGAAGTCTGGCCCCTGCTCGACTCTGGTAGAAACTCTTTTTTTAATCCACTTTCTAGATCTCTTTTTTTCCTCCCTTTTATCTTCTTCTCTCCCTTTTTTTCTTTTTTTCTTCTTTTTTGGAGACAGGGTCTTCCAGGCAAGCTTTGTTTTGTTTTGTTTTTTGAGGCAGGGTTTCTGTGTGTAGCTGTGAAGCCTGTCCTGGCACTCACTCTGTAGCCCAGGCTGGCCTGGAACTCACAAAGATCCGCCTGCCTCTGCCTCCCGAGTGCACCACCACCACCTGGCAAAAGCTTTGAGTTCTTGTAGTCAAGGATGCGCTTAAATTCCTAACCCTTCTGCCTTCATCTCCCCAGTGCTAGGATTACATGTGCCCACTACGCCTGGTATTTGTGGTACTGGAGATGAAATCCAGGCTTTCTTGCATGATAGGAAGCATCCTGCTGAGCTATACATCCCCGGTGCATTTTCTCCCCCACGTCCCTCACCCCTCTGAGACCGGATCTGACTTTGTTCAGGGGTCTGGAACTCTCTGTAGCCTAGCCTGGCTTTGACACAATGGTCCTTCTTAGTTTTTGTGTTGAGATTGTAGGCATATACTGTCACCCTGCTCAAGGGCCCCTTTTCTTTAGTCAACGGATCAGTGACTTCTTTGGTCTTGGCAGGATAGTGGTTTTCAGGGACTATGGTTATATCCCACTACGCTCCATATCTGCCCTGGGCCTTCAGGAGTATTTGGATCCTGGGGTGGACTCATGTGACCCCTTCACAGGAATCCCTGCTTCTTCCTGAGTGGTGCCCAGTGACCACTCTGGCCTGCTCATTTTCCTTTCCTTCTTCATTCTGTAGGAGTAACTCCTAGCTACACCACCTTTTCCTTGCATGCTCTGCTGGTTGACCACTACATACAAGGAGCATATTACCCACGAGGAGGTTCCAGTGAGATTGCCTTCCATATCATCCCTTTGATCCAGCGGGCCGGGGGTGCTGTCCTCACCAGGGCCACTGTAGAGGGCGTGCTACTGGACTCCGCTGGGAGAGCCTGTGGTAAGAGACCTGACTGAGCTTTAGGGCCAGTGGGCTGGGATGAAAGGGACCTGGGGTCTCCCTGTTAACGAGCCAGCTTGCCCATGCAAAGGAAGAGACTGGTAAGATAGCTCAGTGGGCAAGTGTCCCAGCCACTAGACCCAATGACCTCAGTCTGATCCCACAGCATACATGTTGGAAAGAGAGAACTGACCCATGTCCTCTGCCTTCCACAAGTGGGCTGCGGTACCCTCATCCACACACAAAATCAAGGAAGAAAAATACAATTGTTACAAAAGGTCAGCTTTGACATAATGGTTTTGTGAGAACGGCCAGCGGTGAGGTTGCACACACAGGCTAAGGTGTCTGGTGAAGGTTGAGTCATCTGGGGAGTACTGTGAACGTAGAACGTGGCAGCAGGAGGGTCTGGGACTCCATACGCCAGTGTTCTTGGAGCAGCAGGACGTGGCAAGGTCACCAAGTCCATACGGGTGGGCAAGAAGAGCAGGAGAAGGCGAGCTAGCAGCATCCGTGCAAAGGCTGAGTGACTTTGCAGTGTGCCTGGGGCCTGCTTTGAGTAGAGGAATTTCGAAGGTCTGGGAAAGTAGGGCCTACCCTGGAAGACATGGACAGTGTGGCTATAGACGGGACTAATCTTTTGAGTCAAGGTCTCATGTGGTCCAGGCTAGCCTCAAATTCACTAGCTAGCTGAGGCACTCCTTAGAACTCCTGATTGCCCCACTTCTAGCTCCTCAATGCTAGGATTACAGGAATATGTCACCATGCCAGGACTACAAGTAAAGCTTTGAGTGAAAAGTGTTTCACACTTTCCTGCATTTTGTCTGTTTTACTGGGGGGGGGGGCGGCGGCGGCGTGCACTGAACCTAGACAAGTGCTGAGCCACTGAGCTACATCCCCAGCCCTTATGTGTTGTCTTCCCATGAGCACAGGGGCTGTGCTTTAATCCGCTGCTGTTTTAGCCAGCACATGTGGCTCCACAGTTATTGGCCGGCTTCTCTGGCAGCAGCCAGGCTGCTCAGGCTGCGCCTGGTGGGCACTCTGCCCCTGCAGGCACTGGCTATGTGGCTGCCGCCACCTACGGCTTTTAATTAAATCTGCTGTTCTGCTTATCAGTGAGACTCGGGAGTCAGAGGCTGGGGTGACGCCTGCTAGCTCAGATAGGCTGAGGAGCAGCCAGCTGAACGCCAAAATAGCCCATGCTACACTAAGTCCCTCCCTACGACTTCCTGTGCATCTGTCGTCTTAGACACCCTATCACTCTCCGTGATTACTTTCTGTCAACTAGTTGCTAACTCAGCCTCCTGACCCAAGGTTGATTTTATTTAACGAATGCAAATGCAAACCCGGGGTTCACAGATTGATCAAATATCCCACCACACTTATGAGAGATCTGGAGGCGAAAGGCCCTTCCCTTCTTCCTAGAGCTCACAGAAGCTCAGCCAAATTCTTGCGCTTACAGGTGTGAGTGTGAAGAAGGGACAGGAGCTGGTGAACATCTGTTGCCCCGTCGTCATCTCCAACGCAGGAATGTTCAATACCTACCAGCACTTGGTGCCAGAGAGTGTCCGCTGTCTGCCAGGTAAAAGGCTGGTCTTCTGAACTGACATTTATCTGTGGCGCTTATGACTCAGCCTGGGTGATGCTCCCCCTCTTCCTGGGCAACCCCTCTGGCTGTCTATCTCTGGTCTGTGGTAGCAGCTCTGTAACATTTACATTCGGGAAACCTAAGACCACCAGGTGAATAGGCCCTTCACAGAGGCAACGGCAGCGCTCTGAGGACCCTGTCATGTCAGAGGCAAATGTATAGGCTTTGTACTTCAAGCTGAGAAGCCAAAGCCTGCCTTTGCCTGAAAAACTAGGACTTTCATTTTAATAGAAATTCAGTTGGTAGAGCACTTGCCTAGCACGCATCAAACCCTGGGTGTGATCCCCAGAGCCAGGTAAGGTGGATTTGTCTGTAATCCCAGCACCCAAGAGGTTGAGGCAGGAAGATAAATTCAAGGTCATCCAAGGCTATGAGTCCCTGCCTCAACAAACAAAACAAGGACCACTGAAACGGCTCAAAGGATTAAAAAAGTACTTGCTGCTAAGTCTGATGAAGTGCGTTAGAACCCCGGAGTGGAAGAAGACACCAAGTTGTCCTCTGTCTTCTCCCTGCTTATCAGATACAATTAAAAAAGAAAAATCTGAACATCTAAAGGTGAGGATTCAGACAGCCTGATGGTCCAAAGGTGCTGTGAGTTAGCTGTGCTATGTCAAAGGTACACGTTGCAGAAGTGGTAGAGGTGGAAAGAGTGAGGATGTGTTTGGCGTAGCCAGGAAGAGACAGAAGGGCAGGTCCCTGCCAGGAGCCTGTAGGAACAGCTGTAAAAAGGGCTAGATCTCTATCCTCACTGGCTGCTGAGCCGCAAGCTGCAGATCAGAAAAGGGAGCATCCTGCGGCTACCCTGGCAGGGAGTAGCTCTCTGGCCACAGCTCCTGCCATGCAATCCCACTGGCTCTCTACAGATGTGAAGAAGCAGCTGGCAATGGTGCGGCCTGGCATGAGCATGCTCTCAGTTTTCATCTGCCTGAGAGGCACCAAGGAGGACCTGAAGCTTCAGTCCACCAACTACTATGTTTATTTTGACACAGACATGGACAAAGCGTAAGATGTGAGGGGGTGGGGCAGACAGATGGCACTGGGCTTTAACTCACAAGACCCTGTTTCCACCCTTGACATGGTTCTAGGAATAAGCAGTTAGATGTGAGTACAGGGAGGAGGCACACAGTCCCAAAGCCGTGTCTGTTTCACCCATGGGGGGTTCCTGGAAGTGAACCATCTTTTGGGTGGTGTTGGTGGCTTGGGGTAGGGGGTGGCCTAGAGATTGGCAGTCACGATTCCCTCATCCTCAGGATGCAACGCTATGTCTCTATGCCCAAGGAAAAGGCTCCAGAACACATCCCCCTTCTTTTCATTGCCTTCCCATCAACCAAGGACCCAACCTGGGAGGACCGATTCCCAGGTAGGGCTCTCGGTCCAGGGGAGCTGGGTGTGCGGCAAGGCAGGGCCAGGCAGCAGTGACATTGCCTTACACCTGCAGACCGATCCACAATGACCGTGCTGGTGCCCATGGCCTTCGAGTGGTTTGAGGAGTGGCAGGAGGAGCCAAAGGGCAAGCGGGGTGCTGACTATGAGTCCCTGAAGCACGCCTTCCTGGAAGCCTCCATGTCCGTGGTCATGAAACTGTTCCCACAGCTGGAGGGCAAGGTAGGGCTGACTTCTGCAATGCTGGAGGTTAGGGCACACCCCCCAGCTGTTTGTCGTTTTTTTGGGTTCAGGGATAAAGGCTGAGGTAACAGAGTCCCAAGGAAGGATCAGGCCCTTGCAAAATCCCTTGCTCACTTTGCCCTGCCCCTTTGCCTCCTCAGGTGGAGAGTGTGACTGGAGGATCCCCACTGACCAACCAGCACTATCTGGCTGCTCCCCGAGGTGCTACCTATGGCGCTGACCATGACCTGGCTCGTCTGCATCCTCATGCAATGGCTTCCCTAAGAGCCCCAACCCCCATCCCCAACCTCTACCTGACAGGTATCAGCCACCGTCTTTTGTTCCATCCTCGGGCCCTGCTGTCCCCTCCAGCTCCCATACCAGGAACTGGATGGGCTGCCTGGGCTGCCTAGTCCTGGAGTCTGTCCGAAGCTACCTCTCTTTGGGTGCCCCTGATATGGAGGGATGAACTCAAGAACCCTCGCTCTCCCACCCTCACGTGGACAGACATTCACGGCCATTGCTTTTGCCTTCTAGGCCAAGATATCTTTACGTGTGGGCTGATGGGGGCTCTACAAGGGGCCTTGCTGTGCAGCAGCGCCATCCTGAAGCGGAACTTGTACTCAGACCTGCAGGCTCTGGGCTCAAAGGTCCAGGCACAGAAGAAGAAGAAGTAATCCGTGCACTCGGAGGCGAGCTGGCGGGACGGTGCCTGCTCCGTCTCCCCTCGTGGTGTCCTCCTGTACTTGCACTCGAACCAGAGCCACTTTGTTTCTGACAATGGCTGTGCACTGGGTCTTCCCCTGGAGCTCTCTCCTTTGTAGCTTGCATTTCTACGTAAGGCCTCATGTGGGCTACACAGCCTTGACGACTCCCCATGAAGACTGCTCCCATGCCTTCCCCACACTCCACACCGAGCATGGTCAGGCACCCAGGGCCCCTGAAGGTATTGGCTACTGGAGTAGGTTAGTCCAGTCCTGCCCTGAAGCGTCTACCCACTCTAGGGTTGTGCTCTTCTGTACTGTCAAAGGGAAGGACGACTAGCGTGAGTCTGGAGTAGCAACTGTCAAAGGGAGGCAAGAAACTTTCAGCTTAAGTTTTGTTCTCTGATAGAAGCAGGCTGAAGCAGCATTCCAATCAAAGACATACCGAAAGTCACCACTGTACCAACAAAATGTCCCATACGCCAGCCACCTGAGATCTTGACTAGAGAGAGAATGGTCAGCCTGGCAGCGAGGGGATGACAGTGGAGACGCTGGGCCCGAATACAGGAAGCCCAGTGTGCACAGAGCTTAGGGATGGCACTTGTGGTTGTTGGTACATATTAAAAACCGAGTATTGCTTTCCAAAATGCTTGGAATCAGAATTCCTTCAGATTGTAGTATCTACATACATATAACTTACGGAATGAGATCCAGGACTAAACCTCAGATTGATTTTTTTCATATACATAGAGCAGGCATAACATCTTAGGTGATATTTTGAAAAACTGTGAGCATCCTATGACCTGTCACACGAGTTCATGTTATTAAAAAAGTTTGCTTTGGGTTTTAGAATAGAGATTCTCAACTTATATGAATAAACCTTTTACTTACATTAAACAGGTACCAATTTTAGTTCATTTAAATATAGCAATGTTTCAATGCGTTTGATATCTGAAGTTTATTTTGGTTTCTGTTCAATGACATGAAAATACACTGAGATGCCATTTACAGAAGCTCAGTAAAATATACTGAAAAATACTTATTATACCACAATAAGCTTTAAAAAAATAAAATTAAGCCATTCATTATAGTTAAGTTACAAAAAAAAAAAAAAAAAAAAAAAGGAGAAAATACAAAATACAACTAACAGTGGCAATCTACTAATTGGGTAAATAAAACAAGGAAAATAATTTCAACATTCATTCACTTACTTAACATGGCAGTCTGAATTAAATTCCTATCACAGTGTGAGGAGGCCACCTTCATGAGTAGTTTGCTATGCTATATAAGCTGAGGGGTTTCTCAAACTAGAGTTTCTAAGCCAAAATACTTAGGAGAGTCACATCTGAGCAGGAAACGAAATGAACTGAGAGTCATCCTGAATTAGTTAGATTAACCTCAACATCTCTTCACAGCTTCTTGTTTTTTGAGACAGGCTCTTACTGTGTAACTCTGGCTGCTTGGAACTTGCTACTCTAGTCCAGGTTGGCCTCACACTCACAGAGGTCCTCCTGCCTCTGCCTCCTGAGTGCTGGGTTCAAAGGCTCCCTTCACCACTCCTGACTCTTTACAGCTTTTAAGGCAATGCCAAACTGAACCTTCCTGGCAAGTTTTTAAGAGAAAACTGTATCAGTAAGCAAAAGAAAGCAAAGGCCTATGGAACAGTGATTTTACTTTCAGAAACTCAGAGTTCCCTTTTGTGTTAGGTACAACCAAAGAGTGCACACTTTCAGAAAAAATACAGACTGTCAGATCAGACATCAACACTCTTTAAACTTGCTATTCTGGTTTGCTGCTGAGGCCTCTGTAGAGTATGTGTTCAAATCTCTCTCTGCCCATCAGCATCCCACCCACCATCTTCTACCTCCTGTCTAGAAAGCCCCTCTCTGCAGCTTCCTCCTAGAGTTGCAAAGATAAAGATGCTACCAGAGGGCGGTCCATCATGTGGCCTGCCTGGGGTGGGGTCTTCCT
Organism: Cricetiscus sungorus; assembly: GCA_030556225.1. Lineage (NCBI taxonomy): Eukaryota > Metazoa > Chordata > Mammalia > Rodentia > Cricetidae > Cricetiscus > Cricetiscus sungorus. The sequence goes on along the minus strand of JANBXA010000202.1, from coordinate 9,300,163 downwards.
TTGGTCACAGTAATGTTTCCACATGCTCCCTCCTCACACTTCAAAGAAGAAAGGATGATGGGCACACCAGCATAAAGAGAACACAAAGGTAAATAAAACATCACCACAGTACAAAGTCACCATGTCACCAAAGTGCAGGTGCAAACCCTGAAGCAATCCCGACTTGGCCAGCCCAGACTTGCCACCAAACCTCAGAGGAGGTCAGTCTTTTCATTTCTCTTGATTCAGAAACAAATCAGCAGGGAGGACGAGGTTCTTGCAGACAAAAACAAATAATCAAAGCTGAAATGAGAACAACACATGCCATTGGTGACGTTCAGCTTTTTCCAGAGGAATTATACTAGTGCTGTGATTCTGAAACTGAAGTTCGGGTAAAATGTCAGGGTTGACACAAACTCATCCAGCACCACAAAGCCGCACTCAATGAAAGTGCATGGGTCACACTGAATATTAGAGACCACTGGAAATAAAACATGTATTACAAAGTCAGACATTTAGCTAATGTGGTGGCTCATACCTGATGCCTGCACTTAGGAGGCTGAGGCAGGATTATGAATTTGAGGCCAGCATAGATTACATCATGAGTCCTGAGCTACGTGAGAGACAGCCTCGAAACAAACAAACAAAAATCCACAAAAACAAAATAAGCTAATGGTTGACAGCGGGGTGGCCAATGGTGACATGCACATGCTCCTGTGAAAAAACCCCAATGAGTTCATGGTGCTCTTGCAAAGAAGCGGGGTTTGTTTCCCCGCACCCACACCATGGTTCACAACTATCCTTAGTCCAGTTCCAGGGGATCCAACAACCTCTTCTGGCTTCTACTGGCACCAAGCACACAAGTGGTACACTTATGTACAAGCAGGCAAAACACTTACACACGCAAACAAAACAAATTAACCTAAAGATGTTTTAAATAGTAGAGGGGGACAAGGAGGGGTAATCAGTGGTAGTAAATACTACCTAAAACACACACACACACACACACACACACACACACACACACAAACATGTAGTGAAATTATGTGTAATTAATACCTTCAAATAAAGAAATCCTAAATAATGATGGCAGGTAGACAGAATTACTGGTTTCTACTTTACACTTTCCTTTTATTCTGAATAATTTTCATGTGTATTGTTTTCTTTCCAAGTAAAACAAAATTAAGGAGGAAAAAAAATACTTAAAAGTCAATTATCAAAGAAAGTAGCAGGCTAACTGTGAAGTTGGCCTATTTGTGGCATGTGTTCTTAGCAGAGTGGCTTAGTCTATAGTGCTGTGAAATGTACAGGTGACTTGTTTGTTCCCTGCAGGAAGTCTGGGAATCGTTTCCATCTGGGTTACCAACTGTTCTTGGCCAATGTCCTTCCTGTTGCTCAACAGAACAGGGCAGGTGCCTGGTGGAGCGCCTAACGCGACTACACAGCTGCCTGTGAGGAGCCCTCCCTCAGCGTCTGCTGCTGTGGGGTAGAAGGCAGGCTCCTCTCCCTGGCAGACAGACTGGCCACACGGAGGTGCAGCCTGCAGAGCTGACCGTGGGTTACTTGAGGTCTAAGTGCTTCTGGGCTCATCTGCTTTGAGAGAGGCACCATATAGGACTTTGCTGGCAAAGTGGGGTCTGGCAGCAGTTGGTGATTCCCCAGAAATGAGGACACAGGTTCTACCCCATACTTAGTGAATCAGATTTGGCTTTTTGGGTTTTTTTAGATTTATTTATTATGTATACAGTGTTCTGCCTACAAGTATGTTTGCATACCAGAAGGGGGCACCAGATCTCATTATAGATGGTTGTGAGCCACCATGAGGGCGCTAGGACCTGAACTCAGGACCTGTGCAGGAGCAGCCAGTGCTCTTAACCACTGAGCTATCCCGCCAGCCCCAGATTTGGCTTTTTATCACAATGTTCAATGTTTATCACAATGTTCATGTGTCAAGAGCTGAAACAGGACAAAAAGTGTTTAAAAGTGTATGGAGTTACTATCAGGTACCAGTGTTGCCTTTGAGTGGAAACTTAGGACAAAAACAAACAAAGTCACATTTCCAGGCAGATCTGTTTATCTAAAAGGCCTCTTCTAGCTCTAACTTTATAGATACTTGTACGTCTATTGATGGTCCTATCTGCAGTCTCCAAGGGCTGGGGCAATGACAGCAGCATCCCCAGAACTGGCCCAACTGAAGTCTCACATCTCCCCGAGACCTGACTCCTCCTTCCTTACCTTTAAGTTCAAACGCTGGTAGTCACTGGCCTTTGGCCTCCGAGTGACTTTGGATCTTTTTCCTTCCAGGGCGAAAGCAATAATCTGAGAAAGACAAAGGGAAACAGATTACCATTTGGCTCTGTAATGATGTACTTCAGTTCCTGAAATCAGAGGCAATACGTAGATCCACAGAGAGGCCTACTTAAGTGTTACCCTCTCCTTTCAGTGCTGGGTTCAAATAAGGCATACGCTGTATCAAGCATGAGATACAGCACTGTAGTGGAATGCTTGCCCAACATGCACATAACCTGAGTCCAACCTCCAGCACCACAAAAGTAGTAAAATTGTAAAGATTTTAAAAGGGGCTTGGTTACGAGAAAGTCCTTTATACTATTTAATAGAGAACAACAGATGGAGGGTGTAGCCTGTGGGATGTGTATGATTTAATTGTGGGGATAGAATCAAAGGTCTGCCAGTTCCCTTGCCAAAGAGCTCTAGGTCAAGGCTTTAAGGAAAAAAAAAGATCATAACCACGATTGCTTCCTATCTACAAACGTATGCTGCACTCACAGCTTTCTTCAACAACTTCACTCTGACTTACCGCACATGTCTCAAACGTTTGCGTGTAGAATGAAGGCTGCTCCTTTTTCCTAATGGTCCTCCCTGGATCTTCACAGCCATCTGCCCAACGGCCACCACAAACTCAACTCTCCCATTAAACCGGCTACTGAGACTATCTTCTAAATCTCACGGCTCATTAGGAAATACAACCATTTTGTCATCAGAGTTGTTTCTAAAGGACATGGGTGCCACTCTAACCCCAAATACGTGTACACTTATGCAATTTCTAGGTTTCTTCTAACTGTTGTTGGTTGCAGAAGAGCTGTCCGTGGGCTTTATGCCACTGGTATTAGAGACTGTGTACCTGAACATACTCTTCCTACCTACAGATGCAAGACAGTTGGGACACAAGCTAAAAATGGAAAACTGTCTCCAGCATGGGAAAAGGAAGAGGTCTACATATCAAGAGCTCCGGCCCACAGTGGCTGTGTAAGAACTGAGCTCCAAGGCATGGGAGGGGAACTCAATTAGGTCAGGTCATGATTCATGTCCAACTTGGCACTTTCACAGCAGAACACAAGGGAACAGGTCACATGACGAAAACACACGATTTACAAAACTAGGGTTCTGTAAGCCTTAGCAGGGTCTGAGGAAAAACTCAAGTTGATCTTAACGTCCTCAGAGCTCACAAGCAGATGAGTGACAGATAGCTCTGCTCATACACCGAGGGTCTCCTCTTACCTTCCGTTTGTTGTGGTAAGCAATATAGAGGACAGCAACAAGAACAGCCCCGGTCACCAGGTATGCAAAGAAGTGGCTGCTCTCTGCACTGGTGCTCCCGGAACCGTCCTTATAAGAGTCACCCTTCTCATCATTCACAGACTCCCTAAGGGTCCCCTCTCCGTTCTCACTGGAGGAGGGGTCCAGCGCCTTTTCATTGTCTTCTTCAAGCGGCGATCCCTCTTCTGGCTCCGTATCGCCGTCTTCAGTCTCCTTGGTTTCCACGGCTTCAGTAGGCTCTGAAGACTTCCCTGGCTTTAACGAGAAGTCAGAGGCCCCTGCTGCTCTCTCCCCGGGCTCAGTCTTGGAAGTAATCGTCGGTTTCTGTCCTTTTCCAGCTAGCTCGGTTTTGTCAGTCTTGTCGGTCTCCTTATCTGAGGGTTTGGAGGTGGGCTTCTCCGAATCTTCACCTTTTGTGTGCCTGTCCGAATCATCTTTTGTGTGCTTGTCCGAATCATCATCTTTTGTGGGCTTCTGGCCAGATCCCTCCGCCTTGGGATCGGGTGGCGGGGGCTGCTGTACAGTTCCCGTTGACTTGGTGTTTGCTGTCTCGGGCTGATTTTGGGGAGTATCCAACTCTCTGTTGGGGGGATTGGCTGCAGGGGCCTGCTGTCCGGATCCCGCCGAACTGGAAACTGCTGTAGTCGGCCCCACCTGCTGGTCTGGTTCTACCTTAGCGGGCTGCTGCTTCTGCCCCGTCGGGCCGCCAGGCTCTGCCGGCTTAGAAGTCGCTTCCTTCTTTGGAGACGAGGACGAGGGAGGCTGGTTGGAGTCTTTTTCCTCAGTCTCAAGATGATCGTTACCTGGCTTGCCTTGTGGCTTAGGCACAGCTCCTGAAATAGAAAATGCTGTTAAGTCCTCGGAAGGAAAGGCCGAGGGAAGACAGGGGGCTTGGCTTCTCAGAGCGGGAAGACGCGGGCGGCGATGGCCGAACGGGAGAGGGTGGATGGAGACGGTCGGAGGGTCGGGTCAGGGAAGGAGGAGGACGCAGCTCCGGCGGGGACCCCGCCACGGTGACGGCGGGGCAGCCTAGGGGGACCGTGGGCCGGGGGGGGGGTCTTACTCTCCACCGCGACACTGAGCAGCAGCAACGCCACCAGGAACCGCATCCTGTAGCCCGCGCTTCCGCCCTCTTCTGCTGACATGAGAGCGGCGCCAGCGACTCCGAGCGCGCGGCCCCTCCCCTTCCGGCGGGCGGCTCCTCTTCCGGCGCAGGGGGCGGGGCTAACGGGTGCGTGCTGTCCGCGCGTCCGGTGCCTCTCGGCCGCGTCTTCCCGTTCACTCGTCCTCGTGCTGCGGAGCGTGTCCCGACCGGCTGGCGCTGTGTCGCCTCTCGCGGCCCGGAGCCGCTTCGCTGCGTCGCCCTCTCCCCCCCCCCGGGTTTTCTAACTTCTCCGTTGCTGGCGGTGCTTTTCCCGCTCCGCACGAAAACGTGCTCCGCTCCGGCCTTTTCCCGTCTAGAAACAAACACTTCAGCACTTTCGTTCCTGGTCGTAATCTTTCTTGACGGAATCTAGGGCGCCGTGAATTTACCACGTATTTGTTTCTTTCTGAATTTGTATGTATTTGAGACTGTATTGTTCTTTGGACAGGCTGGTGCCTCCTGGGTGCGTAGGATTGCATGTGTCTCACCACGCCCCCCTCTCGGGCTATTTATATATTTTATTTAACATATAAGATAGCAAAGATTTAATTTGTGTGTACCACCAATGCGCGGGTGGCCTTGGAGGCCAGAGGAGGGCGTGTGTCATCACCGCCAGGCAGCATTACATTCTTAATAATTCAAACAACAAAGCAAAATTTTTTTTAAAAAATTACTTTAGGGAAGCCCATCAGTGTGGCACATGCTCTTAATTACAGCCTTCAGGAGGCAGAGGCAGGAGGTTCTTTGAGTTTGAGGCCAGCCTGGTCTACTGTCAGGATAGCCAAGTCTACACAGAGAAAATCTGTCTTAAAGCAAACAAACAAGAACAAAAAATATTATTTGGCTCAGTGGTTGGGAACACTGACTGCTCTTTCAGAGGGCCCGAGTTCCATTCCCAGTGCTCACAAGATAAATAACAAAGGTCTGTAATTCCACAGACACTGTGTGCATGTGGTGTACAGACATACATGTAGGCAAAACATCCGTTTTAAGATTCTTGCTGTTTGCTCGTCCATCAATCACTATCTGCATTCATTTCTGTGTCATCTGTTCTAGGGCTGGTTTGTTTAAACAGGTTGATTGGAATAATTTCTGAACATTTGCCAGGTTAGGTATTTTGTAAACAATGATTTAAGGAATAGCAAGCAGGTCCTAGCTCAAACTAAAAATCCCAACGGCTGTTTGTTTTGTTGTTTTGAGACAGGCAGCTATAGCAGTCCTAGACCTAAGCCGAGAAAGCTGCTGATCTTGAGTTAGGTCAATCTTCCTTCCCCTGATTTACAGATGCTGCGATAACAGTTGTGGTCCTCAATGCTCAGGAGCTTTAAGGCAGGCGATTTTAAGTAAAAGTGTGGTATTATTTTATGTGTATGTGTGTTTTGTCTCCATTTGTGCCTTTCATCGTGTGCCTGTTTGGGCGCCAAGGAGGCTAGAAGAAAGCATCAGATCCTTTGGTACTGGAGTAAGAGATGATTGTGAGCGGCTATTGAACCTGGGTCCTCTGGAAGAGCAGCCAGAGCTCTTAAACTCAGAGCCATCTCTCCAGCCTCAGAGGCAAAGGATCTTTTGAATTACCAGATTGTGGAGGCTAGTCTGAAGAACAAAGTAAAACTGTGTGTGTTTTAGGACAGCCTGTTCTATAGAGTGAGTTTCAGGACATCCAGGGCTGTTACACAGAGAAACCCTGTCTCTAAAAAAAAAACAAACAAAAGTACATAAATAACTTTAATTTCGTAAAGTGTGCAATCAGGTGAGGTACATAGCCACCACACAGATATTTGTCTACAGGACATGCCTGTAAGGGATTATCTAGGTAAGGTTTGAGATGGTAACACCACCCTGCCTGTGGACATTAGTACAGCATGGGCTGGAGTCGAAGCTGAGCACAACATACAATATTCCTTACTCATGCCTCCCTGCTCCCTGACTGAATTCAGTGTGACCAGCCACCTCCTGCTCTTACTGCCATGATTTCCCTGCCTCGATGCACCGTGTACTCCCAGGAATTGGAAGCCAAGTCAGCCTTTAAATTGCTTTCGTCAAGTAGTTTACAATGTCCCCCAGACAAATAACTGATAGAATGCATTCCAAGAACTGCCAAGCAAAATGTGAAAAGTGTATGAGCTGAGGAATGAACCATGGGACTGTGGACAGAAGGCTGTCGATATTCCTGAGGAACAGTGATTTCAGAGAGAGGTGGGGGTTCCCGACTGAGAGCAGCACGTGAAGTTGTGAATCAGGTGTTATGGGTAAGCCTAAAGAGCAGGCTTGTTTCGTGACAAGGATAATGGTAGAGAAGGAGGCTGGAACAGAGCCAGACTGAGAAACTAACGATCTGGGAGTTGCCGAGAATGTACATTTTTATGCAATAGAAAATGTCAGCTAACTGTGGTTGAACAGTAAACTGGGTGCACTCCAGCCAAAGAGGACTATAGCCATAGGAAAGTAACACTCTTCGAGAGGCCTGAATGTCATGTGATATGATCCGTAGTTCTGGATGACTGAACTTTTTCAAAATCTCAAGAACTAGTACATGACACAGCTACAGTTCTAGGAACAAGGGCTTTTTCTGTTATTTGACTAAAAAACCCCTTTAATGGGTTCCCCACAGCTTCACTGCCTTTCCCTCTCCCCTCTCCTTACATTACTGAAGAGAGAATAAAAGTCAGAGATGTGAGAAGCCTATGAGATTATTTCAGGAACTGGACTATAGCTCAGTGGGGAAGTGGTCCTTGCCTGACGCTTGACAGGACCTGAGTTCAGTCTCCGGAACTCAAAAAAAAAAAAAAAAACAAAACAAAAAAACTTTAGAATATTGACTGTGCCTTGGCTAGAGGAAGTGAACTGGTAAAGGAATCTTTTTCTAATAGAAAATTCTGCCCGCCTGCTTTAAGATAAATGTTTGACTAACTTTTAAGGATATTGGCTTAGTGAGGGTGTGGGTGGGTGGGGAGGGTAGTGCAAATTATTAAACCTGACCTGGTGGCCACATCACTGGGTAGGGGAGGAAAAATGTTCTGATCACACAGAGCTCTCAGGCATGTGCATTTTTATTTAAATAGCAAAAGAGGAGGTCTAAGCAGGGCTAAGCATGATGAGAGTACAGAATGTTTGCCCATTGCTCTGCCTGTATTACAAAAGAACTGGCGTGGGTAGTAGGGGAGGGAATCGGGTGATAATCATTTAGGAGACTGTTGCAATAGACCCAGAAAGCATGATGGGAAGGGATCAGACTGGAGATGAAATTGGGAAGCAGTACCGGCGCGTTTCCGGGACTGAGTGGAAAGGAAGCAGAGGAGAGATGGAGAGGGAGAAGGGAAGGCACCTTCTCCCTGAGGCAGGAGCCACTGGTGGAGAACCAGGTGCGGTAGAGTGGGCACAGGAAATGAACTCGCTTCTGGTCAATTACTGATTTATCTTCAGTCTACCCAAAAGGAGAGACGTTGGCATGGTAACCAGAAATGTGAGCATGGAGTTGAAAGCAAATATAGGAACCATTCCTCAGTATTGTTTTTTGTTTGTTTGTTTGTTTTTTTTTTGAGACAGAGTCTGTCCTGGAACTTGCTCTGTAGACCAGGCTGGCCTCACAGAGATCCTCCTGCCTCTGCCTCCCGAGTGCTGGGGTGAAAGGCTGCGCCCCCACCTCCCCTTGCATGCCATTTTTAATTGGCAGTTTTGGTGTCAAACTCAAAGCCTTGTACAGAGGTCACTGAGGTGCATGTACCCCCAGTCCCACTTAGTATTGTTGAAATATGCTTGCTAATGGTTTCATTACAAAGTGATTTACATGTTTCTCCTAACTGTGACAGTTGTCTTACTGTTGGACACCTGGATTTTCTCACCTGTCCACCATGTATTATCATGTCATGGTTGGATTACATGCCTTCTAAGATGAGGCAGATACACGGAAAGACTGAGCAATTTGCTCAAGGCGAGGTTATATTTACCGAGCTCCTGATAACAGGGGCCTTTCTTGTCTTTTTCATTGCCCTTCCTTTTTATCCCTCTGCGGCTTCGCTTTGATCTCATGTTCCTCACACGTCTGTCACACTCCCGGCCCGGTGACCCTCCACCCAGCTTCCTGAGTAGCAGGAGCATGCGTGGTGCTGTGGTGGCCCGAAGAGGGCATCCCATCCCCTGGGGCTGGAGTCACGATGTGGGCGATGGGAATTGCAATTGGGTTTTTGGAAGAGCAATAAGCGCTCTTAACTGCTGGGCACCGCTTCAGCCTGTTCTTTTAAGTCGCTCCTCTGGCCGCATGCTCCTCCTGTCTCAGCCTCCTGACTGTTGCTCTCTAGTATTTGATTCCTGCACAAATAATTCACACGAATGTGGGCAATTGCTGAAGCACTTTAAGTGTCACTTTCTTCATTATGACTTAGAGGTAAAAATGTTGACCGTTAGGGCTGGAGAGATGGCTCAACAGTAAGAGCATGGGTTGCTTTTACAGAGGACCTGGTTTCGATTCCCCACACCAAGCACATAATGGCTCAGAGCTAACTGTAACTCCAGTTCCAAGGGACTCAACAGCATCTTCTGTGGGTACCAGGCATGCATATACATGCAGGCAAAATACCCATACATACAAAATAAAAATAAAAACACTTAGGTGGGCATTGGTGGTGCACACCTTTAATGCCAGCACTTGGGAGGCAGAGCCTGGCAGATCTCTGTGAATTCGAGGAGTTCATAGCCTATAGTTAAAGTCCTAAAGTCATTGCTGTAAATAATACACTCAATATAGAAAAGTTAGAAAACAAAGATAAGCCAAGATAAGAAAATAAGTTTTTCTTTGTTTTTGTTTTGTTTTTCTGTATTGCTTTGGAGTCTGTCCTAGAACTAGCTCTATAGACCAGGCTAGTCTCGAATTCACAGAGATCCACCTGCCTCTGCCTCCTGAGTGCTAGGATTAAAGATGGACCAATGCCCTACTTTTTTTTTTAAGACAGAGTTTCTCTGTTTCATAGCTCTGGCTGTTCTGGAACTCAGTCTGTAGACCAGGCTGGTCTCAAACTTACAAAGATCATCGGTCTTCCTCTGCCTCCCAAGTGTTGGGATTAAAGGCAGAAAATTTTTTGTTTTACCCAGAGTTATAGTTATGAATATTTTTCAAGTCATATATGTGCTGAAAATACAGCAAGTTATAAAACCATGCATACAAATCCTACTGTACAGGCTTCCACGGGGCTATTAGTGCTACAGTGAGTCATGTCACTTGTTATCTGGGAAATCAACATCTCCTTCATTTCCGCTACTTTTTTTTCTCTCTGCATCCTTAGAAGTCTCTGATTAGTCACAGAATGTGGTGCCTCCAGAAGGAAAGTGAAATGAACAATATCAAACGGCACAGGGCTGAAATAAGATTTCAGATTAGATGCTGTGCTGTCTGGGTTTACATCAACCTGATAGAAGCTGGAGTTATCTGAAAGGAGGAAACCTCAATTGAGAAAATGGCTCCACAAGTTCTGACTGCAGGGGATTATCTTAGCTAGTGATCAATGGAGGAGGGCCCAGCCCATTGTGGGTGGGGCCATCCCGGCCCCGGGACTGTTTGTTGCAGGCTGGACATCAGGGAGCAAGCCAGTAAGCGGCACCCCTCCATAGCCTCTGCACCAGCTCCTGCCTCCAGGTTCCTGCTCTGTTTGAGGCTCTGTCTTGGCTTCCCTCAGTAATAAACTACATTATGTGCAAGTGTAAGCCAAATAAACCCTTCCCACCGTAATTTGCTTTTAGGCCATGGTGTTTCATTGCAGCAACAGAAACCCTAACTAAGACAGGTACTTCAGCCAAGTGATGGGAAGACCAATTCTGACCATGGGCACTACAGTCCCATTGGTTGGGGTCCTGGGCTGAACAAAATGGAGAAAGTGAAGTGAGCACCGGCATGTATCCGCTTCCGATCTGTGACCAGCAACTTCACACTCCTGCTGCCATGATGGCCTTCTATCCCTTCTCAGACGGAGAGGCAAAATGCAACCTTTCTTCATGTGCTTCTGTGAGGCGTTTGGACACAGCAATGGAAAAAGTAACTAATACGGTTCCCAAATTGACGCACCAACACAGTCTTTGGCAAAAAAAAAAAAAAAAAAAAATCTAACTTGGCTTTTTTGCTGAATCTATCAGTCTATCCGAAAATTCACATGGAAATGCAAGAGTCTCAGAAGGACCAAACAGTGCTGTAAAAACAGAACAACGGCCAGAGGACTCACACTTACTAACATTTTATAGTGTTTACATGGATCTCTATGTGTGTGCATGGCTTCAGGTACCCACAGAGGCCACAAGAGGGCTCTGGGTCCCCTGGAACTGGAGTTACAGGAAGTTGTGAGCTGTCAGATGAGGGTGCTGGCAATCAACCTTTGGTCCTCCGAAAAACCGCAAATACTCTCAACCCATAAGCTGTCTCTCCAGCCTCAACCTTAAAGCTCCTGTAATCCTTCAGTAGATGCAGTGCTGGTGTCAGGACATGGGGTAAACAGGCCAGAACTGAGTTTAGAAACAAGCTTGTCCATTTGTCATTACTTCATTTTTGATGAGGGTTCCAGGATAGCTCACTGGGAGTAGGGGTGGAGGCTTTGAAACACCAGGGCGACTAGCCCACAAGTACACAAAAAGATTCTATGTATCATTAGTGTTGGGGGGGATATCAATCAAAATCAATGAAATACTATTTCAGAAGAACTAGAAAATAAATATTGCTGAGACAAAGGAGGGACAGAGCTCTTAAGTAGGCACAGTTGGTAGGAGAATGTCTGTGGCTTTCCTTAAGAAATTAAAATAGCTGCTTATGTGACATAGCAGCCACACCCCTAGTCATATATCCCCAAAGAAGTAAAAAAGGAAAACTCAACATTTACTTGTGAGTTTTAACAGGGTTTCTCTGTGGAGCCTCTGCCATTAAAGGTGTGAGTCACCCCTGCCTGGCGGTCTTCTGCAACACGGTTGCAATAAATATTTGTCATCAAATGACTGAATAAGCACAAGGCGGTTTATACAATCAGAGTGGGCAGGGAGGAAGGGTAGCTCAGTGATAGATTGTTAGCTTACTTCATACAAAGCTCAGCGTTCAATTCCCAGGATCACTGTGTGTGTGCGCGTCTATAATACAAGATTACAATTCTATGTTACTGCAGCAACTATTTTCAAGTTTTTAAAAAACAGGGTCTCACTATGTAGCCCTGGCTAGCCTGGAACTTGCTATGTAGACCAGGCTGGTCTAGAAGTCTCAGAGATCCACCTGGCTGTGCCTCCAGAATGCTGAGATTAAAGTCTTGTGATTTTTTTTTTTTTTTTTGGGGGGGACAGTGTCTCAGTATGCCAGGCTGGCCATCAACTCCTTGTGTGGCTGAGGATGACCTTGAACCTCTGATTCTCCTGCCTATACCTCGCTGAGTAATGGTGTGCCGTGCTTGGTTTATGGCGGGCTAGGGATTGAGCCCAGGACCGTGTGCATGCTGGACAGGCACTCTACTGACCAAGCAACATGCCTCGCCATTCAGCTGCTCTTTGGAACCAGGGATTAGTCACTGCTTACACAGTTCCCAGTTCTCCACCTTGTCTTACTTCCTCAATGTGACCTACCTTACAGCTGCCACATACGACCGTCTCCTAGTGACCACCTCCTGGTAACCATTTCCTTATGAGGCAAAAAGCAAACAAACTGAAGTCCAGTCAACAGAAACTGTTTAAGAGCATCAGGACCTAACCGGCCCCTAGTCATTGTTCAGAGTATGGTAGCAATTAAAGAAAACACGGTGTCTGCCGTCCACCCCCCCACTCTTTTTCTTAGCACACCTTTAGGCCAATCTTTGTGAGTTTGATGCCAGCCTGGTCTACAAAGCTACACAGAAAAACCCTGTTTCAAAAAAAAAAAAAATCAAAACAAACTAAAATGAATAAAGAGATGCATTTGTGTGTCTTTGTGTATGACTGTATGTGCCTCTGTGTCTGTGTGCATGTGTGTGTGTGTGTGTGTGTGTACCAGAAAAGATTCTCCAGGCATCCTCTGCTTGATTCTTTGAAGCAGTGTCTTTGCCTAAGCTTGGAGCTTGAGTTTTCTAAGCTAGGCTGAAAGGTGTGTGAGGAGAGGATCAGTTGTCTTGTTAATGTGGGTGCTGGGATCTAAACTCTGGCCCCCACGATTGTACAGCAAGTGCTCTTAAGTACTGAGCTCAGCTGGAGAAACAGCGGTCAGGACTGCAGTGTTGTAAATGTACTGAATGCTGCCTAAAAAGGGCTGAAACGGCTTAAAAAAAAAGAAAAGAAAAGAAAAAGCAGGAGCTCAATGTCACCCGTGCTGGCCTCAAACTCAGTGTGTAGCCAAAGATGACAATAAACTGATATTCATGCCTCTACTGTCCAAGTGCTGGGATGGCAGCACCACCACACGCCTGGCTTTCCGGAGTGCTGGGACTGAGACTTGGGTGCTGTTCACCAAGTACTATAGCAATCGGGCCATATCCCCAGCTCCAAATTATAAAAGCGTCACTCTTGTTATTGAATTTACTACTGGTAAAAAATATGGAGATGATGGTACCAAGACACAGCGTGGATAACCCTGAAGACATGACACGGAGGCAACTTGGTGACAGAAGACTCTCGTTGAGTTAAATACCAGGATAAACGAGTTTATTTAAGTAGATAGCTGGCTGGCTAGTGCTGGAGTGGAGAGAACGGAGCAACCTCCCAGGAACATAGGTTCTCGTGGGAAAAACTTAAAGTCTCTATAATTGACGGTAGCAGGGTAGCAATGGATACACGGATACACAGTTCATCCTACTAAAATCCAAGCAGATTGTCGTCTTTAAAAAACATACAAGATGGCTCCGTGGGTAAAGGCACTTGCCACACACGGCTTTAGTCCTGGGTTTTATCCCTGTAAGATGGAGTTGCTCTCCAAGTCCTCTGACCACCCTAAGAGCTTGCCTTTCCCCGTCATAAACATGCTAATAAATAGCATGTCATTGTAACTTACTTATTTCTTTTTTCCAGACAGGATTTTTCTATGTAGCCCTGGCTGTCCTGACTAGCTCTGTAGACCAGGCTGGCCTAGAACTCTGAGGTCCGATTCTCTGCCTCCCCAGGGGTGGGATGAAAGGCGAGCCCCACCACCTCCCCTAGCATGCCATTGTTAATCGGCAGTTTTGGTATCAAACTCAAAAAGCGTCTTACAGAGGTCACTGAGGTGTAGCCCTAGCCCCGCCCTTTATTTTGAATGGGTAAAATGTAAGTCTAAATTAGTAAATTATATCTCAAGAAAGCCATTATGAATAACACTAGGCATTAGGCACAGGGCTGGAAACCATAGATAGCTGTCCGGTAATCCTTGGCAATTCTAATAAAAGGGAGTCAGAAGCATAAGCAGAACACTTCCAGATTAGAAGTCTCTTTTTTTGTAAAGGTGTATTTATTTATTATGTATACAGTGTTCTGCCTGCATGTATGCCTGTATGCCAGAAGAGGGCACCAGATCTCATTATGGATGATTGTGAGCCATCATGTGATTGTGGGGAATTGAACTCAGAACCTCTGGAAGAGCAGTTAGTGTTCTTAACCGTGGAGCCATCTCTCCAGGCCCTAGAAGTCTCTTTAAATCAATTATAAATGACAAGATTCATATTTCAGGGGTCTCAATGGTCACCACTGACTGGGCTAAGCTGAAGCTGGGCCTAGAGAGATGATTCAGTGGCTAAGGGCATTTGTTCTTGCAAAGGACCTGGCTTTGGTTCCCAGCTCCCACGTAGTGGTTTATATTCCTCCAAAGATTCAGTTCCAGGGGATTCAAAACCCTCTTCTAACCCGAGGGCACACGGGACGCATTTACACATACAGGCAAAATAAAGTAAAATAGAAAGGTTGGGGGTGGGGAGGACTAGAAGTTGCTTGGGTTTTTCTAAGCTCGGCTGGTATGACTCTATCTGCAAAAATTTAACCCAGGGCTTGGCAGGAAGGCAGTAGGCCTTTCAAAGAAACATCCAGAAACAGTCTTGCAACTGTAATTTTATTTCCTTTTGTGAAAATAAACTGGGAGTTTAAATTGCTCCAAAGAAACCATAAAAACAAAATGAGTTACACACAGAAGAAGCTTGTGAGGTGGTGGGGGAGGGGCAGAGGGTCTTACAGCTTCCGCAGATTGTACTAGCACGACTGAGGTGACAGGAGCCAGTCATGGGGTCTGGGTCCTGCCTGCCACTCTGAGACTGCGAGGCGGGGAAATTCAGCCGGGCACCAGGGAGGAACATAGATTTCTTGGAGGCACCTTGAGTCCCTTTAACTGTAGGGGTGGGGGTGGGGGTGGGGGACCGTGTTAGAGGAAGGACCTCTCTCCCTACCACAAGCTGGAGCTGGCCCGCTGGGGCCCACAGAGAGAGAGGGGCTGCTGGTGGGACCGACCAGGCCACGATGTCAGCAGAGCGAGGACAAAGGGACAAGGACTGGTGTTGAACACATGACAAAGCCTGAGCAAGGGAACAGCAGTGGCCCAGCAGGGGGCGCCAGGCAGAGGCGGTGGGGGAGCTGGGGCAGGTGGGGGCCGGAGTGGACAAGGGGGGCAGCAAGTCAGGAAGAGAAGAGGTAGAGAGGCACCTTCCGCCCGGTGAACCCACCACAGCGCACGGGGAGGGCGCAACACACTGCGTTTTGGGGTTTTCTTGTGAAGACATTTTTTGGGGGGAGGGGGGCTGTGAGGAAGGTTTTGTTTTTTTCTTTTCTTTTCTTTTTTTTTTTAAAAAAAAGCCTGAAGATCAGCTACTGGTTACATCTACACTTGTAAAGCACTGTTGTTACCAGACACTTTACGGAACAGTCCAGAGTGGTCAAATATTGACCAATAATGTTTCCTTTCCCCCCCTCCTCTCGTCTGAACCGTTACTACTTGGAGTCCCGAGAGCCTGCACAGAACAGGGGGCAGCTTAGTGGGCAGACTTGGTGACCAAGGACAGAGGCTGGGCCTGTAGCACGGGCAGGGCCTGATGGGGATGGAGGGCGGCTGGAAAGGAAGGGGGAGAGGTCAGCAGGGCAGTGGGCACGGAGCCCAGGGGCAAAGGCCTGGACAGGAGTGGGGGCTGGCTGCCCATCTGGCTGGAGTTGCTGGCTGTGGCCTTAGCGGACAGGAAGGCAGCCGAATGGAGAGCCAGCTGGGCTCGGGTCTCCGGTTTGGTGGTGAGGGACAAGGGCTGGGCTTGCTCGGAGTGGGTGGCTGCAGGGGCAGCTGGCGATGCCAAGGCTGCGGAGGGAGTTGCGGGGGAGTCCAGCGTGCTGCCATGGGAAGAGGCAGGGCTATCACAGGGCTTCTCAGGGGGCAGGTACTGAATGCACAGCTTCTTGCTCTTAGAGGCCAGAGCACCTAAAAAACACAAGGGGAAATGATCAGCAGATAGCAGACTCTGTGTGTGTGCGCGTGCATGTGCGTGGTGGAGGTGGGGCAGAGGAAAGGCAGTGACTAGACACAAATATAGGAGTTATTCTTGTGGATCTGTGGATTCAACTCAGAGCAGTGAAGAATACCCGGGGGCAAAAACCTTGCCTGTACTAAACACATGCATTTTCTTTTCCTTGCTATTTTTTCACTATGCAAATAGAACCTAACAGCTATTTCCACAGCATTGGTCGTGTAGGTTGTTATAAGGCATCTAGAGTTGGTATGTGGTAGACGGAAGATGTGCAAATGCTACATATATATATATATAAATACAAGGCCACCTCACTCAGGGGACTTGAACACCCGTGGAGTATGGCGGGGCCCTAGAACCAATCGGAAGCATACTGAGGGATGACGGTACATTGGAAACATTATATTGTATGGTTGTGTGCTTGTGTATGTGTGGAGGGCAGAGGTCAAGTCGTGGCATCTTCTATTGCTTTACACGTTAATTTTTTTTTAAACTTATTTTATGGGAATGGGTGTTTTACCTGCATGTATGTCTGTGTACTAGATGTGTGCCTGGTTCCTGGAGGCCAGAACCGTAACTGGAGTTACAAATGGACACACGTGCTCTTCACTGCTGAGCCAGCTGTCCAGACCCTCCACCTTATTTCTGAGACAGTCTCTCTCACGGGACATAACGCCTGTTGTTTTTAGTACACCAGATGACCAGGTTGCCATGGCGACTTTAAGGCGGATACTGGGTATCTAGTGAGTGCAGGTCCTCTTGCCAGCACAGACTTTATCTACCAAGTTGTATCTCTAGCCCTTGGTTTGTCTGTTTGAGATGTGTCCTGGGCTGGCCTTAGGCCTTGGAGATCTATTTCTATCTCTGGAGTGTTGGGACAGACACACAGTACCACCTCTGTTTTATGTGATGCAGGCTGCCAGGCTCAGGGCTCCATTCATATTCACACACTCCATCACCTGAGCTGCGTCTCCAGGCTTTTCAAAGGTTCCAAGGTCAGGGAACTATGTGTAAGAGCACCCGGAGAGGGCACAATCCAAAGACCGTATGTCCAAACTGACAAAGACCCACTCAGAATCTGATCACAGAGAAACAGCTCAAAGTCTCCTGCCTCATCATCCCCTTCCTTAGACCCCTTAACTCTTGAGAACTAAAGTCCTTGGCTAATGACCCACGAGCACAGTGGCAAGTGACAGATTCTGCACCATCTCTGTATTTTACTACTGCGTGTTGCTAAATAGGAACATACAGACTGATGAGGGAATGTCTTTCTGCATGTATGTTTCTCTCATTGGTCGATGAATAAAACACTGTTTGGCCAGGAGGCAGGAAGATAGGTGGGACTAGGAGACAGGGAGAATTCTGGCAAAGGTAGGCAGAGGGAGACCTCAAAGAGACCCCATACTGCCCGGGGAGTAACTTGCCGGATTATGGATAAGCCACAGCTTCATGGCAATACACGGATTGACAGAAATGGGTTAATAATTAAGACAGCGCTAGCCAGCAAGAAGCCCTGGCTTCTTGTAATTGAGGTAAGTCTTTGTGTGCTCATTTGGGGCTGAAGGGGGCGGGGACCAGAAACTGCAGCCACAATTGATCATGTGGCAGAAAGGAGGCTGATGTAAACACCGGCACAAGCGTCTGCACACACGTTACACGTCAGCTTCGTACTGAGACGAACCTGAGATGAAGCCCACGGCCTAAAAACCTGTCACGCTGAGCAATGCCCTGTGCTGGCTGTCTACTACAGCTTCTTGTGCGACGTGGCCCTGGGACAGAGGCAAACACTGTTCTCCCGGTGTGCAACTGAGGAAAACATAATTCCGGTGAATTCGTAGATAAGTGGTGCGATGTCAGTCTTCACCATCTCCATGGAAACACACCTCTGTGTCCATAAAATGCTTCCATAAAGTTAAGAGAGCAAGGAGAATCGAATCCACCCTGGACGCAGGCGGAGCTTAGATAGACCCACATTCACCTTCCTGCCTCCTGATCAAGGATACGGCGAGATCAGCTGAAGTCCTCCCTCCATGATTCTCAGACAAAACAAATCCTTGCTTAAGTTGTTTTTGTCCGGTATCAGGTATTTTGTCAAGGCAACGGGAAAAGTGCCTAATCCAGGTGCGGTGTTTCTATCGTGCCACCTTTGGAAGGAACCCTCGGAGAGAATTCCAGCTAACTCCCGTTTTTACCGTATGCTGGACTTAACCCTTTAGGGACAACTGAGCGGGACTGAGACATGCCTGGGCTTTGAAAAGTCTGTTTCTCTCCCTTTAAGACATTTATTATCAAAGTGGGAGGGGGCACGCCTTTAATCCCAACACTTGGGAGGCAGAGGCAGGTGGATCTCTGTGAGTTCAAGGCCAGTCTAGTCTTAGAACAAATGCCAGGACAGGCTCCAAAGTTACACAGAGAAACCTCGTCTCAAACAAACCAACCAAACAGACAAATAAGAAACTTACTATCTTAAGGAGAGTAACCGGGAAGACCCCTCAAACCTCCAAAGTTTTATCTGAGGGGGCTGGGATCAAACCTAGGGCTGACAGGCCGTACTCTCCTGGAGGTCCCAGCCCAGGACTTACCCTCTGCCTCTTGGATTTGCGGCTGTGACTGTGTCTGTGATAGCTGCTTCTCCCTCTTCCTCTTCTTCTTCTTACCCTGAAACAGATCACCCCAGAACACAGGTTCCAACCCTCCTTCTCCTGAGTGCTCCTGGCGAGGGTACTAGAGGGTGACCCTGCCTTGGGACACCAGGTCTCAATGGCCTTCAAGCTATTCTGTTTCTTTCAAGCTTTACTCCCTAGAAGAGAGGTCACTAGTCTTTAAGAAGCCTCCTCCCCCGGCCTCTGTGTGTGTGTGTGTGTGTGTGTGTGTGTGTGTGTGTGTGTGTGTTGTGTAACCACACAGGAACCAGAGGACTGGATGTCATTTCTCAAGCACTGTCGCCTTTTTTTGGAGACCTGGTCTCTTCAGTGGCCTGGAACACGCTATGCAGGCTGGGCTGGTTAGTGAGCCCCAAGGATTTGCCTCCCACTCTCCAGTGCTGAGAGTCTAAGGACACCACCCACGCCTGGCTTTGTACATTAGTGTGTCAAAGATTAATACTCATCTCCTTGCAAAGTAAGTGTTTTACCTACTTCGCTATCACCCTGGCCTGGTTGTTGATCTTTTCTGAGGTTGTCCCAGGTCCCTCTGAAAATTTGATGCAGCTATGAACCCTCTTACCAGGAAAAAAAAAAAAAAAAAAAAAAAGACATCATATTCAAAAATCTGTATGAAAGAATTTCTAGACACGGCCCCTAAGAATTCAAACTTGGCTTCCTTCTTTCTAGAGAACATGGCTTCTCCTCTAAAAGCAAGCTGAAGTTGCTTGCTTCCTCTCCATTCTGAAAATGTGCAGCTCCTGAAAATCCCCAGCATCCTGGGGGATGCGGTGGGTGGGCGGGGTCTGAGTCTCCACACAAATGAACATACACACAGTTGCGTGCGAGCGAGTCTGAGTTCCCGCATAGCATGAACACTTACATAGTTGTCCCGGGCTGACCAGGTTGGGTAGAGCTGTGCATGAAGCTGCCGCTCTTTCCGGGCGAGCTCATAGTATTTGGCCTGTTCTTCTCTAGACAAGTTGTGCCACTGAGGGAGAGAGGGGTAAGACGCACAGAGCCATCAGGGTGGGGGCATTGAGGCCGGATGCCAGGACCGGCCAGCAGGAGGGCAGGGAGGCCTTACCTTTCTTCCCAGGATCTGGTTAATGGCGGCGCTCTCCTTCAGCGTGCACTCAGCCACAACCTTGGCCCTCATCTCCTTCATATACAACATGAAGGCATTTAGAGGCTTTTTCACGTGAGGCTTCTTCTCCTCCTCCTTCTTCACGGGAACTGGGGATTTTCTGTGGAGGCATGTGGCTGTAGTCAGGTATCACCACCATCCGGCCGCCCCATCCCTGCCTTCACTGAGGCAGCCGAGCAGTGCCGGGAGCAGAGGCTCATCTGGGTGACCGTGTGTGACTGCTGTAAGGGGGCGGGGAGGGGAAGAGAGGCAGGGAGAAGAGAGGAGGAGAGGGAGTAGAAGCAGGCAAGGTACTCTCTCTGGGCACCTCAGCTATGGTGTCAGTGGTGCGGGCTGCCTGCTGTGACTCCAGCAGAGAGGATAATGTCTGGGTCTTTGCTCTGGCATCAGCTGTCACAAGCCTTAAGAGAATGAATTACTTTCTCCTTTCCTGGCCTCATATGTTATTGGGATGACAGGGCAGGGAGGGAAGCCAAACGCATCCTTAGTTCCTCACAGCCACCAGAAGCTGACTATGAGAGCAGATGCAGCAAGTCTTTAAAGAAAGGGATGCGGAGACTCAAAGGCAGCGGCCTCCTTGACAGAAGATAGGGCTAGGGTTACCAGTTGACCCCAGGAGAGAAACCGCACAGGCTGTGCAGACTGGCCAGAGGTCTCTCACTTACGCACTCACTGCAGGGCTCAGGCTGGGGGGCGCTGGCTCCTGCTTCACGATGGGGGAGACGATGGCAGGGTGG
The DNA here is from genome assembly GCA_030556225.1 of Cricetiscus sungorus. NCBI lineage: Eukaryota > Metazoa > Chordata > Mammalia > Rodentia > Cricetidae > Cricetiscus > Cricetiscus sungorus. The sequence continues at coordinate 9,279,566 of JANBXA010000202.1, read as the reverse complement.
GGGATCCCTGAGGTGGGCAGGCCAGGATGGGCGGAGGCCACCATGTGTGGGGAGAACCGACTTGAGACCAGGCTGTGTAACAAAAGGAAGCAAATGAGAACAGAGAGGCAAGGCTGAGCCACCCAGGCGGTTACCACCTACAGAATTAGCCTATCGGTTTGGGGAATGCCTAACGATGCTATTCCCTCCCCCTACCACATACAAGGTACCCACGGCTGGTGCTGGATGCAGGCGGAATGACAAAATAGAAGGTGTGGAGGTCAGAAAGCAGGGGACACAGGGACAGGCAGGACTACTGTCAGGGAGAGGTGCCCCTGTGAGAAATTTCCATGCACCATTCCCTTACCTGATGCCATCACAGAAGATGCACAGTCTCACCTAGTCTCTGGCTTCAGTGTGACGTGTGCAAAATGACTCTGTTCCACAGAGCCTGGTATGTGAGTATGTGGAAGAAGGCTAGGGCCCTGAGGTTTTTAGCTGTGTGTGTGCGCGCGGACATGCGTGCAAGTGTGTGTGTGTGTGTGTGTGTGTGTGTGTGTGTGTGCAGGTGTGTGTGTGTGTGTGTGCGTGCGCGCAGACTGTGTGTGTAGATGTGTGTGTGTGTGTGTGTGTGTGTGTGTGTGTGTGTGTGTGGAGTTCTAGGGTCCCTACTCCATGGGGTTGTAAGGAGCATTAGGCAAGAGGAAGCACCCCATCAAAGAGAAGTGAGGATCAGGGAACCCCATAGCCACTCACTAACCTACAGGGGACAGGCTGCTTTATGGAAGTGGCACAATCACTAACAGACAAGTATCCCAACGCTTCACGGTGACAGACCCAGCCCTAGGACTCACCTGGACATTGAGGCGTTCATGGCAAGGGCAGGGTAAGGATGCCTGAAACCACCAGGAGGGAGTGAGTACATGGGCTGGCCTTGCCTGTGAGGGTGAGGAGGGGGAATCATGATCTAGTCAGACTGGGCTGTTCAGGGGACGGAGCGGGCTGGCAAGAAATGATGAGAACTGGAGTCAGAGGAGTGGGAGGAGGCTTTCCAAGGTGGGAGCGAGGATGTCTAAGTCCTGGGGTCCAGAAAGCAGAGCTCAGCAGAGGAAGGAGCGAGGGTAAGAAAGGCTGGGGGTTTCCTTACTGTGGGACAAGCCAGCCGAGGGGATGGGGGATTTGTCCGACAGCTCCCGGAGAGAGTGGGTAATACGGCGACAGCTCAGATGGATGAGGGGGCCTGGGGATTCCTGTTTCCAAAGAGACATGCGTCAAATACGTCCCTCATCCTACCTTCACAACTCATATAACGTCCAATAGGAGCCTCCTTCCCCTTGTTGTCCACACCCTGGAAAGCCCCTGTCTCTCATCATTCCTGCCCTTCCCACCTTCAAGCAGCTCTGGGCTGCCACTCAAGGCTGTCTAAAGGGATGGAGGACCTCTTTACCTTCTCCCTAACTACCCAGAGGCTATCTCTGTGCTTGTAACTTTCTTTTGTTTTCTGGACAGGCATCCATACATGGCCCAGGACACGCCCGACAGAAAAAAACCCTGCTTCATTCCCAGCACAATAAACTTACCCCGCCAACAAACCACCCTGCCTCTAAACTCCGAATTTTCACTCTACCTTTTTCCCTCCCACCGCAATAATTGTTATTTCTCCAAACAAGGGCTCTGAAGATTTCTAGAACCACAGTGACTCAGGAGGAATGTTATGAAGACCCTGGCTCCCGGGGATGGACAGGTAGGGTGGGCAGTTAATTCCCACCAACAGCACATAAAGCCAGCCCCGCCCTGTGTCCCTGCATTATAGCTGTTTTAAAGTCTGCCCAGAAGGCCCTTACTTGAAATGTACGGTGTAGGGCTCACATTCTGGTTTATGGAGGCACTCTGCATTTACCAGGGAACCAGGCTCTGTACCTAACTGGTTTCACTGCTTTTAGTCCTCACACTGGCGAGGTGGCGAGATTAAAACCAACCAAACCAAAACCAAACAAACCAACCCCACCAGACCAAACAACAAAACACTCCTCAAGCGAACCAGCAGGGTAACCAGCCCTTTGAGATCTGCACACAGATCTTACCCACTCAAGGACTCTTTTACCCACCCCACGGGAGCACTGCTCACCTGTCTTTGGATCGATCTCCGGGGAGAGATGCGTGGGCGGGGAAGCAGGGGAGAAGTGGTCGTTGCTGTAGGTGATGAGGGGTGTCAACGGGTGCATGTGATGCGGGTGCTGAACAACAGGAACTTTGTTGGACTGCAAGAGAGAGAAGATGGAGTAGGCACAGAGGCCGGAGGCGGTGTGTGCAGCCTGCCGTCACTCGCTGGTGGCGTGTGTGCCGGCTCTTCTGTGCAACGCCCCATCCAGCCCTCATAGCAGGCCGAGAGGGGAGACGAAACGCTGTGAGGCCCCTGCATAGCTCTAATGGGCTGTGTGACCCCGGTGGGTGGGAGAGGGCTTGGCACACTTTCTAGGCCACTTCCACAGAGGCAGGAGATCAAGGTTCGTCACCAGGTTCAGACTTGCAGACAAAGGGCACCCTGAACTCGATGCCCCTTCTTTTCATTTGCTAACACCACAAACGCCGATCGGCTCAGTACCCGGGGCTCCCTAGGCTTACAGTTCTTTCCTCCAGCAGAGCAAGGGATGGAAAATGCATTGGATCACGGGCCCCGCTGCTGGCCTGGGTGGTGGGAACGGGATGCACACAGAGCAAATTCCCAGCCCTATGCGCTAGTTAGACGTAGTAGTGTGAGGAATGTTAACACTCTCCTACTGTTTTCACTTTATTTACTGGCCATCACCAATGGTTCTACATCCATGAATGTAAGCCCAACTAAAAGCATAAACAATAACCAGTTCTGACATCAGGTTGCTAAGGACCTAGTACATCTAAATGATGTACTTGGGTTTCTTGGGGACTGTTTGTTAAAGGGTGGTTTTGGCATCGTAAGCGTAATAGGACAATTACCAAAGAAAAACGTGGGAAGAATGGTCAGAAGGTTCAGTGGGTTTGGGTGTTTCCTTCCTTCCTTCCTTCCTTCCTTCCTTCCTTCCTTCCTTCCTTTTTTTCTTTTTCATTTTTGGTTTTTCAAGACAGGGTTTCTCTGTAGCTTTTGACATCTCATTATATGATCCAGGCTAGTCTCGAACTCATGATCACCTGTTCTAGCCTTCATGCCTGAGCTTTTAAATTTATATTTGCTTGTATCACTTTGTCACTTCATAGGAAGAAGTCGTGGGCTGAGGCATGTAGCTCACTTGTCTAGCATGACTGAAGGCCTGAGTTTGATCCCCCGCACTGCATGACCTGGGTGTGGTGGCTGGCACATTCCTGTAGCCCAGGCACTTGCACTCGGGAAGTGGAAGTAGAAAGAGCAACAGCCAAAGGTCATTCTTTGCTCCCTCCCCCATCTTCCTCCAGTAAAAAGTCTCAGTTGCCCACGTGCCTCGGAGCCAAAGAACACAGAGCAAGGAAACCGAAGTTCAATTTGCAAATCTAGGTATAAACCGACCTAAATGTCCTGCAGGTTGCTATTGTCTGCCACTAGGGGGCATCGCTGTCCAGAAAATGAACTTAGAGGGGCCAGCCGGCTCTTCTCCATCTCCAGCTGCCCTCAGGAGCATCAGCTGACGTCATGGATCAGGAATGCAGGAGCCCCAGTGGACAACCTCAGCACAAGACGCAGAGGGTGCAGGTGCTTGCTCAGCAAGGAGTGCACCCATCCAAGACAGAGCCAAATCCAACCCTTCCTGCAAGCTGCACGCCCGGAGCACCCCAGCCAGGTGTCTTGTCAACCCATTTCCTCACCCAAGCTGACATCCGGGTGTCTTTTTTAAACATTCTCTTTCTGATGACAGGAGTTAGGAGGATCCCAACTCCCGCTGGTCCCCACACTTTCAGAGCGCGCACTTTATCTGCGGAGCCAACTCCCCAGGCCCTTTCTTCACCTCTCGAGGGCGTGGGTTTAACTGTAATAGAGGCTGGCTTGTGACCTGCACAACCAACCCGCTTCACTCTTTTCCAAGTTTAAATCTCAAATTCCCAGCTCTTAGGGAAGCAACCCCTCCCCCTCGCCCCCGCCCACTTCAGAGTATATTTCATGCCCAAAGTAAAGGGAATCCCAAATGGCTTCCCCATGGGCAACCCTCCACCAGAGACCCCTCCCCTGCCGAAACCTGATCAGAAATCAGATGCATGGAAGTTCATGGCTCAGGAGAATAGATCTTTCCCTCTCGACATTTCTACTGTCGTCCAACCCAAGCAACAAAGTATCAGCTTTGCTGTGTCCCTTGACTTTAACCTCAGGTTTGGGGCAGGAACAGCCCTAAGGTCTTTGTTTCCGAAGTGTCTTCCTAAGACCTGCATGGCTGCTTAGCTGTGCTCAGCTAAACTGAGATGTGTTACAAGACGAAGGACAGCAAGTAAGTGTGTTGTCACACAATTTTCTTCCAGCAAACCTCACATTCCATGGTAAGGATTCATTCCTTATTTGTTTTGCTTTCTTTGAGACACAGTTTCTCTGTGTAGCCCTGGCTGTCCTGGAACTAACTCACGCTGTAGACCAGGCTGGCTTTAAACTCACAGTGCTTCTGCCTCCCGAGCACTGGGACTAAAGGCCTGAGCCACTGGTGCCCAACCGCAGTTTAAGATTATTTTAAACGTCTGTGTTGTGCACGTGCACGCACACGTGCCTCAGTGTGCTTGTGAGATCAGTGAATTGGTTCTCTCCTACACAGGGGTCCAGGGCTAGAAGCTCAGATCATCAGGCTTAGAGGAAGCTCCTCTGACTCTGAGCCCTTTTGCTGGCCCCACACCTCTAACTCTGAGCCCTTTTGCTGTCCCCACACATACGTTTTAGAGTAAACATGTCCATGACAGTGAGCACTCCCTACTGCCCACCACATGCCCAGATCTTCTGTTTTTGTTAATTCACTGCTTAAAGTTTTATGACAGAGAGCAACCTTCTCTGCATGCATCCCATCAGACACCTACAAAGCTCGTAAGAAATCTGTGAGATGTCTCCTTTCTAACTCTGCATATGTGCCTCTCCCTCCCTCCCTCTCTCCCTCTTCGTGATACAAGGCTTTTCTATGTACCCCTGGCTGTCCCGAAGCTCAGTATGTAGACCAGGCTGGACTCAGTCAAACTCAAACCCACCAGCCCCTGCTTCCCAAGTGCGGGGACCACAGGTGTGTGCAATCACACTGGTTTTATTTCTCCTCACACTGGTTTTATTTCTCCTCAATAAACGAATTTTGTTTTAGATTTTAAACTTTATTTTGTGTGTATGAGTATTTTCCTGTTTCTGGATTCCTTACCAATTTCTGGCCACCTGTTTCTAAGTTACTCCCAAGTCTATCTTAAAATTAGCAAAATATTCCAGAAGAAGCCAGCTGGTGCAGAAAACAAGGGTGAAAGATTTATATACAACAAGGCCCGAGGCAAAGAGGAACCTAAAATTTGGACAAGAGGGAGTGGTGAGCCGGCTCAGCTGGTAACGTTTGTGTCACCAACGTTTGTGACAACATGAGTTCAATCAGAGGCACTCACAAGATAGGAGAACAAAAGGACGCCTGGAACTTGTCCTCTGATCCACCAAACACATCGCAAGGCATGTGCTCCCCCCTGCCCCCGTGAATAAATGTCTGTAACAAAACAAAGAATGCCAGCACTGATGACGCACGCCTCGATCTCAGCACTCCGGAGGTGTAAGTAGGTGGATCTCTGCACGTTGGAGGCTAGCCTGGGCTATATGAGGTCTACATAGCCAGGGCTATGGAGAGAGACCCTGCCTCAAAAACAAACGAACAAAACCAACCAGACCCAAAACAAATTTTAAAAATCCAAACTTGGACATCTTCCTTGATAGGCAAACACCTCTCAAACTTTAATTCTTTTTTTCTGTCTTCCTTCCTTCATTTCATGTTTTGAAATAGGATCTCAGTGTAGTCTAGAATGGCTTCAAATTCACTGTGTGGTCGAGGATGACCTTGAACTTGTGACCCTCTTGCCTCCACTTCCTGAGTTCTTCAACTACAGGTGTGCATCATTATGTCTGGTTTCATGTAGTGCTAGGGATAGGAACCGGGGCTTTGTGGGTGTTAGGCAACCGAGTCACACACCCAGCCCGACAAAAATGCTCTCAAATCACACTGTAAACTCTTTAGCAATTAATTCCCTTACCCTGTCAAGCAGAGGAAATGTGATTCCACACAGAATCTTTCTGTACTGTGACCAATGCAATGACACTTTTGTATAGGCTCCACGACTGTGGAGACTATGGCACAGGCACTGATTTGGAAGCCCAGGTTGAGAACTGACAAGTGGCCTCATAGAAAATTAAGGGTCGCTGGGCGCTGATGGCCCATGCCTTTGATGCCAGCACTTGGGAGGCAGAGGCAGGCGAATCTCTGTGAGTTCAAGGCCAGCCTGGTCTAAAGAGCGAGTGCCGGAATAGACTCCAAAGCTAAACAGGAACCCTGTTTAGAAAAAACAAAAGTTTCGGGGTCATAAAAATAAACAGGAAGTGCTTTTGTTGTCATTGTGAAGAGTTTTAGGTCTTGTGGGGGCAACAAGAGGACTCCATCTGGGGCCGGAAAAAATGACTCAGGGGTTAGGAGTACCCACACGGTGTCCCACATCTGCCTGTAATGCGCAACTACAGGGCGTCCATCCGATGCCTTCTGTCCTCCAAGGGCACTCACACAGACACACAGACACACACACACACACACACACACACACACACACACACACACGACACACACACACACACACACACACACACACGGTACACAAACTCACTCAGACACACACACACACACACACACATGCAGGGTACACAAACTCACGCAGGCACACACATACACAAACAAATGTTACCAATACAGAGAACCTGACCTATTCAGACAGCAGCACTTGTTCTCACGTCTATTAATACCGTGTGTAAGATGAACACCAAGGAGAAGTAAACTGGGGAGGCAGACAGGAAGTGCAGGTGCGTGTTAGGCAGACAGTAAGTGCAGGTGCGTGTTAGACAGACAGGAAGTGCAGGTGCGTGTTAGGCAGACAGGAAGTGCAGGTGCGTGTTAGGCAGACAGGAAATGCAGGTGCGTGTTAGGCTGGACAGGGAGGCCACAGAAAAGGTCCCTGAGAAATTGACAAACTGACTTAGTGGAGCCCATTCTATATGGAGAGAGACCTTGCTCAGCAGAGACACAGGGGTGTGGGGGTGGGGAGGTAACTTCGTCCCACCTCAATGAGATGATGGGACAGACTTAGTAGACTTCCTAAGGGAGGCCTTACCGTCTCCGAGGGGCAGATGAGAGCTGGGGGTGGTGGTCGAGGGAGTGGGAGGAGAGGAGGGACGGGGAACTGGATTGGAATGTAAAAAATAATAAAAAAATTAATGAACTTTTTTATTTAAAAAGCCTTGCAAATCAATAAAAATGCCAACAGAAAGAAAATGGCTTAAATGCCTGAAGGCAGGAACAAGTTAGAGATGAAGAAAAGGTGTGTGTGGGGGAGTCTTCTGGCACAGGAGCCGTGCTACAGCGGCTTGAGGTGGGCAGTGCACTCCGTGTGTCTGGGGAACTAACAGAGGCCGGTGTGCTGCCGAGCAGGAGGAAGTCTACGAGCACAGCAGCAGGACACTGGGAAAGCCCTGGGTTCCAGCTCTGGTGTCTCAAGAACAAAACACTCCAATAGGCTGGGCACGATGAGTCACACCTGGAACCCTGAAGCTTGAAGAAGCTGAGGGTGGGACACGGAGATAGCTCAGCGGGCAAAGGTCTCCAGGCCTGATGGCCTGGCGTGATTACTGGGACCCACGTGGTAGGAGAGAACAGACGCCCACAAGTTGCCCCCTGACCTGCACACATGTGCCATAACACATTCATTCTCTCTCTCTCTCTCTCTCTCTCTCTCTCTCTCTCTCTCTCTCTCTCTCTCTCTCTCTCTCTCTCTCTCTCTCTCTCCATCCTCCCCACCCCCTTTCAAAAGAAATGAAGTCGAGACCAATCCGGTTTCTATAGTGAGACCATTGTCTCTAAGCAACACAACACCAAAATCCCAAAGGAAAGTTTCCAACTCCTAAGAGCTGACAAGGACCACCTGCAGGTCAGGAAAGACGCAAAGATAAGGCAAGGCAGCAGGAGATAAGATGCTCGGGGAACTGGAATGCGCCTTCAGGTCCTTTTGTGCAATGGTCTGCCTTGAAGGCTTTGTACAATCACTAATACAATGCTTTGGGCGAAGCCTTCCTAAGCAGAGCTCGCGCCTCCCCGTTCTTGATAGTAGGAAGGGAGAGAAATGACGGTCACTTTATTACTTTATTTGTGTTCAGTTGGTGCTCCCATTCCGTTCTGTGTGCGTTTGAGGGAAAACTGTTGTTTTGAGACATGGTTTCTGTGTAACTGCTGTCCTAGAATTTGCTCTGTAGAGCAGCCTGGTCTCAAACTCACAGAAATCTGCCTTTCAAGGGCTGGAATTAAAGGCCTGCACCACCACTGCAAAATCACAACGAAAATAATAATTTTATGGTTGGGGGTCACCACAACACGAGGAACTGTATTAAAGGGTCACGGCATTAGGAAGGGTGAGGACCACTGCAATAGAAGGGATGATGCGGTTCCTGCCTTCACGTCTTCACTGCCTTCTAAACTCAGTGGTAAATACTGCAACCCCCCCACCCCAGAAAGCGCTCCTCAGTGACCGGGGAAAACAGCAACCCTACAGTGGAAACACCCGGCCCCAGCTGATCCCAAAGCAACGCGTCTAACACGGGGCTATATTGACACGGTAGGCCTACTCCTGATAGGACAGAGACAGCATCAGCACAGTTCCTCTGGCCTAAAGTGCACGACCGTAATTGTGAGGGGATGTGGGACAAATTCAAACGGAAGGACACCCTAGGCACAGGTGGTTTGGCTGGCCACAGACAGCAGTGGGCAGAATGCTGGCCGTGTCACATGAAGACCCAGTCCCACCGTGACCACTGAATAAACTGACTGAGCAAGGCGGCCTATGCTTGCATTCCCAGCACTTGGGAGGCAGAGGAAGGACGGTCAGAAACTCAAGGCAACCCTAGGGGAAACACCGCGTCCGAGGCCAGCTGAGCTGGTTGACTCAACAAAGCAGAAACAGAAAAGCCCACAACGAAATGGCCGGCTTGCATGTGAGAGTCAAGGAAGACAGCAGCCGTGAGGCCCTGCTCTGACCGGAAACCGAAGTCACAGCAACCGAATGCAACGGGGCGCTCAGGATGGAAGACAGCCATTATCGCCATGTCACCGTGGCCGAGTGTGGTTATCGCGTGTCACCGTGGCCGGGTGTGGTCATCGCGTGTCACCGTGGCCGGGTGTGGTCATCGTGTGTCACCGTGGCCGAGTGTGGCCATCGCGTGTCACCGTGGCCGGGTGTGGTCATCGCGTGTCACCGTGGCTGAGTGTGGTGCTTTGAAAGAAAATGCCCCTCCCCCACCAAGGAGTGGCACTATTAGGAGGCGTGGCCTTGTAAGCGTGTCACTGTAGAAGTGGGCTCTGAGGTTTCATTTGCTCAAGCTTCACCCAGTGAGGCTGACATGACTTCCTGCTGACCTCTGGTCAAGGCGTAGCCATCGTGTGATGACAAATGACTGAACCTCTGAAACTGTAAGAGGCCACCCCAACCTCATGTTCCCTTTTTAAGAGCTGCTGAGGTCATGGTGTCCTTTTGCAGCAACAGAAGCCCTAACTAAGACAGATACGGAACTGCGTGAACGTTACTTTTCTCCCCTTTCTTTGGTTTGTGTGTTTTATACACAGGGCTGTGTGTGCACCGAGGCCGAAGAGGGCTTGGGGTGTTCTGATCCATCACTCCTCACCTTATTCCCTTACTCTCATTGGAGCTGGAGCTAGGCTGTAAATTGGGGTTCCGGGACCACATACCCCCCTGGTTTGTTGGTTTGGTTGTTTTATTTTTTTTTTTTTAGTGTTTCAAGACAGGGTTTCTCTGTAGCTTTGGAGCCTGTCTTGGAACTCACTCAGTAGACCAGCCAGGCCTCAAACTCACAGAGATTCGCCTGTCTCTGCCTCCCGAGTGCTGGGATTAAAGGCTCCACCACTGTCCGCCCTCTGTTTTGTTTTTCTTGGCATCCTTCCCCCTTTTAAAGTGGGGGCTGGGATTTGAACTCAGGTTGTCATGTCCGTACACCAACTGAGGCATCTCTGCAGCCCTACTGTTCTTGATGTTTTGTTAGCTCTATTGTAGTTACTGAAGCAAACATTTTTGTTCTTAAGAAACCTAGTGTTCAGAGGGTATTTCTAAATTACTATCAACTTATCTGTAGACCTGGATGGAAAGCATGTGGGAGCTTCCGCTATATCCAAATAAAAAAGTAACATTAAGCAAAGAGGAGTAAAACCAATATGGGAGAGTGGATGGAGGGAGAGAGCCACAGAATGCTAGGGATTCCAGAGACTTCTGCATTTACCCGGGTGAGCTGGCGAGATGGAGAAGCAGCAAGTGAATTTCATTTATTTATTCACTCGCTAACTTATTTGTTTGTGAATAGATAGGTAGGGTTGCACATAACCACACACAAATCTCATCCATTTATCTACTCATCTATGTGTTTATTTACAGATGCGTGGACAGGGCCTCACAGAGCCCAGGCTGGCCTTGGACTGGGTAGCTGAGGATGACATTAAAGCTCCTGTTGGCCGTCGTGTGGACCGCCGCAGGCCCTTGCAGTGTATGATACTAACGGAAATTCTAGCAAGTGATTCCGAGAGCATTCACCTGCTCGGGGCTTGGGGCTCGGCTCCCAGACTGTCCTTAGAAGGGAAGCATACGGGGACTGACTCAGCCACCAGTCCTTTGGCTCCAAGCTCTCCAATCTGCTTCTGAGAATGACTCAGTGCATAATGACAAAACAGGGTATTCACTACTGAAATATTAGCACGGCAGTGGCCGTGGCTGCAGCCTTCAGTCTTTTTACTCATGAGCTCCTTGCTCCGTTAGTAAGATTGCTCTTTTAAAAATGTTACTACATTTTTATTTACTTGCTATTTGTGAGCGAGCGCATGTGTGTGGAAGCCAGAGGCAAACTTGCAGGAATCCTTCTCTCCCTCCACCATGTGGATTTTGGCTGCCAGGCTTGGTGGCAGGCACCCTTACGAGCTGAGCATGAAAGGGCTCTGAATTGAATCCTCAGACCCTCAAAACCAAGCATGTAAACACACACACACACACACTCTGACATGCTACATAGCAGTACATATGTCAGCAGTCTTTCTGTATGACCTTTGGCACTTTCTCAAGCGACTCAGTGTATATAATACCTAATACCTTCCTGTATCTTTATATTTTTGAGACAAGGCCTTGCTGTGTAGTCCAGGCTGGCTTGACCATCTGAGTGCCCTGCCTCCGGCTTCCCAGGTACTGGGATTACAGCAGGCGTATGCTCCCACACCTAACGCATGCATCACATTTACTTCCTGAATGAGGAGGAGGAGATGGTCCTGGAGTGAGGAGATGTACAGACGGACTGCCCAGCTTCTCACAGACCATTCGCCGCTCACTTAGCAAATTCTCCTTGTGCACAGGGACATGCACTGTGAATCCTTATGAACAAAGCAGATTTTCTTTTTTCTTTGCTCAGCACCCCGGGAAGAGAGTGGTGAAAGACAGGAAAGCTGGAGGGGATAGGCAGTGCGGGGGTCAGCACAATCGTCCCCATGCAGTGAGATCATGGTAATCAAATACCATAGGAGAGGTGGCTCAGTGGTTAAGCGCACAGGTGCTTTTGCAAGGGACTTGGGTTCGGTTCCCAGGGCCCACATGGTGGCTCACAACCAACCATCTGTAGCTCAGTTTCCAGGGCAGTGGCTCTCCGTCTTCCTAATGCTGCAACCCTTTAACACACTTCCTCATGTCGGGGTGACCCCAAAGCATAAAATCATTTCCTTGCAATGTAAACATCTGTGTTTTCTTTTCTTTCTTTCTTTTCTTCTCTTCCTCATCCTCCTTTTTGGTTTTTCAAGACAGGGTTTCTCTGTGTAACAATCCTGGTTGTCTTGGGACTCGTTTTGTAGACCAGGCTGACCTCGAACTCACTGAGATGGGCCAGCCTCTGCCAGGCAAGTTTTGGGTTTTCCAATGGTCTTGGGTGACTCCTGTGAAAGGGCCATTTGATCCCAAAGGGGGTGTGACTCACTGGCTGAGACCCACTGCTTTAGTGGATCCGACCCCCTCTTACGTCTCCCTCAGCACCCAGCACGTACGTGGTGCACGGCAGGCAGGCAGGCAGGGAAGCACTCATGCACATAAAATAAAACCTTCATAACAAACCAAAGCAGAAAAAGCAAACAGCAGCAGAGGTGATTTTCCTGTTTGTTGCCCCCAGCTTGCTTTAAAGGTGTGAATGAAAATAATAGTCCCGCTCAGCCCCGCCCCCGCTCATCACAGCCCGGTTACGACTTGTTTGGACACCCATGCCTGACAGATTCCACATGACTCACCAAATCTCTGCAAGTATGTAGCCTTATTTTCTTCATTGGCCCTTCTCCCTGGGCAAACGTCTTCAAATATTTTACTTCTGATCTAAGCTAAATTTTCATAATCTAGAGTGTTTCATTTCTCTAATTAAAAAAGAAAAGAAAAAACAATGCCCCAACTTCCGTGGCTTCGATCTAAGCAGTTTCGGGTTCGGCTCACACCCTCTGGCTTGACAAGGAGTCATGGTCACATAGTAGGGATGTTGGGAGCCTCTTTCCCTGCCTCCTGTCTTTGATTTGCAATTATGGGAATGATTCTCAACTCTGGCTGCCCCTATGAGTCGCCCTGGGGAGCTTAAAAACTGAAGATACCAGCCCCACCCCAGCCCAATTAAATCATATCCCTGGGGGATTAAGATGTTAGATTCTATGGGCTCATTATCTCTATTACCTTCGCAATCTGTCCATTTGTTTTGGCACCTAATTCAGGCCCTCATTACCTCTTAGTTCTGCTAATTAAACGGGATGTTAATTGTTCATTCCCTCTCTTAATTTCTTAACAATAGCGATGTCGGCAGTAGTGGTGGCGACGATGGTGTAGCGTGGTCATGGTTTGGAAAGCTAACCGTTAGTGAAGAGTTACTTTGTGCTGGGCACAATGCTGAACTCATTACAACACACTGCCTCGTTTCGGTACCACTCTATGACATCAGCGCTCCTCTAATCCCCATTTAATAGATGAGGAAACTGAGGCAAAGACAGATGAGGTAATTGGCCTGAAGTGAGAAGGAAGCAGCGCCAGGGTCTAAGTCTGCAGTGTTTCGCGGTCCCCTCCCTCGGGGGTCTGGATGAGTTGCTGGACTCCAGTTCATCTTAAGGGCTTTGCCCTTGGGTGCCTTAACCTTCTTTTTTAAACATTCAGGTTTTAATTTTTACTTCCATTTATTACTTCTTTCCAGTTTATTTCAGGATCTCCCTTTGTAGCCCTGGCTGGCCTTAAACTTGCTATGTAGACCAGGCTGGCCTAAAATTTATAGAGATCTGCGTGTTTACGCCCAGTCCATCCAGGTTTTTAAAAATTGCGTTTTTCCTCTCTCCCTCTCTCTTCTCTCTGCTTCGCTTGTGGAGGCTGCAGGTTGACTTGCAGGGTCAGTTCTCCTCCGCTAAGTAGGTCCTGGCAGTCAAACTCAAGCCATCAGCCATGGGCGACAAGCACCTGTATCGGCAGGGCCATCCTTCTGGCTTCCTTGTGACTGAGTTCTGCGTATGCTTTGCAATATTAGAATACTGAGTATGATGATATGGAATCTACTGGGAAAATTATCCAGTTCGCCATCTACAAAGCGGTATGTCCCAACAGGCCATGCTTCTCTGCTCTCAGACAAAATAAGTGCTGTCTGCTTCCCTCCTGTGCTGTGATAGGCTATCCAGACACTCATCTGCAGAGGATAGATGATTGGCAGCTGCAACTGCAAGACGCCCCCTGAGTCTAGGGAATGTCAGGCCCTTTTCTGTCACCCCGAGAAGGCCATGAGCAGCTGGTTTATTTGAGGGAGAGGGACTAGAAAGAAAAAGGCCAAGAGCCAGTATGGAGTATGACTATGTTAGTGTCCTGGAACCAAGGAGGTGAGGTGGGAGTGGCCGGCACTGTCAAAAGTCACCTGGTCACGTCGGGGGAGGTGCCTAGAGAGCAAGGAGCTGAGCTGTCAGAGCGGAGCCAGGCTGCACGGGTACACAGGGAGGGTGTGACAACACAAGAGTCAGAAGGCAAGTGGGACATCCGGAAACGCGTGTTAGATTAGAAAGGGAAATCACGTCCCTAAAAAGCAACCTGTGGAAAGATAAGTCTCTGGACAGGAGAGAGGGTAGCAAGCCCCTACATTCTGGGGTCTGCTGCAGGGGGCTCCAGGGTGCCACAGAATGGGCCAGGGTAAGCAGAGAGGGAGCCACAGAAAGAAAGCTGAACGCATCAGGATTGAAGGGCGTCTGTCACTGTGTCGACTGATCCCCACCACTAGAGGGCACCTGTACCTCATGCTCACTCCCAGATAGGACCTGCAGGACCAGAACAACCACAAGGGCCCATTCATGACACAACGGTTCAGGGCTTTGGTGACAAGATACAGAACCGGCCACTAGGTCCTTGCATGTTGTAGGACAGCCTACCCTGGGTGGCTGGTTCTGCCCTACATGGCTATTCCTGTACCACCTCCTGCCAGATGGCTGTGGCACTCATCTGAGAGCCACACATGACATCACGTTGTAAACCACCACTCTAAGCTGGTCCTGTGATTGCTGGAAACCACACAAGTCCACCGCACCTCTATTTATGGTCTGTGTATATCTTCTTCCTCACAGCTACCCCCTAAGCTTTTAATGAGCAAGGATTATCAGTCTATCTTAAAATGTCCTGTGTGAGAAAATAATATGTCTGGGATTTGCTGTAAGATAAGAGTGGCTGGAGGGGAGGGTGAGTGATGCCAATACGGGAGTTCACCATACATGATATACTCTGCTTCCACAGAAAGTTTCAAAATTCGCTAAGGGTTCCTCAGGCTTTATAGCTAGCATGGCTGGCAGTGAGGAAGCCCTAGTCTCCCGTCTGTAAAATGGACAGCTTGAGACAGGTAACGGTCGTCTATGACTCTGAGACTCACTGAACAGGACGGTCACCAGATAGCGTGGCAGGCAACCACTTAGAGCCTTAGCTGCTTCCTGGAAGGTGGAAAGCAATGGTTCTATTCCAGCATCATTTTTTTTTAATGTGCTTTGGACTTCAGTCCTGTGTCAGGAGGAGGGGAGGGGCCCTGCGGGACCCCACTGTTCTTGTCTCCCAGGACTGGCTCCCCAGTCCCTCGAAGGCCAATATTACCACAGCTGTGCCGAGGGGCCACTGTCCATGTTTGAATGGAAGCGTCCCTGAAAACAGCTGGTGGAGGACAGTCTCTCTAACGACAGCCTTGCAGCTATGGGGAGAAGAGGAGGTGTTCTGAAATGAGCGCCAACTGCACAGAAAGGACTCCTTGTTCGTAGGAAGTGGAGAAGGATTTGAAGCAGGTGTCCAGGAAGAAGTGGGGTTAATGGTCAGGGCCACGTGTCTTCAATCAAGCATTCCAGGTGGCTCGGGCCTACGCACTGAGGTGGACAGAGAGGTGAGGCTGTCTAAGACATAACCTCTGTGTTAACCCCTGACTGTGCCCACACAGTGTGAGGGTTAATCTTCACTGTCAATTTGCCTGGATTTACAATCACCATGGAAACGCCCTCCAGGTGTGTCTGTGAGAGCGTTTCCAGAAAGATTTAACCGAGGAGGGAAGACTCACCCGGAATGTGGGAGGCACCGTCCATCGAGCAGGATCCCCAGACTGAACAGAAGGAGAACGTGAGCTGAGCACCAGCATCCAGCACTCTCTGCTCCCTGACAGCGGATGCTGAGGATGCTGAGTAACCGCCCCTCATACTCCTGCTTCCCCACCAGATAGCCACTCCCGCCAAACTGTGAGCCAGCTATCTCAGCAAGGCTAGAAAAGTAAGACACCACACCGGGGAGAGAGACTTAGGAAGCTTCTGCGGGAGCAGGGGCCCGGCTGGCAAGACAGACTCACCAAGTGTGCCGGAGACGGCGACCTTGTGTCCTTGACCGTAGCACTGGCGGGGACATCGAGGAGGGGCCATTTCATCTGCAGGTACTGCACAGGGAACAGAAAACATGAAGCAGGTTGAGAGGACGTCTCTCAAGCACCAAGACAAGCATAGAAAGGGCTGGCAGGGAGGTCACCACCTATGCGCAAGGCCCAAGCTACAAGCCCACAGGTTATAGGTGTGCACTACCACAGCCAGCATCTACTAACACTCATGGACGCCGACCTTTCACTGGTGTCTCTTAACCTGGCACCCCACCATCTGCCATGCATTATTGGGGGACGGGAGGAATCTTTCCAGACCCATGTGCATGCACATTCATGCACACATGCTCTTTAGAGGGGGAACCTTCCCTTAACATGGGTATGGCACAGCTGACAGGAGACAGTCGTCTATGGGAAGTGGGGGACCCTGGGCTCTGAGCACAGCATTCATGGGTATAGATCTCACTCAACCAATGTAGGTTGGGACCCAAGACAAACGACTTAACAGTTTGGAGTCTTGTTTTGTCACCTGTGGGGCATGCTATCACGACTAACTTTACAGACAGTTAGCAGGACCAGGATCACGTCGGGGACTGAACGCTGTCTTGCACGTGGGAGATGTTTGACAAATGGCAGCTATTATGTTCACAAGCAAACCATTAGTCTTTGCCAGGAGCAAAAGCAAGCAATGTTGTCCTAGAGTCAACACTGACAAGGTGCTTCTGGGCACCCGACCAGCCACGCAGCAGCTGTGCAGAGTTCTTCAGACTAGTTTGGGAACTAGAGTTCTGCAAGGAAGGGGAGGCTCTGAAGGCTGTTCAGGAGCTCTTAAGTCAGCATTGTTCTTGGATTTCACGGGGGAGGAAGGCGGGAAAGAATTGGGTAGGGGCCGAGTTTTCAGAAAGGCATCTACAAGGCTTATGGATATAGCTCAGGCTGGCAAAGTGCTTTTCAGCATACATGAGGCCCTGGGCTTGCTCCTCAATACACAGACTGACAGTGGAAATGCATGCCTGCAACCCCAGCTCAGGGAGTTGGAGCCAGGAGGACCAGATGTCCAAGGGCATCACCTAAGAAAGTGTGGAGCCAGACACTGTCTCAAGAAAATAAGCAAATAGGGCTGGGAAACGGCTCAGCAGGTAAAGGCATTGAGACACACACACACACACTTCACACACACACTCACACACACACGAGCATGCATTTATAACTCCAGCATTCCTGCTGTGGAAACGGCTCAGCAGGTAAAGGCATTGAGACACACACACACACACACACACACACACACACACACACACACCGCATGCATTTATAACTCCAGCATTCCTGCTGTGATATGGGAGGCAACAGAGAGAATTTCCTGGAAGTTTGAAGGGTCAGCCAGCCCACAGTCCTCAGTGCAGCAACAGAAACAAGAAAGATTCTGCCCCAGCAAGTGGATGGTGAGAACCCACTCCTGAAAAAATTAAAACAAACCAAAGAACCCAGCCCTGGCAGCAGGAGGGGCCCCAGCCTAGGCTTTTGGGTGAGTCAGTAGCTGTAAGCATAGACTAAAGCTATAGGCCAGCTGCATCAAAACTTGAGCCTAGGATTTTTGTTATTGCCTTTTAGTTTAAGACCCATTCCTTTCATTATTCTATGACCAGGAACATATTTCCTGTATGTGGGAAAGCGCGGGGCTGACCTCAGAGCAGAGTCTTCCTCAACCACACACTATTCACTGAGATAAGCCAGGGCTGTCCAGACTAGCTAACTAGCTTGTTCCTGGGCCCACCTTCCGAGTCGTGCAGTCATAGGTGGGCCATCTATGCTTACCTGTTCTTTACATGGGTGCCAGGGATCTGAACTCTGGTCCTTAATGCCCGCATGGCAAACATTTCATCCAGTGGGATGCCCTCAGCCCATCACCACTGTCCCAGCCTCCAGCACTCCTCCGTTCTGATGGGCTTTCCCAGTCTTCTCCCACCCCCACCCCCACCCCCAGAAGCTGAATGGAAGTAAGGACACGGATGTTCTATGGTGGTGGCTTGAGTAGCAAACACCTTCCAGTTTACAAAACTGAACCTCAGTAAGAAACATCTGATACTAAAGGGAAATGCCTTGCTATGTCACCCTAACATGAACTGCGACTGGGATTGTCAACATCCATCAGGTCTGCCACGGTCTGGTTTCCCACTGCGCCATAAAAACACACGAGCTTGTTGGTTGTCCCAGAGATAGCTTTAAATCTTTCTGGGGTGGGTCAAAACAACCTGAATTTTGACTTGGGGCAATGTTTGGGTGGCCTTTTGGGTTGTCACACACAGCTGGCTTTGTTGTTCCCCGCTGGCACTAAGGGCTGGCTGACACACTGAGAAGTGCCAGTCTGTCGTGGAGGGCACTGTCCTCACACAGCGGCCTCAGCAGGCCCCCAACCTCTCCTGACAGTCAGTCAGGCATGAAGAGATGTCTCAGCCGTTCAGACCATGTGCTGCTCTCGCAGAAGACCCAAGTGCAGACCCAGACACCCACATGGCAGCTTGTGACTGCCGGCAACTCGGATCTAGGGGATCTGATGCCCTCTTCTGTCCTACACACACACACACACACACACACCACACACTCATAGACATTAAGAACAGAAACGTTGCAGACTTTCCCAGATGTGCCCAGGGCGGGGCAGGGGCCGGGCTGCCTGCTGTGGGGATCCCTCTATTCTGCAGTCACTAAATGTTTACGAGGGCTCATCTCACTTGCCAGTGAGGACGTGGAGGTCTGTATGTGAAGTCATTACCACACATGCATTCCCGGTAAAGAGTTTCCCATCACCACACACTGACAGGGTAAGAGCTCTGACTTTATCTGACTATATCCGTCTCGGGCTTCCAGCGCCTCAGTGCCCCACGCAGGGGTCACAGGCATGGGCCATTATGCCAGCTCACATGCTAACTTCAACTGAGACCGAGAAGCCTAGCCCACGCCTGGGGAAAGAGGGCGGAGACCAGTTTTGGAAGGGAGTACTACATTAGTTCTCTGTTTTTCAACTTCAATTGTTTTCCTTGTATGTGGTGTACACGTGTGCCTCTACGGATGTGCATGCATGTGTGTGCTAGTGTCCTGCACGGTCAGTCTCCGGATATCAGGCACCTTCGATCACTCTTCACCTAATGTATTTATTGAGGTCGGCGCTCACAACTGAACCCAGAGCTTGCTGGATCCCATCTCTGCCTCCTAAAGGCTGGGGTTACAGCTGGGCCACTACGCAGGCACAGCTTTTGCATGGATGCCGGGATTCCAAGCCCTGGCTCTCACACTTGGGTACCGCGTGTTTTAAGCCTGAGCCATCTATCTCCCTGGTCTCCTTTCCAGGATTTTGAAGACAGTCGTGGGTATGGTGCATGGCTGAACTTTAAGGCTCACTGAAGAGCAGAGGGACTTAGAAAGCCTCCAGATCCGGCACAGGGAACTCTAAAATGCCCCCTATGAATCGGGGCAACACGAGGCAAGAGCACTGTAGTGCCCACATCAGCACCAGGAACACGCAGGCACCTGCATAGTTCTGAATGCCCAGATCACGACCAGTGGAAAGAACGCTCTTTTTAAAAAAAAGGGTTACTTAGTTTGTGTCTCTGTGTGTTGTGCACATGTGTGTGGGTGTGCCCCAGCAGTCAGGGTGTTGGTCCCTTGGGGCTGCAATTACATGTGGTTGTGTGAGCCATGGTCCGTGGGCGCTGGAAGTAAACTCACGTCCTGTGCAAGAGACGTACCCACTGAACACTGAGACGTCTCTCCAGCGCCAAGAAAGCGCTTTGCTGGCGGTGTTTCCCATGAGAGGTCGGCCCCGCAATTATCCTGGGGGTCACTGCACATGGGTGGAGCATGTCTGTGAGGATTAAGTGACGTGTAGCTGAGCTTAGGCTCTGGGCACAATAATGGTGTGTGGACAAATTAAAACAGGTTTCACCAAGCCCTATCTAAGCTCTATTCAACAAAGCTGCCTGAGGCTCAAGCTTATGACTAGTGTATCACAGCTGGGCATGAGTGTAGCTGATGTGCTCACAGCCTGGTTGTCTACCCCCCCCCCCCATGGCCATTGAAAAGGCAAAGCTCCGGGTTTTCAAAACATCAATGCAACTGTTGGACTGAGCAACTACTCTAGAGAGCTGTCTATGACAAAAGGACCTCTTCAAAATGCAGCAACAGGAAGGACCACACCATGCCCCCCTCGTCACCCTGCACACACTGCTTCAATCTGCTACCATGTTTCCCGACACCTATGAAGGGCCTAGACTGAGTTCCCTTTGTCACAGAACCTTGGAAACTGCTGGGGCCCTAGCCTTCTGCTGTTCTGGTTTATGGTTAAGTACAGTGAGTCTGTGGTTTAGAATGGACCTTTTTTTAGGGGGGGGCGCACATCAAGTAGTTTCAGTAGGTAATGTCCCTTGTCACCAAGCCTGACAACTTAAGAGTTTGATCCCTGAGACCTTCATGGTGGAAGGACAGAACTGATTCCTGAAAGCTGTCCTCTGACCTCCACACACATGCTCTGACAATCTCCCACCCGCACGCCAGACTCATATAAATAAATAAATAAAAGTTTTGTGTTTACTTTTACGTGTGCATGTGTGAATGGGTGTGTATACACACGTGTGTGCGCACCCGTGCATACAGGCCAGAGGATGGCCGGTATCTTACCCTCTTAGTCTCTAGAGACAGGATTGCTTACTACCCTAGAGCTAGATTAGCAACCAACAAGCCCCGGGGTCCCCTACCTCAGCACACCACAGCACTCAGGCCACCGAGGCCCATGAAGCCACACTCAACTTAAATTTTTAAAAATGTTCTTATTTATCAGCCGGGTGGTGGTAACACACACCTTTAATTCCAGTACTCAGGAGGCAGAGGCCGGCGGATCTCTTCGTGAGTTTCAGGCCAGCCTGATCTACAGGGCAACAAAGGCTACACAGAGAGACCGGGTCTCAAAAACAACAACAAAAACAAAAAACATAACAAATTTATTTATCATCAGTGTATGTGTGTGTGTTTGTATGTGTGGTGTGTGTATGTGTGTGTGTGTGTGTATGTGTGTGTGTGTGTGTATGTGTGTGTGTGTATGTGTGGTGTGTGCATGTGTGTGTATGTGTGGTATGTGTGGTGTGTGTATGTGTGTGTATGTGTGGTGTGTGTGCATGTGTGTGTGTGCATGTGTGGTGTGTGTGTGGTGTGTGCGTGTGTGTATATGTGTGGTGTGTGTGTGGTGTGTGTGTGTGTGTGTGTGGTGTGTATGTGTGGTGTGTGCATGTGTGTGTATGTGTATGTGTGGTGTGTATGTGTGGTGTGTGCATGTGTGTGTATGTGTATGTGTGGTGTGTGTGTGCGTGTGTGTATGTGTGGTGTGTATGTGTGGTGTGTATGTGTGGTGTGTGCATGTGTGTGTATGTGTATGTGTGGCGTGTGTGCGTGCGTGTGCATGTGTGTGTGTGTGTTGTGTGGTGTGTGTGTGTCTGTGTGTGCCACATGTGGAAGCCAGAGGTCAACTCTGTGGAGTGGGTTCCCTTATTGCACCCTATGTGGGCTCTGGCCTTGGTCCCAGGCTTGCAAGCGCCTCCGCACTGAGCCATCGCCCCAGACACCAGGTGTTTTGTTGCTGTTAATGTGGATGCTGCTGATTTGAACTCTCCTCCTCATGGCTGTGCAGCAAGCTCGCTTAACGACAGAGCTATCTCCCCAGCCCTGGCAAACATCTTCACCTTGTTAACATTGTTCTCATTGGAACAGACGTTGAACTCACTCAGCATCCACCAAAAACAGTCATGGGGTTTCTGATTTGACTCATTCCTGAGATGAATCCACAGTAACTGATTTTCCTACCTGGGAGCACTTCTGCATTCCCCGGGCAAACCCTCAGAGGCTACGGGTTTGCATTTTCTTGTACTTTTCTGTGGAATGCTGACCTGGGTGCCACATTCCTAAGTAAAGGCGGACAAAAGTCGTTTTCCCCTGGGTGATATTTCTAACAAGTGTTGCTCTGGATGTTGCTCTTTTCCTTAGTGTTCTGCTGTCTCTTTTTTTGGTTCCCAGTCCTTCCCAGAGTCCTTGTTGGGCTAAGTGCTCGGCCAGGTGGGCTGTTTCCGCTCGACTTGGGCCTGGGGAAGGGTCCCTCTGAAGGATGTTCCCCAGAGGCTAGAGCCTGTTTTCCTGCAGAGGGGCGGAGACCTGTCCCACACAATCCCCACTCTGCTCTGAGACCCTGCAGCAGATTAATTGCAGCTGTGCCCTGGAATTTCCCCAACACACAAATCTTCGTGATGTAAAACAGCTGGGAGGAAATCCCAGCATGCCCTGGACAGAGGCAGAGCTGCCAATGAGCTATGGAGATTAACCCTCAGGCTCCCAGAAAGTAGCCAGGGCCCCTACGCCAGGCAGACCCACCCTTCTCTCCCCCAACGCCCCATGTGCACAGAACTCGCTGGTATGCCCAGTCTCTGTTGGAATCTCTCTGAGAAAACCCTTTCTCTAGGGCTGAGCACCAGAGGAAAATCAAGGTTTCTTGTCACAGAAGGAACCCACAGTAAGGCTCCCAAGTGGGTAGCAAAGGAAGCACTCATTCCCCGAACTATGGCTGCTGGAAGCCCTCCACTTCTGTGGACACGGGCAGAGGACAGAGTCTGTCCCAGCTTTCCGGGTGAGAGCAGCCCTGCGAGCCTCTCTGGTCCCCACCAGTAACAGTGACTCCTGTAACCTTAAACTAGGGCTCTCTTGAGTAAAGTCCAAGGATTGCTAAGGCTGCCTCAAAGGATACCACAGATGCTGTCACTAGGAGAAAGACGGAGGGACCCCCCCCTGCACACCAGATATGGCTCCAAGCACAGTGAGGTAGCTCAAAACACAGGGTCTCACTATGTAGCCTAGGTTTGTCTCCAACTCAGAATAACGCACGTGGCTCAGTCTCTTGAGGACTGGTGTTGGTATTACAGGTATGCTCTGCCACACCCAACCCTGCCTCCTCCGAGTGAGTGTGTGCGTGCGTGCGTGCGTGCGTGCGTGTGTGCACGCTGGATGCTGTTTTCAGGAGCACACGGCCTTGACTTTTGAGACATGGGTCCTCCCTGAGACTTGGAGCTGGTCTACTGAGCCAGTGTTCTGACTGGTGAGCCCCTGAGACCCATCTGTCTCTGCTCTTCCCCAGTTAATATATCCGCCAGTCACCAAGCTAAGCCTCGTGGGTTCTGAAGCCTGGCCCTCATGCTTGCATGGTAAACACGGCCCCCAGCGAAGAGCTGCCTCCCCAGCCCTTCCTCTTCGTTTTAAAGGCAGTTGTCCACGTAAAGTGCAACATTTAGATAATGTGGAACAAGGAATAATTCCTCCACAGTGGATGATCAAACCGCCCCTCATCAAACCACTGTACCTGTACTACCTACAAAACATCAACAGTCAGTCTGGCCCTGGCTAAGACTCCATCCACACAGGTTATATTCAGTGGTTCTGGGATAAAATCAACAAGCCAGCCAACCTTCACTATCTGTAACTTCTTGCTGGGAATTGAGTGTCCTGTTTTGTTCTGCTGGTCCCCCAATCTATTGCATCTTTTACCTGTGAGAAACGAACTTTGCTCAAACCCCAGACCCAAGGCTACATCCAACAACCCAGCTACCCCCACTGGCCCAGGTGAGCTTGGAATGTCCCTAGAACTCACAATGTGGAATGGGTATTGTTTGAAGACTGTCTTCCGGCCCCTCATGGGTCATGCTTGTTCAGTTATGTGTGTCACGTCTGCAACAGAGGGAGACATGTGGGCTCACAGTCACAGGGCTGTTTCAGTTCATCATGGGTGGGGAAGGTATGACAGAGTCCTGGGCAGCAGGAGGTACTGGACCCACAAGGCCACCCTAGGTGATAGACCTCTACCAGGTAGATGCCACATCACAAAGGTCCCTTGGCCACCAGCTGGGGCCTAAGGGTTCAAATGCACGAGTCTGTGGGGAGACATTTCAATCGTAAAATACTGAAATCCTAACCCACTCCATCCTGACAATTGTGCTGAGTCCACTTGTCAACCCAACAGACTGGGGTGACCAGTCTGTTGCAGTACCCTTTGAAGAAATGGTTTGTATGCAAGGAAGTCTGTTTCCCCTTTTTCTGAGGGGTGGGGTTGGGGGTGAGGGAGACAGTGTCTCACTTTGTTCCCCAGCTGCTGCCATTAAACGTATGCACCACTATTGTTCAATTCACTTTTGAGCACTTGACCTTTGCTACTCAATGACTGGTTTCGTACTGCTAGGATTTGGAGGGACAGCATGGAGTCTATTTACCCAACCCTGCTGATTCCTAGAAGTCTGCTTAAGACCCTTTATCTAATCAGGGGTCCTGGCTCACACCTGTAATCCAGCCCTCCCCCAGCCCCTCCCCCCAGGGTCTGGGAGAATGGTCCTTTATCTGGCATACACAGATTATGGTTAAAAATGTACCAACTCTGGGAGCTGGAGAGATGCCTCCGTGGTTAAAAACACTTGCTGTGTTTGCGGAAGACCTGTGTTCAGTTCCTAGGACCCACATGGTGGCTCACAGCCACTTAGAACTCCAGTTCCAGGAGAGCCTCACCCCTCTCTGACCTCATGTATGCAAATACATTCAGTGTGTAAGTCCCTTGGGATCTACAATAAGCTACTTCTGTAGTCGATACAATAGATAATTTTCCGTGGAAAAGTTGCTTTTTAAAAAAATAAAATAAAATCACACTTTGGGGCTGGAGAGATGGCTCAGTGGAGAGTGAGCTTGCTGTCTTTCCAGAGGACCCCGGTTTGGATGTCAGCACACGTGTCACCTGTAACTCCAACTCCAGGGCATCCTGCCCTTCTCCGGGCCGAATGAACAACACACATGCACACTGGCCGGTAGGGCTCAGTTTCCCAGTAAAATCGGGCACGCTCCATCTTGTCCCAAGTGACCTACAGTTATTTGTGTCCCCTGTTGCAGACGATCTTACGCTTTCTCCTACCACAACTTGAGCTAAGGTTTGATTTAGAAAGCTGCTCTCTAGGGGAAAAGAGGGCGCTGCAGAGGCCCAGGCCTCCACCTCACCTCTGCGAACTCAGTCACCTCACCTACAAACCAGCAGTGTTTTACTCTACCAATCAAAAGACAAGACCTGGGCCAGATGGCCTCCTGGAAGAGGAAAAAACCGCTGTTTGCCTAAAAACAAAGGCATGTCAAGGTGCTCGGTAAATCAGGTGTGCCGGATGAACGCCACTTACAAGCGGACCCGGGGGAAGCTTACTTCTCAGGACAAAAGAGTGTTCTCGCCTACAGAGATCAACCACTGGGCTGGTGGTGCAATCGCTCCAGCGGGGCTGATGAGGGTGGGACCAGACGGGCAGGGAAACAACTCATAACGCAGGGCAGCCACGGTGGACCAACAGATCGCTGGGCATTTAAGAAAATGTAGGAAGTGGACTGGTGAGATGGCTCTGCCGGTAGAAGTGTCCACTCTGAGCCCGATGACTTGAGTTAGGCATCAGGAATCTGTGTGGTAGGGGGTGGAAATATGCCCCAAGGTGTCCTTGACCTCCACGTGCTTTGTGGGGAAGAGCTCCCATTCAGTGGTGCCCCAGTAACTTACTGCTGCTTCTAAGCAAAAACTGAAGTCCAACACCAAAGTCAGCCGTGTAGCATCTGTGGGATGTGTGGTGTGAACACCCCCACCGCAGCTGGTTTGGAGGGACCGTAGTGAGTCTCTGTAAGCAGCGGGAAAAGATGCTAATAGTTGGCCACTGCTGGTAGGCAGGGGTGGAAAGCCCTTTGGCCTGTTCTGACCTGGAGCATTATTGACTCCACTCATAGCTGGCTGGAAAGCTGTACGTGTGGTACCTGGTGACTGGGCCTCAGGTAGTCATGGAGACCTGAACACGTGACCAGGCACATCTCGCTGTAGCTGCATCCTCCTCTGAGCACCAGGCGTGGACGCTCTGATTGCCTAGACCAAGGGCACCCTTGGAGCAAAGCCCATTGGGTGCAGTGGACGCAGTATGGAGGGCTCCAAGAACCCAAGTTCAAGACCACTGTTAAATTCTGAGACCCTATTCCAAAGTGAATGAATGAATCTACCAACCCAAGCCAACGTTGAGCCTGCTCCCGTTTCCTCTCCTGCGCCCTCATTTCTGTAGCCTACGGATCTCTGGGTGTAACCCGCCTTTGCCTGGCTTTGACCGGGGCTTCTGGACCAGAGCACTGGGCGCTTGACCACGAATGTGCAATAGAGAAGCACACAGTGTCGGCCTTCCTCTGCCTATGCCGACCGCCCCTCGCGCCACATCTCCCTGTGGGCCACACTCTGTCACCGTGGGCTCCTGTTTTCCTCACGTTGAGGACCACTGCCTTGGCCCCTGGGTGTAGAGCCTATCCGTGGGCTCCTGCCCTGCACGCACGGCCCCCGCCACCCCTCTAGCCACACGGGAGGGAACTGGGTCCCCGTGTGCTCTTGCCCAGGGGCCTGGCTGAGGCTGACAGCTAAGTCACTGTGTTCTTGCTCCTTTCCTGCAGCGAACACCCTGTCTTGATGAGCACGCACCGCTTGACCGCTGTGTGAAAACAGGGGTCCCAGGACATACTTCTAGTTGAGAGGGGAATGGTTAGAACCATGTATGTGTGTGTAGACTCAGGAAGGCTGCCGAGAAGTTCATTTCTCCACTTCCATCCACACGGGGCATTAAATGTTCTGACCTTTGCCAAACGGTAGGCAAAGTCAGCGGAGTTTGCTGCTCTCGGTACAGCGCGCGAGGCTGGGGCTTGCACTGCACAGGCGGCATTTTGAAGGACAGACACAGGGCTTGACAGTCTGAGAGAAGAGTGAGGGGCAGTGTGGGGCCACATCGGGCGGACTCCTCAGGAGGGGTCTGCGCGGCTCCCTCACTGGCTGACCCTCACTTAGGGAGAAGAGGGCTCGGACTGTGGGGCATGTGAGAGGAAGAACAGGGCGAGAGAAAGGGGGGAGGGGCAGGGGAGGAGGAGGGATAGAAGGAGAGGAGTTGGAGGTGAGGGAGGAAAAGAAGAGGATGAAGAAATACGGAAGAGCCAGGAGGAGAGAGGAAAATGGAGAGGAGGCGGCAGCAGAGGAGAGAGGGATTTACAGGGCAGCACCTCCCTGGACCCTCCAGGTGGCTCCTGCGCTCCGGGCCGGCCTCCCTCCACCGCTGCGTAGACGCTGCAGCTGTGCAGACATTCTGCACCTCTGCAAGGCCTTGGATGGCTTTACAGCCCTAATGAAGGCTAGCAGGGCAGCTCCCTGGGCCCTGCTCACCAGGCAGCTCTGGGGAGACACACCTCCCGCCGGAAGTGCCCCGCCCTCCGCCCCCTGCCGGAGCCTGCAGGTTCTGAATGCCTTCTGCTCCACTTACTGACCTAACTAAATGCCCGGGACAAAATGCTCAGGAGAAAAGCCTGAACAAAAGCTGAGCGGACGCTCACTAAAATGCCACCACAGAGTTTTCAGCAGCTCAGGCAATTTGTTTTGTCTTTACGTTGCTTCAGCTACTTTCTCCCCCCTTAAACAATGACCACGTGTTACACAGTCGCAGCAGGAAATAAAGCTATAAAAAGTAATCTTTGTCTAATAATTTTCACCCCCAGATCTGTGCCCTCAGCTTGCTCAATCAGAAACCTCAAAATCTACTTTAGCACATCATACTGATTCTCTCTGGCAGCAGACACCTCCCACTGGGTTCTGGACACTTCTGGAAGCATGTGTGCCCTGTCTGCAGCATTGCCTGACTATGAAGAACCTTGCGGTGACAACCTGCTTCTGCTGTTGGCTGTTTTTGTATTTTCCCTTTAAAAGTTGAATTTGAATTATGTGCATGCATGTGAGTGTGTGTGTGAGTGCGCGCCCGTGTGCGTATGTGTGTGTGCGTGTGAGCATGTGAGTGTATGAGTGTGTGTGCATGTGAGCAAGTGAGCGTATGAGTGTGTGATGTGTGAGCGTGTGAGTGTGTATGAGTGTACGTGTATGTGATTGTGTGTATGTGAGTATGTGTGAGTGTTCCCGTGTGCATGTGTGTGAGTGTATTGTGCGCGTGAGTGTGTGTGTTTGTGCGTGTATGAGTGTGCGTGTGTGTGCACGTATGTATGTATGCATGTATGTATGTGCCCGCAGACACAGGTACCTGCATTGATCAGAGAGGGACACTGGGCCTCTGGCGCTGGAGGTACAGGATGTTGCAGTTGCCTGGTGCAGGTGCTGGGAACTGAACTTGGGTCCCTCTGCACACGTAGTGATTCGCTTAATCCCTGGGCCATCTCTTCAGTCTCTTTTCTGGTTTTATTTTTTCAAATTTGCTATTAGCTGCAGATTGCCTGAGTTCCCAAACCTCTTTTCTCTCCCTCCCAGGGATTGCAAACATGTGCAGTCAGGCCTGGTTTATGTGGTACTGGGGATTGAACCCAGGATGGTGTGTGTGTGTGTGTGTGTGTGTGTGTGTGTGTGTGTGTGTGTGTGTGTGGACTGGGCCACACTTCTAGTTTAAGCACCAGCCCACACCCGCCAGCCTCTTCCACTTTCCTTTAGAAACGCCCTTCCAAGCTACACAAGCTACAATGGGCCTGGTGGCTCAGGAGTAGGAATCACCAGGCACGATACGCAAAGTCGGGTGTGATGACGGGTGTCGGTAATCCCATTGCTAACTGTGAGACAAAGGGTAGATCAGGGCCTTGCCCTTTTAGTGATTATCTTGAAGGGCACTGGACCTGATTTTTGCTTTCTAGAAGTGTCAACCGAACCCTGAATTCTTGCAGCCCTGACCAGGGGACACAGGTAGGGTACACCCCTTTCAATGCCCATGCTAGACATTGCTGCTAATGGATTACCAAATACTCCCCAGTTCTGCCTGATGAGGCCTCAGAGTGCTCAACAGTATACCACTGGCTTTCTAACAGTGGGTGAGAATAAGCATCCCTGTGAGATTCAGTCATCTTCTCTGACTTAGAATTGCTGGTGGATGACAGATACCCTACCTGGCTGGAAAGAAGCAGGAGGAAGAACCAGGCCCCACGAAACTTTCCTTCCTGGCTGGCACAATCAGAAGCATTCTTGGAAAAGGGCAAGTGTTCACAGAGAAGCAAAAAAAAAGAAAAAGAAAAACAGTCCTAACTTGCAGAGTCCAGTGACCAAAAGCAGGCCTGGGAATTCTGAAGTTTATGGATTTTCCCTTGTGGGAGGAGGAGCTGGAAAACATCCCAGGTATTGAGAAGAAAGGAAGCAGGGTCTGTGTAAAATCAATAGGGAACAGGAAGTGGTTATCTGGGGCCAGTAAAACACACAACACAAAAGAACAGCCAGGCAGCAGAGGGCTGGCTCCTAGGGCCCCTCCGAGCCTCCTCCACACCGTCTGCAAAGCCTGCCTGGTGCCAAAGTATCCCTCCATAGGTAAGCGGTCCCGGTAAAGGTCTCTGGTGGACTTCGACACAGGGTCCTGACCCCCGAGAAAGGGGCCCGAAGTACAGCTTCCTGCACTTACGCTGAAGGGCTGAAGGGAGCCCACGGAAAACGAGGATGGCTAGAAGGCTAAGAGAGGGACATCGGTGGTGGCCAGGCTGCAGATCAGACTCCTTTTGCATTATATCACAACATATACCACTATTGCCTTCTTACTGCATGAAACGAAGGCTCATCTCAGTGCGTTCCTGGAGTGTCCAGCATGCTCAAGAATCCGGGTTTGGGCCCCAGGACTGTAGTTAGCCATCAAAAATGATTACTAATGTTTATGTGTGCACATTATTCTAAAAGTCTAATTTCCCGGATACTGTTACTTATAATGAAGTTCCAACACATATATATGTGTATATATACACATATATGTACACATGTGTACACATATACGTACACATATACACACACACACATATATATCACATACAACACATGACTTTTTTAATTAAAAATTAAGAAAGGCTGAAGAGATGGCTCAGTGGTTAAGAGCACTGGTTGCTTTTCTAGAGGACCCAGGTCCAATTCCCAGCACCCATATAATTTTGTTCTGGTTCTGTGGGCACCAGGCATGCATTGGTGGACAAACATATGCAGGCAAAACACCCAAGGAAAGTAAAATATTTTAAGGACTGGAGAGATGGGTCAGTGGTTAAGAGCATTTGCTCTTGCAAAATTCATATTCACTTTCCAGTGCCTACACAGCAGCTCAGAACCGTCTGTAACTCCAGTTCCAGGGGATCCAACACCCCATTCTGGTTCTGAGGGCACTGGCACAGAGCGTGTGTTCGGTACATACATATACATGTAGACAAAACGTATGTCCACCTACAACTTTAAGAACTCGTATTAAAAATTAAATTGCATTTTATTGTGTATGTGTGTCCACATGTATGGACACGTGTCACAGTCTCCATGTGGTCATCAGAGTATAACTTGTGGGAATTATTTCCTCCAACCACGTAGGTCCTGGAGTCGAACCTCGGTCCTCAGGCTTGGTGGCAAACACCTTTATCCCCTGAGCCACGTTGCTGGCCATGTATATGTTTGTTTGTTTAGAGCTAGGGTTTTCATAGCCACATAGACTGACCTGGAGTTCACTATGTAGCCCAGGCTGGCCTTGAATTTGTAATTCTGCTTTCACCTTCTGAGACTTGGGATTACAGTATGTACCACCAGGACACCCAGCTCCCCCATCTTTAAAAGTAAGGAAAAGTGACTTGTTTAAAGGAAAGCACAATAGTATAGGTGGCCGGGAGGGAAGATGGTGCAAATGAATAACATTTGGAGTCGGCGGTGGAGCTCAGGACTGTAGCACATTCTTGGTGAGGATAACCAACCTCACCATTGAGAGAAGCTCACACAAAGACCCAGAGGCTGTAACTGTTTCTCACCTGGAGGCCACGCCACGCCCTCCACCGGCTTCCTCGCTTTTTACCAGGAAGTCCTGTCTGGTGCTGGGCATCTTCCACCTCTAGCCTTGGCCTTGGATGACTTACTTCCGAGTGCTCTTGCCTCTGCCCCTCCTAGGCTCGTACTTCTTCTCTTCTCCCCTCTAAGCTTTTTGGGGACAGGAAGCTTGTATGTGCTCTGCTCACCACAGCACTTGACATAGCACATTGTCTGTGGTAAGTGCTCGGTGACCGGAGGAGGGCCTTTCAGGAGTAACGGAATGAGAGGCGTAAGTACTCCTTCCTGGAAAGGTTTCCGCCAGCCTAGGTGGAACGCATTCCAAAAGCAATCAGTGGCTATTCCCGGGTTGTCCCTGGCCTGGTTGGCTCCCAGTGAAAGCTGGGGAACGGGCAGGCGGGCAGGCGGGCGGGCGGCTTCACTATCAGCAGCCAACATACCAGCTGAGTAAGGCTCCATTAAATATTTACTGAGGGGCTGGGAGTGGTGGTGCACAACTTTAATCCCAGCATTCAGGCACAGGCAGAGGCTCTCTGTGAATTTGAGGCTAGCCTTGTCTGCATAGCAACTTCCAGGCTAGCCCCTGTCTCAGAAAAACAAAAACAACAAGCACCATTTATTGAGCCAGAAACCATGTGAACGCCTTTAGTTCCAGAATCTGGGTAAAGCAGGGAGCTCACGAGTTTACCCATGGCCTGTGCTGTATGGCATAGAGCTCAGTGGCAGAGCGTTCACATAGCACGCGTGAGGCCCTCACTCAGACCCCATCACCTCCAGTGAATGGTATCATAATCTGTTTCCAAATAAGACTCTCAGCTCCTTCTCCAGCACCATGTCTGCCTGCATGCTGCCACGACCCACCGCGGCGATGACCAGCTAAACCTCCAAACTGTAAGCCAGTCCCAATTAAAAGTTTTCCTTTATAAGAGTTGATGATCCTCCATGGAAAGCCTCACTCTCCCTGGGGGGTGGACGGGGAGTGGGATGGGGTGGGGTGGGGCCTGAGAGGGTGAGAGGGAGAGGGACCTGGGATTGACATGGGGAATGAGACTGTTTCTAATTTAAATAAATAAATAAAAAAGTTACCATCGTCCTGGTGTCTCTTCACAACAATAGAAACCCTAAGACAAATCCCTTCAGTGGTTATATCTATACCAAACACACATACATACAACTTTCTGTATTGTTACTTAACTGTTTCCATAGCATCTATGTTAAGTATTTGAAATAATCTAGTAATAATTTAAAGTATAGGGGAGGATTGCCTAGAAATATATAAACACCCCATAATTAATTAATTAGTACGTGGCTGCAGCTCATACATGGTCTGTGTGTGGCAATCGTGCGGCAGGGTCTCTCTAGGTAACTACCGTGGATCTGACACTCTCTTCTGGACTCGGAGGGCACCTGCAAGTATGTGGTGCTCACATAGGTAAGTTGGCATATACACGTATTCATAAATTTAAGAAGTCAAGGGAAGGACGTCACGGCGCCTGCGTAGAGAGATGCAGATTGTTTTGTTTAGAAAACCTGCAGACCACCAAGCGACTTTCAGGCATCTCACCCACTGTGAGAAAAGGAATGGCACAGACAGCCGAGCCCCCGAGCCCTACCTCATCCAAAGACCAATTTTAACCCTTTCCGCATACCAGTGCCGAAGACAGCGCAGCATGCATCACTCCTGCAGCCCATCCTGGCCTTCCTCAGAGAAAAGGGGTGAGCTGTCCCACCACGATCGCAGAGACCACCCACCTAGAGGAAATGAGAGCGAGCAACCCAGGTGTCCTGAGCCCCCACGCAGAACCCAGAACCCGCACAGACACAATGGAGGAGGATGAACTCCCAATGCAGGCGCATCAGCGTCATGAGCACCAATCTGCAGAAGCCATAAAACACTCAACAAAAGAGTAACTGTGTCATTCAAAATTTTCTTATGGCTAAACCAGAAGGCCTCCTCAGGATGCGTGACGGCTCCACATCGCCCCCTGGTGAACCCCAGGGGGCATGCTAGCTAATAACTACGGGGAACAAAGGCCTCAGGTCATCAAACTTGGATCTGTGAGACTGCAGAGATGCTCTGGACCAGGCACCAGGCCATCTGGAAAAATCTCTAGGCTCCACTGCTGTTTGTTCGCAGAACCTGAGATAAAGAAGCTATGAATTCAGCAATGAGTTAACCACTTTTACTCTGTTCAGCTGTCAAGGCCCTTTTTGATTCCTCTTTAATTGCCATGGGCACTTTTTCGATGCCCCGTTGGTGGGAGAATAAATTAGTAAGCCCTTTCTTGTGCAATTTGGAGGCATGTATCAAGTCTTGCAGAGGCGTACCACCTCAAGGAGTGTATCCTGAGGAAATAATTAAGGAAGTGAGCAAAATACAGCCGAAAGAATGCTCACTGGGGCCGTTTAGAAGAGCCGAAAGCTATTTAAAAAAGGAGCAGGTGAGTATTTAAAGGCATGCAAAGATACTTACTAGGGGAAAAGCAGGGCCCGAGTGAGCAGAGAATTTACTTTCGTAAGGCAGGCATCTTTATAGGTGAATGGAAGAGTGTTATGGACAGACAGGAAGATCTGGCTTCCAATGGACCAGAGAGAAAGGCTCTGTGCTACAGTTTGTTGGTCCTCCCTAGACATCAGGGCTGCCCGGAGGAGTTAGTTATGAAGCCACTGACTCCCATCCCTCCTCCCCCAGCCTGACTCCCATCCCTCCTCCCCAAGCCTGACTCCCATCCCTCCTCCCCCAGCCTGACTCCCATCCCTCCTCTCCCAGCCTGACTCCCATCCCTCCTCCCCTTGCCTGGCTCCCATCCCTCCTCCCCAAGCCTGACTCCCATCCCTCCTCCCCCAGCCTGACTCCCATCCCTCCTCCCCTCGCCACACGCAATGGTTCCAGGGTGGGGCCCTATCAGTCTGCCTCATTTACTTGCTCCCAGCTGATGTCACGAAGGCAGAGCTGCCCCTAAACGAGCACCCGCTACACTGCAGGTTCTACCTGCTGCCTGGGCGTCTAATTTAAAGGCAGCTCCAGGAACCCAGTGCGCTAATGCTCTGCTTTTTCTTTCCGTTGGGCCTCACACACCCTTGGCATGTGTGTCATCGCCCGCCACCGAGCTACAACCCTACCTCCCATCCTACCCATCCCTATCCCGTACTCAGTTTATACCTTTCTTTTATACCCAGAGCGTCAGGCGCTTTTCAGTGCAACAGGATGCCAGCTACTATGGTCTTAACCTGTGTAAATCCTCCCAGAGTATTTATCTGCAACACGGAGGATCGTTAGAAGGCTCACTGTGGAAGTTTCTGGTACATATGGAAAATCCATAGCCTCAGAGAAGCCCTCACAGGACCTGATAAATAAACTACCAGAAGATCAGGCAGTACACATCCATCCAAACTGGGATTCCTGGTGGCATACTAGACAAGACCATTAAAACCAATATTCCTTGGACATTCCTAATAGTGTCAACACGTTCCACTTTATTTCTGGGTTGAGAGAAGGGTGGCAGAGCCTCTTCCAAGCTCTGCAGCCAATTGCAAGGCTTGATCTTTATGGAATTCTAGGCATCCTGGCTCAGCTAGGAGGGTGCATTTCTGAACATTCTCTGAAAAACACATCTCAAATTTCACGTCATTTCCCGAGCGACTCTGGTAGCACGTTGGGCCTACGTACAGCCTACACATGAGATCGGGGATGGAGCTAAATTTCATAGGCAGCTATGGGGAACCTAGACGGTCTTGCCCAGGTACCACCACATCTGTTCATCCAAGGATGCTGCATCTCTGCCACCTCCTTCATGGGGCTACAGTTCCTATCTACTGGTGTGGGTGTCAACTCCATCAGCACCACACTGGAGGTTTGAAGGTCACTGACCAAATCTCCATGTGATCTACTCCGATTTTCCATGATTCATGTAATGCCTGGTACATTAACTCTTTGTCGGGGGTCTTCATTCAGTCATGGAAAGGTTTCCTGAATTAAAGAACCGGAAACCCACAGTCAAATGGGTCACTGACTTCTCCTTCCTCGATTCCCATTTTCCAGACGTTTTGAAGTCAAGGTGAACAGGTGCTCTGGGTCAGTGGCACAGTGAGGCGGGCAGGCTGCTGTGTGGCTGCCATTCCCCCTGCTGGACTCTTTACAAAACCAAGCAAGGGCTGCTGGCATGGCTCAGCCACTTGTCACCAAGCAGGATGACCTGAGATGGACCCCTAGGACCCACATGGTAGAAGGAGGGAACTGACTCTGGAAAATTGTCCTCTGGCATCTTCCACAGGCTTGTGGCATGCACCCATCCACAAAATAATAATAATAATAATAATAATAATAATAATAATAATAATAATAACAATAATAATAATACCACCCTTCTCTCTTTCTGACCCATCGTTGTCACTCAAACTGCCACTGACCTCCTAACTACTGTAGTCACTGTCATTTTCCAAGTCTCTGCCCTGAGAACTCACCGCCTCACATTGTGAGACGGACGCTGGACAGTGGTTTTACACACACACACACACACACACACACACACACACGCACCGCCTTCGTGTGCTCCTGGAAATATGTCTTTGTGAATCCATCCGTCCTGGCTGGTACCCACACAGTGATCCTAATCTCTGCAAGGTGACGCATTCTCTCCTGGAGGGATGAGGGAAGGCTGAGATCCAGAAAGGTAAGAAAATGAAATTCACAAGAATCAGGAAGTTGAGAAAGTTACAGGATTCACAAAGCCCCGCCCCAAAGGTTAGGAGAGAAGCAAACACAGTTGGTGGAGACAGAGACTTCAGTGGAACTGCCTGCAAGCTGTGATACAGCTCTTAGGCTCGGCCACACCAGCTCAGCACGCTGTGCCTTAGTGTGTCGTTGTGTAGGATTGTTCATGTCTCGTAAGGAAAAATCACAGAACGGTAGGTGACTTTGACCTCTCTTATCGTTTTCAGTTGCTTTCTCTGCCCATGAACACAAGCAGTTCAATCCTACAGACTCATCAAAAGCCAGCACTGATCCAATTTCTTTTTTGAAAAAGTTATTTATTATGTGTATAGTATCCTGTAAGCCACAAGAGGGCGCCACATCTCATTACAGATGGTTGTGAGCCATCATGTGGTTGCTGGGAATTGAACTCAGGACCTCTGTAAGAGCAGCCAGTGCTCTTAACTGCTGAGCCATCTCTCTGGCCCCTGGGTCCAGGTTCTTAATGCCCACAAGACCTAGACTCTTCTGGAAGCCAAGGGAGTGCTGACAGGAAGCAGGGTTCGAGGCCACACTGACGACTGAACAATTATTGGGTCCTTTCTTTCCTCACGCACATCTAACAGAGGACAAGTCCTACCACGGGAAGCCTGAAGCGTTAGGTGAGTCATCTCCTCAGGGTCACCCCGAAAGTCTTCATCAGACTCCTAGCTGGCCATTGCCCAAGTCACCCAGAGCTTTCTACTATTGACTGTGACCCCAGCCTGCCAGAAGCTCATTCAGTTCCCTGATGCTGTAGAAAAGGACCCACCTACCCATGGCATTAAGACCCCAGTCTACGCATCCTATCTCCAGCTTCCTAATCTTTAACCTTGTCATCCCAATGTCCTTATCTGTGCCTAAAGATTGCCATGCACCACCGGGGGCTGGACCCTGGGTGCTATTTGGTCACTGGGCCAAGTGAAAGTGGAGGGCTTATGGGAGACCATGACTGACTCCAGGAGCATTGGGAAGGTATGCAGTCATCATTACACACGTGTGAGCATGCGTGTGCACACTCGAGCGCACGCACACACACACTCTCTCGCGCGCACACGCGCGAGCACACAGACACACAGACACACACTCGCGTGTGTGCACACACAGGCACACACTCTCGCGCGCGCACACACACACACCCTTCTTGTACAGCAGGAGGTATGTCTGTTTTCTAGAGTTCCAGCCACTGACCTTGGGAAGGCAAGGCTGGCATCCGGTGCCACTCGCTGCTTCCTGTCTTCCCTTATTGCTCCTGGTGTCTGTGCGCCGTATCCCACAGTAATCAGAAGCCAGGGAACTCAAAGGTGGTTTAGGCATCCACCACGGCCCACACTTCTGCTCGCCGATTACTTTCAGATTTCTCAAGAGGCCCTGTGGTTCTCAGGAATCCCTAATTAGATAACAGCTCGTTCTTCCATGTGGCTGCATCCTTTTCTTGTTGGCAACATCCTGAGAACACGTCTCCCTGGAGACTTCAGGTCCAGGCCTTTAACAGGTTTCTACTGAGACACTGGGAGCCACCCCGCCAGCAGCCCTTTCCTCCACGCTGGCAGCCTCTGCACCCTGCAGGCACTAGAGGGAACTCCTCAGGAGAGGAAGCCCTAAGCCTACATCCTGTTCTTTTTGGCTGTAACAACATCCACTTCCACTACCCGAGGCTGAGGCTGGCTTTGGGTTATAGTTAAAGCATGGCTTCCTGTCCAGACAACCTCTGCCAAGACGCACATGTGCTGGTAGAATTGTCCCTAGCATCCACTTCAGGGAGCACCCCTCCACTTCAGGGAGCACTCCTCTACTTCAGAGAGCACTCCTCCACGTCGCCATCCCGGGAACTGCTGATAAAGATCTTCAGCAAGTTGGCTCCCTGGACCCAGGGGTCACTTGCTTGATAATCACAACTCCACCCAAAATGCTCTTTCTGTTGTTTTTTTTTTTGGGGGGGGGGTGCTCTACATAGCCTTGACTGTTCTTGAACTCTCTATATAGATAAGGTTTGCCTTGAACTCACAGATCCTGTTGCCTCTCCCTCTCAAGTTCTGGTATTAAAAAAGTGCCACCGTGCCCAGTCTATGTCCTTGCATGAGTGTATGGAGTGGCCAGCCAGTGGAGGTGTGGAGTCAGAGGTTTGGCCTGTGTGATGAATGCTGGATAGAAACCCAACATCCTCAATACAGGCCTGAAGCTTTCTGCTATTACATTGTATGGTGGGCTGCATCATTGGAAAGAATTTTCATAGCTTGGGCTGTGAAATACCACACACACACACACACACACACACACACACATTCTCTCTCTCTCTCTCACACACACACACATACATACTCACACACATTCTCTCTCTCTCTCTCTCTCTCTCTCTCTCTCTCTCTCTCTCTCTCTCTCTCTCTCTCTCTCATACACACACACACACACACAAGCAACCACTCTGGAAGCAGATGACGACTACATTAACGCTTAAGCACCTACTCAGATCACACCAAAGATTACTAATTAGAAACGGCACAATGAACCGGGAGGTGGTGGTACACGTTTTTAATCCCAGCACTTGGGAGGCAGAGGCAGAGACAGGCGGGTCTCTGTGAGTTTGAGGACAGCCAGGGCTCACGGAGTGGGGTTGGGGGAAACACAGAGGTCACTGACAGGCAGGGTCTCAGAGAAGATGTGCAGGGCCTCTCATGATCAGACATCGTACTGGCTGCTCTTCTGGAGAATGAGGTTTGGTTTCCAGCACCCGTACACTGTCTCATAACCTTCTGTAGTATCAGGAGACCTAAGGCTTCCCTGTGGTCCGGTATGCATAAGGTACACAGCCACACGGCAGGCAAAACATCCAAGCACATTAAAACAGAAAAACAGATTGTAGTCCATTACCAGTAGAATGGGGGTGGCAGCTCTCCCAACCGCCTTATGTTTTGAGATAGGTGTCTCCATGAACACAGACCATCATGTGGGCTGCACTGCCTGGCAGGCAAGCCTCAGGGGTCCTCAGGCTTGCATAACCAGCATGCCACCGACTGTATCATCTCCACACCTCCCATCGGCACCCACATCAGGCTATTGCCACATCATGACGGTGGCAGCTTGCCTGAACGAGCGAGGACGGGTTTGCAGGGCCTGGACTCCCAGGGTGCCTTACTTCCAGTTACTGCAACTTGAGGCAAACCCTCGCAGATCTCCTGGAGACGCTGGGCATCTCCTGGAAGTTTCTGGACACTTTCTCTCGACACCTGTACAGTGGCCCGATGCATCAGCCACGCAGCGCGTGGGACTTCTCAGCCGACTCTGCCTCCTGCTCTGTTCAGCTGATTCAGCATCCTGACCTCTCGGGCCCTCCGCTGGCACTCTTCTGCCCATTGTTCACAAAAACAAATCGAGCTACAACACAGGGCTTGAACTGAAGTTAAAACTGAATGGTTCTAAGGGTCTCCATCCAAGTTTTCCCCAAAAGATTACTCTCCAAGGGAAAAAGAAAACATGATGTCCAGATCTCAAACATTTCTCAGTCGCCGTTATCCCACGCCTCTCTGTACCCCTTGAGACACAATTTTCAATAGTAAACGGGGCTGAAGTTTGAGGGCATGGCCCAGAGAAGTTGTTTAATTTCTACCACTAAAGACAAACTCGGATTCTTTCAGGCAGCTTTCCCCTCAGGCCAGCCCGCTGCTGGATGGGGCCAAACCACTGAAAGAATAAATGAATGCAAAAAATTTGCCTCACAGCAGTGAACACTAAGATTTTCTTCTACAGATACAAATTCCCAAGCAAACCTAGCCCAAAGATAATCCAAATGAAGGCTGCCTTTATTGGCCTGTTAAGGGCCGGCTGCCTGATTTTCTTTGGGATCCCAATCTGTTTACTCGGGTGATGGTGGTGTGGTCCTGGCAGGGCAGTTTCAGAGAAACCAAAGCAAGGCCAAAAACGATGGATCCATTTGTAACATGCTGCCCTGTCATTCCACAGATGCTGCACGGGAGGACAGCATGGCCAGGCAGGTAGCCCCACCTAATAAGGTGGGACAAAGCATATGTCCCAAATGGTAAATGTCACTGAGTATTGGAGTGGGGGTGAGATTTGAGATCGACTCTGAATCTAGGTGATGACTCACACAGGGGAGTGCTCTGTGCTAGATTCAAAGTACTTTTTTCATTCATTCATTCATTCATTCATTCATTCATTCATTCATTCATTCTATTCCGGGAGCTGAAGACTGAACCCAGGGCCTTGAGCTTGCTAGGCAAGCAGTCTACCACTGAGCCAAATCCTCAAACCCACACTTTTTTCTTTGTTGTTATTTTTTAGAGGGTGCATGTACACGTGTGCATGCACATGTATGCGTGAGGAGTCTCATCTGTGCTTGGAGGGCGGAGGATAGGTACCCTTGGCTGTTGGTAGTTGGGATCTGTCCACTTTTTTTCTGAGACCAGGTCTCTCACTAAACCTGGGGTTCACAGACTAGGCCAGGCTGCCTGGCCAGGAGGACTCAGGCACTCACCCATCTATCTCACCCCCCAGTCTGGGATTACAAGCATGTGTTGTGTCGCCTGCCATTGGTTCTAGGGCTCGAACTCCAGTCTTTCTCTGTAAAGCATGACAACACTTTACATACAGACTGAGCTGTCTTCCCAGCCTTAGACGCAATGTAAGGAACACAATGAATAATTAAAAAGATCCATGGTACTGTTTACCTAAACACAATTATGAAGGACATCATTAAAACTGGCGTCGGTGAGGTTATAGAGACGGCTCAGCGGTTAAAGAGCATTGTCCGCTCTTCCAGGACTCAGGTTCAATTCCCAGGGACCAAAATGGCAGGTCGCAGCTGTCTGTAACTCCAAGATCTGATACCCTCACACACAAAAAACAAAAATTAAAAAACCAACACTGGCCTCAGAGGTCAAGATGGTAGCCTGCAGGGGAAGGAGGGATCAGAGGCAGGCCCACCACTAGTGCCTACAAGGTGGGAGAAAGGATGTCCACACACGAGTTATACCTCAAGCCAACAAGCTGTTGAATACAGTTACTCCCAGCCTAGCAAACAACCCTTCCTATGACACAAAAAGCCGAGGTCCAAATCTAGAACACCCCAGACCTGTCACTTGCACATAAGATG
Source organism: Cricetiscus sungorus (assembly GCA_030556225.1). Classification (NCBI taxonomy): domain Eukaryota; kingdom Metazoa; phylum Chordata; class Mammalia; order Rodentia; family Cricetidae; genus Cricetiscus; species Cricetiscus sungorus. The sequence goes on along the minus strand of JANBXA010000202.1, from coordinate 9,238,765 downwards.
TGGTTTGGGGGGGGAGTGAGCCTGGTCCAGCAGCATCCTCATCATCTCCCCACGCCTGCTTCTACTGTATCTCTGGAGGCCTCCTAAACATCACAGCTGCTCTTTGGGAAGGCAGTGCCAAGAGGGGTCTAAGCAGGGATTTCTAAGGTGGGGGTGGGGGCGGTAGACTCAGGTCTGGAGGTGATGCTGCACTCAGGGAGGGGTCTGGTGTCCTGCCCCGTGGGGCAGGTACATTGTGTGGTGTAGCTCCTATTAGGATGATGACAGTAGCCCATCTGCCATTGTCCTCACGCGTGTGTGTCACAGTACCGTTTGCACTTACTCCCCCACGGAAAGCTTAATCACATTTCTACTCCTATTACCTCACATACAAGGGAATTGAGATCCCAGACATTTTAATGTAGCTAAGGCCACACAGCTAGATGTGGTGGAGCCAGGATTTTAAACGTTAGATGCTACATGTTGTGGCCTAAAAATACTCAGAGGAAAGTCATTTCCCAACCCTGAATCATGGAAAAATCAAGAGTGGGAAGGAAATGAAATTCATTATGTTGAACTCAGGATGGCTCGTGGGTCACAGCAGAGAAGGGATCCAGGGTCCCTGTGGGGGCACAGGGTGTCCTACACGGTTGTGTCACAGCGGAACCTGTGCTCTGGATCTAGGCTCCCTTGAATACCCAAGCTGGGGTGGCGTGGGGGTGGGGTCGGGGCGGGGTCAGGACAGCTAGGCCGTCACTTGTGGCTCTCTGTGAGTGGGAAGGTGACCTTATGTTGAGTGGGAGTTTGGAGCCTTTCTTCAGATTTTGTGGGGAAAGTGGTGGCCTGGGACAAGGAAGCCCTTGGGTTTGGCAGCTGTGCAACTGCTTTCTGTTTCCCCACAGCAGAGTGGCCACTTGGACACCAACACTCCATGGCGGCCCCGGTCCAGATTCCCTGTTGCTGGGACGGTCAGAAAGGGTCTTCAAAATCAGGAAAGAGGTTTTCAAAGCCATAAGCGGGAGGAGACAGGGTCTCACTTTGTAGCCCTGGCTGGCCTAGAACTTGCTATGTAGACCAGTTTGGCCTCACAGAGATCTGCCTGTCACTGCCTCTACAGTGCTGGGATTGAGTTATTTCTTTAAAAAAAATATACATTTATGTGTGAGTATCAACATTGGGGACCAGAAGTCAACGTTGGGTGTCGTTTCTCAGGAACTGTCCACAGGAGCCAGAAGAGGGCGCTTTACCCCAGGAACCGCCCGCCGTTACACAAGGCTGTAAGCTGCCTGATGTGGGTGCCAGGGACACAACCAGGGCGGTGCAAGGCAGGCGCTCAACCGCCCCCCCTAGTCCCCCCTTCCTTCTCCTCCTCCCCCCTCTCCCTCCCCTCTCAACCGTCCCCACCCCCAGCCATCTCTCTAGTCCCCCCTTCCTTCTCCTCCTCCCCCCTCTTCCTCCCTCCCTCCCTCCCTCTCTCTCTCCCTCCCTCCCCTCCCTCTCTCTCCCTCCCCTCTCAACCGTCCCCACCCCCAGCCATCTCTCTAGTCCCCACCTTCCTTCTCCTCCCCCTCTCCCCTCCCCCTCCCTCCCCCTCTTTCTCATTTGGCTGATGCTCACCTGCCTAGCAGGCTGGCTGGCAGTGAGCTGCAAGGATGCCCTCTCTTGCCTTCCCTAGCGCTCACCGGGCACTTGTGTGCCCAAGGCGAGTGTGGTACATACGCATGCATGTGTGTGTGTGTGTGTGTGTGTGTGTGTGTGTGTGCGCGCGCGCGCGTGCTTGCTTGTGGAAGCCAGGACACTCTATCACCCCGCACTTTAATCCTTAGAGAAGCGGCCTCTCACTGACCCTGGAGTGAGGCTTCAGCGATCCTGTCTCTGCCACCCCAACCTTTACACCCAAAGGCGCTAGTGCAGTCAACCCAGCAGGGTGCTGGGATCTGAAGTCCTCTCAACATTTCCCAGCGTTTCAGCATGTTCTCTGGGGGTGAGGTCAGGTCCTCCCTCCTAACGGCACAGCAATGCTTGGACCTAAACTTCACTTCGTAAATGTCCTCAGCAACGGCCCACAGCCCTGTGTACAGCTCGATGGCCTTTTACTATGCACGGATTAAGGAGGCACGGCCCCGGCCAACGCAGCAGGCTGTTTTAGAGCGTGGCTGTACATTGCGGCAGACGGGAACACACTCTCTGCTAAAGCTGACCCCTGCCGACACCGTGCCCGACACACACACACACACACACACACACACACACACACACACACACACACACACACACACACGCAGGCTGTAAGCTTTAGTATCCCGCAGTGGCGCCTTCCCCTAGGCATGCATTCCCAGGCCCCCCATGCAGCACACAAGTCTGGCCAAACAGGTTTGGGGGCTTTTCCCTGGAACATTCCCTGCGCTCGCCCCTCCAGTTCCCCCACACAACGCCCCCTGGAGATTCCTCGGTGACCCGGGCCGGGGGCTCCTCTGTGGCGCAGCCTAATGATGGTCTATAGTCAGATTCCTTAAGATGCAGGGGCAGCCGACGTAGAAGAGACCCAGGACACACAAACCTTTGGGCGGCTTAGGAGGCAGAGGCCCTGGGCCCCTGAGCAACCGGGCCATACCGAAGCCAGAAACTGCCCGAACTGGTTACATTCCAGTAAGATTAACACAAGGCTGGGCCTGCTCCCTCGCCTACCCCTCCTCCCCTCCAAGCCTTGAATAGGAGTTTTAACTATTTCCCTCCTACTTGCTGTCCAGCCCCACACACTGACAACGCTCCCTGCTGTTTGCACATTAACCTCCCATTTGCCAGGCAGCTTTTCAGAGGCTGCGGATTAACACCCACCAACCCAGACAATAGTCCCCGGGGAGGGATGCCGGGGGCCCAGACAAAGGCTCCAGACATCAGGCCTAGTCAATCACTACACAGTGATTGACTAGTTCAGACCCCAGACGGGGCAACAAGAACCAGCGCTTTGGCTCATTACTGGCTCCGGGCATCTATCTACCCTATGTAGATGGGGTGGGGAGCACTGGGAGATACTCCCAAACTCAGGTCTATAGAAACCCAGAACCCTGTCCCAGTCTAACCTGGGAAGTTCCGGCCTAGGAGGAGCGAGTGTGGACTGGAACGGCTGCCTGGAACACCCAACCCCAGGGGATCCAGCAGCAGAGGGCTCTGGCCCCCGCTCTATGGCTCCCTGTAAAAGCAGCTTGCAGACATAAACCACAGATCAGCGCCTTTCATGCAGGCCATTACACATCCACAAACCAAGAAAGGTGGCAGCGTGTGGTGGGGGAGGGCTGGCTGCACAGACTCAAAGGCCCAGAGCTGGCATGTGTGTGTGCATCTCCACAGGGGACCGCAGTGACTGTCAGCCAGGTGAGTCACATTCACTCGCCATCAACAGAGGAGCCTGTGCCGCCCAGGGTTTGAGCGGGGACAACTCGGAGTGCAAGTCAATGCCAGGCATTACCCATGTCAGTGAGGCTCTGGTCCCTCATCGGGTGCCTGGCTCCAGTTTCCGCCTGGGAAAAGGCACCTCTTAAACCACCCAGTTCTGTCTGCAGACATCTTTGTCATATGGAGACATCCCACCTCCTATGCCCCTTCAAGATACTCAAGGGAATCTCAAAGCCCCTACTTCTGTTTTTCCACATACAGCTCTGCCTCCCAGTCTAGGCCAAGGGGACTTTTCCAAGAGTTTTTTTTTTTTAAACATTTGTTTTTTTGTTTTTCTGAACCATGTAGTTCCAGTGCCAGATGGTGGGAGTGGGAGCAGAGTTCAGGGCGGGCTGAGACGGCTGAGCAGAGGGTGGGAATAGAGGTCCACAGTGCAAGCAGAAACCGGATCTCCCGGCCTAAGGAGGCAGTTAGGCTGCAAGAAACTTAAGCACAATTAAAAAGCAACAAGCACAATTAATATGGTTTACTCAGGCAAAACTCGTTAAGTGTGGGTTGGGGTGCTCCATTTACCTTGGCCGGGCAAACTCTTCCTTTAGAGACAGTGCATATTAACCGTAACGAGGCTCCAGGGGAATTCGAGCTATCAGACAAACTTTGAGCCCTCCAGGGTCTCACCAGGGAGCCAGCTGCCAGCCTGGCAAAATGCAGATGCCAAAACCCTGCCCATTAATCCCAGCACTCAGGAGGCAGAGACAGGCAGATCTCTGAGAGTTTGAGGCCAGCCTGGTCTACATATGGATTGAGTTCCAGGCCAGCCAGGACTATGTAGTGCAGTGAGGCACTATGTTAAAAACAGGCCAAAACAACATTAAAGGAAAAAAAAGAGAAGACAGAAGGAAAGAAAAAAAAAAAAAAAAGAAAAGAAAAAGAAAAAGAAGACGACAGAAAGAAAACACAACAATAGCAACAAGACCTTGCCCCTTGAGCTAGGGACACCCAACTGGTGGAAATCCTGTCTGGCCTGCACAAGGCCCTGGCCTCATCCCCAGCACTACCAAACAATGACAAGAAACTCCTGCTTTGGAAGGTTTCATAAGCGAGCTGGCCCATTCACACCGACGTCTACCTCGAGTGTGACTGAAGCAGACAGAGCTGCCAGGGACCATTTGAGCAGGGCTTGTGGCAGCAAGCCCGCAGGTGACACGAGAGCATCCTTAATGGAGTTGTGCCTAGATAGCTGCCCACGTCTATAGGGGATTCCTGCTCTCCTGCCTGGTCCAGGCGGGAGCACCGTAATGGGAGCACGGTAATTCGAGCTCCTAAATGCTGCACGGCCGAAGACCCCAGGGTCGCACTGAGACTGTGGAGTCTGGCTGAGCTGACTCTTGACTGTACCCTTCTCTAGTCCCTCTGATCTGCAGTTAACCTCCCTGCTACTCAGTTCGCACACATGATAACGACATAGGGCTGGTGAGATGGCTCAGCGTGCTTCGGCACTTGCCACCCGAGCTGGCGACCCGAGCTCTATGCCCAGGACCCACATGGTGGAAGGAGAAAACTGACCCCCACAAGTTGTCCTGTGACTGCCACATGCATGCCACGGAGAGCTCCCTCCTCAGCACCCAAGCATAGATGAAGCCGCTCGTGTTGAGCTGTGTGGCTCAGTTATAGAGTGCTTGCCGAGAACATATCAGGTCCAGGGTCCAGGCTCTATCCCAGCACAACACGAAGTGGGCTGTGACACACACCTGTAACCTAGGCACGACAGTTTGCAGCCAGCCTGAGCTACAGAGGACCTCGCCCACGCCCACTCCCCCCAAAAAAGGTTAAGGTTGTGGCACAGTTTAACTGAGCAAACATTTAGCAAGCAGAGGACTTAGACAGAGTAAGCTCTTATGATGGTAATAAAAAGTAGGAAGGGCGTGGCTCTGCAGTTGGGGGGTCGAGGGTTTCGGGGAAGGTGTGGTGCCCTTGCTTCTCTGAGGGCCCAAGGCTAATTGCTCTCCTGTGGTGACACCGCCTTTCTCAGCCCTCACAACAGTTCAAGCATTATCTTCTTGCTGTGACAGATGAGCAGCCAGGTTTGCACAAGGTTGGTCTCTCTCATTGTCGCTTTCTGCAATGCTGAGGCCAGTGTTCCATGTTGACCTTCCAGCATAGGCCCGCCAGCCCGGGACAATGCAAGAATGCCACCGTGATCAAATGACCCACGTCAGACCTCCTGCCTACAGCACGCAGGCCCCACTTCTGGATTTAGAGCGGCAGGGACGACATTTTGGTGAAACAGGACAGCACTCTGACCTGGTGCCAAACTCTCCATGGTAACCGCCGCCAACATCTACTTTTTATTCACACAGTAAGCCAGAGTCTGCCACACGATGAATAATTACAAACCAAGTCGTCCACTGGGGTTTCCCATCTTGGGAAACGTGGACAGACACCCGACATTCCCGCTCACTGTGACATGAGCTCTGAATGAATTGTTCAGTGTCTCCCCACACTGTCCACACACCGGCGTTATTTTACAGATATGGGCCATCCAGGATGAAACATGCTTTGGTCGGGAGTGACGAGAATCTAATTTTAGGCCCTCGACACCCCACACCCAGCTTTGCGCCTACAGCGGGCAATGGGGGGTCACGTGATCGGCATTTCTGGGCTTCAGAATCATGAAGCCCTTCTGTTTCCTTGAGACGTCAGCCTCTCGGCCTAGCGGTGGCAGCCGGCCTTGGGGCCGCAGGGATGGGTCTCAGGACGTTTCTTAGGAAAGGGCCAAATAGGACTTGGAGCTGTGTTCCCAGGGCAGGGGTGGGCTGGTGATGGGCACTGTTGGAAGCTGCCCATTAACTTGGATGCCACTCTTTGCCTAAAGACGTTTCTAGATTCTTCTCTGGAACTGGGATCTAGAGAACATTTGTTCCACCACCTATGTGGCTCTCACACATGCGGACCTATTCCTTCCCCTGTCCGCCTCCATTCCGATAGTCTCTCCTGGAAGCCAGGGGATTTTTGGAGGGGGGCGCTGAGGGGTCGGTCACATTGAGTTTGGGTCAGGAAGCAACAGGAAGGACACAGTTCATTCTGTGTAGCAATCGCAACTAGAAGTGTGGGTCCTCGCTACGGCTGCCAGCACTGGGGCTCAGGAGGAGGGACCCTCAGATGAAAAAACGGGAATCCAGAGGCTGGTGTGGGGAAGGAAGAGAGGATGGGACACTCAGATCCTTTTCTGTGTGCCCAACTCCTTCTAGCCCTCTCTCGCCCTCAGCGCCCCACCCCTCACAATGCGCCTACATCGGGCATGTGATAGATACCTCCGGAAGAGAAGCATCTAGACGTGGACCAACCGCAGTCTGAGGGTGAACGAGGAATGCCTGCTGGTCTAAGGAGCAAGCGGAAGGAAGATGCTGATTGTATTTTTCTGACCCTGATGCTGAGATGTAGTTTCTGATAGGAAGCTTTTAGCTGAACCGCACGTATGTCACAGCCGGCTGGTGACCCCTCTCAGCGCTGAGAAAGGTAGCAGGCTGAGCCCAGAAACATAAGCTCTGACCTGACTCCCAGATCCAGGGCCTCCCCAGTCCTTCTCCTTGCTGGCGGCCAGCGTCTAGGCGAGGCTTTTGTGGTAATTAACATGTATTAAGCACCCATGGTTTGCACCCTCTCCTGTGTCCATTAAAAAGCAGAGGGTTTGTATTCTTACTCACAAGCTTCTCTTTGTGCACCGTGGAAATGAGTGCCGATTATCATCCAGACACAATAAAATCCGGATACAGGTCATTAAACAGGGCAATGACCTACCCACTTGGTACACTGACCTGTTCTGGCTTATTCCAAAACATTATTCAGACAGCAAGATAAATGGGTTAATTTTTCTTTCCACTCCTAAATCATTACATTAGTTAGAAAGGAAAAGAAAGAAAAAGCAACGCAAACATTCCGGCAGAAATTAGGACCCTGCTCCCACCACCGCTTTACTCCAGGCTGCTTTCTCTCCGACCCCCGGTGCTCTGGGCTACCGTTTCCAGCATCTGGCCACTAACACACTGCTTAGGAACAGCTGTTAAGCACTTCTGTAATGCCCGTTTGCCCAGCCTGTAACCAAGCATCCCCCACAGACCTTACTTTCTCCTTTGCTTTACTTAAGTTGTACCCCGGATATGGCATTTAGTGTTCTTGGGGAGACGGGGGACGGGCAGGCACTGATGAGACTGGCCAGAGCTTTTATCACGTGGGCAGAACATGGAAATAATGCAACAGGAAGTGAGCAGGCCTATTAAAAGCTGCACCACTGGGCTAGGTATAGTTAATAGATCACCACTGATTTCTCTTTAAAAGGGCCACAGTATCAATTGTTGTGTGGTGGGGTAGAAGGTTTGGGTGGGGGAGACTTCTTACTTCAGGTAGGTGTCACAAATACCTTCCCACGGTGGTTGCTGGCGTCCCTCCCAAACTCAGCACTCAGCTGCATTGTGTTAGTAGTTTGAAAGCAACCACAACAGGAGTGTTTCCGACAAGGAAGCTGGCCCACAGGAATCAGGGCATCCTCTTCTGCCATAAGAGTTGGTAGTAAAGCACACACCAGGGCCTCTCAGCTTGTCAATCACCTCCCCTTCTCTTCCCGTCATTAGTAACAGATATGTTTACTGACCATACAGCCTAGTGGTTAGACCTCAGGCCCCAGAGGCCTGAAAGGGGGCATCAGATCTCCTGGATCTAACTGGAGTTATAGGCAATTGTGAGCAGCCCAATGCAGATGCTGGGAACCTGCATTGAGTCCTCTGGAAGGATCAGCAAATGCTTCTAACTGCTAAAGCACCTCTCCAGCTCTAGAGCCTGTCCCCTCTATGAAATGCAAATTTGTGAGTACCCTGAACGGTAGCCTGCACTGTGCCCGGCTCTTACCGCCAGTCTGTCTTCATCTGCAAACTCAGCCTTTAGGACAGAGTGGACATAGAAGCACTATCAGCATCTTCAAAGATACAGGAACAGGTGTGTGGGGACCCACTCCTGCTCACAACCGGGAACTGCTATTTGCAGATACAGAACCAAGCCCACACCCCCAAGAGTCTATAGGATTTCTTTCTCACAAACAGATAGAAATCCAAGTTCAAACCTCAAGAGCAAATGAATTTTATGGAGGCTTTGTACCAGAAAGGGTTTTTTTTTTTTTTTTTTTTTTTTTTTAATTTAACTTTATTTTATATGCAGTGCTATGAAGGCGTCAGATACCCTGGAACCAGAGCTGTGAGCTGTCACGTGGGTGCTGGGAATTGAACCTGGGTCCGCAGGACGAGCAGTCAGAGCTTTCAACCACTGAGCCATCTCTCCAGCACCCCCAGAAAGGGTTCTTGAAGGCGACAAAAGTTATTTGGGTTCTGAGGATAGCTCAAGAGACAAAATGCAGCTGAAGGCCTGGCATGGCGGGCCACGCCTTTAGTCCCAGCACTCAGGAGGCAGAGACAGGAGGATCTCTCTGAGTGCGGGCCAACCTGCTCTGCAGAGCTAGTTCAGAACAGCCAGAGCTATGTAGAGAGACAAAGAAAAAAGAAGAAAAGAAAAGAAAAGAAAAGGAAAAGCAGCTGAGTAGAGGGGAGGCCAGCTAGAGTGGGCATACAGCGAACCCTTATCAAAACTCCCTCACCTAGCCTTCCTCCACAGGGGCATAGGAGAAACGGCCTTCCATGCTCAAGCTGAACTTCAGAAAGACCCATCCCTTAGTCCACCAAGCTGGGCTGCTGCCATGGCAGACCCCCAAGGTCTCACCTCTCACCCTTGCAAACAGCAAAACAAAGAATGAGGCCTGCCCACTCACCGCAGGGCCAGGGATTGGAATTTCTTTCAAGCAGCAGAGGGAAGAAACACTAGGGGTGGCTGGGGAGGTAGCTCAGGAGGGCCCTAGCACCAAGGACAGCTGAAGGCATTTCCGTACCTTTACTAGGGGTGGGGATGGGGGGGCCTTGGTGCTGTGGGGGCTCACCTTGGTGGGGTGTGGGCGCATCAGAGAAACAGTGGCAGAAGGGTCCCCGAGCTCACTGGCGAGCACTGGGTTCAGGGAGAAATCCTGTCTCTAGAGGCCAGGGAGAGGGTGAGTGTGTTTGGTGTCCATTTCCGAGTGCACCCACGGGGACATGCACACACATCTCTGAGAAACTTCGCCTTCAGCCTTCAGGGACACGGCCCGCAATAACAATGTAACAAATGTTCCCACTCCTTGTTTCTGCTACATGGATAGAAACGAGGCAGCCATATCCCGCCAGCAGTCAGACACGAGGCCGGCCCGGCCCTTCCTTCTGGTACTTGAGAAAGAGTTGAATTCACTTTCCCTACTTTCTTTGGATTTGCTTCTCGGGGAATGAATCAAGTCAGTCAACAAGTATTTATGTAGCGCCCACATATCGCAGAGGCATGGAAGGGGAGCCAGGGGCTGCTGGAAGAAGCCCAGGCCAGCGCTCACTCGAGACAGTTAAAGGAAATGTCTGTCCGCAGGCCAGGTCTGAACAGGGGCTGCAAAGAGCCCACAGCCACCCTGGGTGGGTTTATTCTGGACCAACCTCTCATTTCTGGCTGAGCTGCCTCTGTTATCGGAAAGGCCAGTGTGGGCGGAGCAGCCGTGTCTGTGCACATTTTTGGAGAATGGCAAGCATAACACTAGCGATCTCAGCAGTTGGAGGAATGGGGGCTGGGGGCTGGCTGAGAGTCTCCTCTCCCCGTCCCCAAAGAGGGGGAGGGTGGATGGGGAGAGCACTTCCAGCAACAATCAAAATCAGCTAAGCAAATGCTGTCAGGCGCTCACCATTTTCTCCTCTGCAGATGTAAATGCTCAGCCGCTGGCTGGGAGAGGCTGGGAAAATCCAGGGTCCATGGAAACAGCCTCTGCAGGTCCTGACCCTCTCACACTTAGAAACTGGGTTACCTGGCTTTATGGCCCGCTGCTCGAAGCGTGTGCCATCAACCTGAGCATCTCTTAAGTGGTTAAGGGCCACTGGCTGTTCTTCCAGAGGACCCGGGACCAGTTCTCAGCACCCACATGACAACTCCTAAATGCCTGTAACTCTAGTCCCAAGAAATCTGACAGTCTCGTCTACCCGAGGGCACCAAGTGTGCACATAGCAAATGCGCAGTCAAAACACCCCACACAGACAGACGGACTGGGGAGGGGTGGAGTTTGGAGCTTGCAATGAAGCATGGAGAAGCACGGTTCCAGGTAACCAAGAGACGTGCCACCATTAACAAAAGAGGTTAATGGGGTACATTTGGGGTGCACCCGTCTTGCCCATCGTTGGGAAGAAGTTAACGGGCTCCCTATATCTTCCATTCACAAAAAGCGTAGAGATCTGGAAACAGGGACCCGGAAATGCCTGGTCATGATACTTTGTTGCCATTGGGTTTCAAACTGCTCTGTTTTGTTTGAGACAAGGTCTCCTTAGACAGCTCTGGCTGTCCTGGAAAGTCCTATGTGGACCAGGCTGGCCTGGAACTCACAGAGAGCCGGCACAGGCCTCCCGAGTGCTGGGATCAAAGGCGCACTTGTTTTTTAATGGGCTTTCATGTGCTCCAGGCTGACCTTGAGCTACTGACCCTCTTGCTTCCGTGAGCATGTGTGCACTCGCGTACATTCATGTACCCATGTGGGGGCCAGAGGACACCTCTGTGGAGTTAGTTCTTCCTCGGGTCACTGTGCTTCCTTAGCGGGCACCTTCACCTGCTGAACCAGCCGTCCCTCTGGCGTGGCGCTAACGGGACCAAACCCTGCTCGCCACAAAGCTGCCTTTCACGTCTACCCTACGGACTGGAGCTTTCTTAAAGCCCCAAGGGATGTTTGGATAACCTGCATGGTTACAGTTAGGATCTCAGCATCTGGGCATGTCACCGCAAACCCCCCACATATAAATATGGTGATTTTAATAACAAATAACAAACACATTTGGAGGTTGGGGATAAGTATGCTGGCAGAGGGAACCGCCGAAGATGTTAATTTGCATGTTCACAAAGGAATCGAATCCAGCTGCAGCATTCATGCCTAACTCTGTGGGGCCACAGGACACATGGACATGCTCTACATTTAAAGCTTATTTTTAAACCCTCAAAATTTTGGCAAAAAAAAAAAACCCCTCAAATTCTACTGCTGAAGAATGAGTTTGATTGTTCTGTGAGTCCTAAAGCAGTGTGGATAGAAAAAAAGCCCATGTAGATAGAGTTTGCAAATTAAATAAAAATGTCTACATCGATTCCAGGCAAAGATTCTCAAAATAGTCACCTGGGGGCAGGGCCCTCTCCCGGAAGAGACTTGGGGATTTAAGGACCAGGCTCTAGCAAAGCTTCCTGACACTTTCTCTTTTCCTAGGCTTGTTTCATAAACTCACTGGGTTGCTAACTCATCCATCTACAATCCAAACACTGGGAGGCCGAGGTAGCAGACAACCTGTGGTCAATAGTGAGACTTCTCCAGACAAAACAACAACAAAAACAAGGAAAAACAGGGCAGGGGGGTTGAAGAGATGGTTGAGCAGTTCAGAGCACCTCCACAGGTCCTGAGTTTGATCCCCAGCAGCCACACGGATGTCCTACAACCATCTGTAATGAGATCTGCCTTCTTCTGGCCTGCATGGCAGACAGGCACTGTATATATAATAAATAAATAAATCTTTAAAACAAAAAACAAGGCCTGGCGAGGTGGCTCACACCTGTAATCCCAGTTCACAAAGGGCAGAGGATGACTGATCTCTGAGTTCAAGGCTAGTCTGCTCTACAGAATGAGACATTGCTTCAGAAAACAGGACTACAGGCTGGAGCGGCAGCTCAGTGGCTGTGCCTTATAAGGACCCAGGTTTGAGTCCCAGCACCGACACGACAGCTTACAACCGCCCAGTTCCAGTGGATTCAGCACTCCTTTTGGCCTCTGTGAGAACCAGGTACATATGTGGTTCACTGACATACACGAATGCAAAACACCTTATTACACAAATATGACGATGACGATAATGATGGCGACGACTACGACAGACTGAACATCTCAAATGACCTTATATGAACGGCTCTCCGTATGTGCAATAGATATCAGTGGTAACATTGGCCATCATAATCCTAACATGCTGTGTACTAGTTTGGGCATTTCTGTTAGCCTGGTAAGCTTGAATTCTACTCCAGTTTTCTTTCTGACATAATACCACCACAACTAAGGGCAAATGGGAAGGACACTTCCGGGCCACGGCCCACCTGAAGCAGGAACCACAGGGGAACACTGCACACCGGCCCGCTCCCTGGCTCTCTTAGGTGCATGCTTAGCTAGTTTCTCTATACAGCTCGGGAAATGGCTCTGTGCCTGGTGCACTGGGTCCTCCTGACAATGCCCACAGAGCAGCCTGAGGGAGGTGGTCACCCACTCAAAGAGGCTTTGGGGTGGTTCTACGCTGGATCAGGTTGACAGCTTCTCCATTAGCACGGATGAAGTCTCCTGCGTATACTTGCTCAAGCATTGCTGAAGACAGAAGGGGCCTCTGGAATGGGCGCCAGCCAGCTCAGTAGGGGAATTATGATGACTTCTTTCGGTTTTGAAGGAAAAAAGCCACCAAACGCTCCTGCAGAAGTAGAATGTGTGTAACGAAACCTGTTTGTTACTCAGCACCTTCTACCAAGTAAGATGCTGGCCAACCTCTTGAGGGGGTTCCATGTGTCAGATAATGACCAGACAGCATGATTCCGTGAGATACGGGGATGCTTCATGAGTTACTTGCTTTCGAACCCCGAGCATTGTAGCTCTGCCAGGGTCCTTGACTCACGTGTTAGTAATAAATGCCGGGGGTGCCCGTATCAAAGAGACTACTTCCTCTGCCTCGGCCTTCAACAGCTAGATGAGGAAGTCAGGGAGCCCAGGTCTATGCAACACCAGGTCCACTCCCAAGTTCAGGTCTACTGAGACGATGGGTGTGGGTCCTCTGAGTGCCCGTCTGGAGTATGTGGGTAAGGTGGTGTGTATGCATGTGTGCTGGGCCCAGCATCAAAGATGGTGTGTGGTCTCTCCACTGTTCCTGCCCTCCCCCCGCCCTCCAACAAGCTTGCCTTTATTATTTATTTGTTTATTTTTGAGGCAGGGAGGTCATCCTTACGTACTTTAGCTGTCCAGAAACTCACTATGCAGAATAGGCTGGCCTCAATCTCTCGAGCTATGCCCGTCTCTGCCTTCTGAGCGCTGGGATTAATGGTGAGAGCCACCATGCCCAGCCCTTGCCTTTACAAACACAACAGACCGTTGTGATCTAATTGAGTGTTTCTCCGCGGGCAGCTCAAGCCTCCACTAAGCCTGAAAGCTTGGGAAATACTGGAAGCTGAGACACTGCACACACCCACCCCTTCAGCACTCTCGCATGCTGAGACATCCATGTCAGTTTTCTGCTGGTGCAGGACTAAGCCACCGGGAGCTCTGCCACATCTGGAGGCCAGACCCATGCTACCGCCGGCAGCAATAAATAACACTGTGGCATCTGTGGCATTAACTCTGCCCTGTGTGCCATTCAAGCTGAAGCCAAGAGTGGGAAGAAACAGCAGCTTGCCCTTAGGATGAAGATTCCCCATACCACCTCAAGGCCGATGCTGTCCTGCCTGGGGCAGAGGAAGGGGCGTGGCCTTTTGCTGGTGGCTTCCATTTGACCACACCCTTTCAGGGGATGGAAGTTCATTGGTCCATTTTAAAGGTCCATCAGGCCTTGGGCCTGATGCTGTAACTGAAAATCCACCGCACGACCCTGGTCCAGTCTTCTCATTAGCACTATTGCCTACCTGAGGCCTGTTTAGTCAACGAACACCCTTCCCCACATGGAAGCGGGGACGCTGTGGCGCCTGGCATAGAAACTCGCCTTCAGGCATTGCCTCCCAGAAGAGAAGCTCCGAGTGCCCGTACGATCGACCACAGCCAGCCTGCCCATGGGAACCTGAGCCTGAAACCAATGACTGCATCGGTGTCTCCAGGTCAGATTTCGAGTGTCCTAGGACAGTAAGGTGTGTGCCTGGGACTTTGTAGAGCAGCCACCGGTGCCTGGCATGTGTCTCTGCCCCCGGCCCTATGGCGACACTAAGTATATCTTTGTGGGCAGCAATAAGCTCCTTTTGCTGCAACACTGTCCCAGGTGAAGTCCCCTTCTGCAGCTTCTGATCTGGTTTTCTTTTCTCCTTTTTCACCATTTATGTCTCCTGGAAGCCACCAGGTCCAGTCCTGCTTCCTGGCTGTTAGATGTCAGCCCCTTCCACAGTGCCTGCTCTTTCTTCTAGCAAGAGAGAAGACTACATGCCTACCATGCCTTTTCTCTTCGCTCATTCCCCGGGGTCTGCTAGTTCATGGCTTCCTGGACTTCTGCACCCAATCACCACCCTCACCGGACGTCCCTAAAGCATCTCAACCACCCTGACCGTTTCCTCGGGACCCTGACCCTTCCACAGCCCCCCCCTACTTGCAGCCACGGCTCCTCCTTCCTTCCTCTGCTGCAATGGCATTCCTGACTTTTTTCCCTTGTACTCGCAGTTTATCTTCCCACAAGTCCTAAAGCCCTCGCTCTGACTCTTCCTACCCCATGCTACATTACACGTCCCGTTTCTACCACCGCACACTTTTTCCGATTGCACCCTCCCTGGTGCCAGCTCTGAGCCCATCTACTCTGCTTCTCTATCTGCACGGCACGAGCCCACCCTCAGGGTGTTTCTGCGTTTCCTGGGCTGCCTTCCTGCCACCAGTCTTTATTTAAAAAATCACTGTCAACAGGGCCTTTAATAAATGTCCATTAAATGAATGAACAGGTGAACTGAGGCATTTCCCTGGACCCCCACTGATGACTGGGACGCCACAGTTTGCATTGTGAGCTCTGGGGTGGGGGTGGGGGTGGGGATGCATCTCCCACCTCTAGGGGGCGCCGCTCACATTATGGCCCCTGATCTGCAGCAATGTCTCTGAAAGCTCGATTAGCAAGTCTGCAGAAACACATGCAACACAAAACATGCATTTGGCTTCTTAGGGCGCTCCGGGTATGGAGGTATACAACATCTATCTAGTGAGTCAATCGGTGCGGCCAACAAGGCCTCAGCTTTCACCCAGAACTGCATCCTGCCTTTCACACTGCCACTTCTGTGCCTTGAGCTCTCCTCTGGCCAGGCAGCTTCTTTCACTCACGCTCTAGCTTGTCCCTCCTGGGCCTCTTCTATGTCATACCCCACCCATACCCCACCCCCGTTTTTCCAGACAGGGTTTCTCTGTGGCTTTAGAGCCTGTCCTGGAAATAGCTCTTGTAGACCAGGCTGGTCTCGAACTCACAGAGATGCTCCTGTCTCTGCCCCCGAGTGCTGGGATTAAAGGTGTGCACCACCACCGCCTGGATATTTCAGCCCCAGATAATTTGAAAACCCTGAGAACTCTGGGAATAATGTGTCGACACAGCTTTCTCATGCAGAGCTGCTGGACACGCTCGCAGCTCCTAGACACTGTACAGAGGCGGGCACTATGTCACAGTGGATAAGGTACCACAATAACCCTTAGCAACTCAAAACACGGCCCAGAAGCCCCTGGCCACCTTACTAAAAAGAGTCCCCTCACCCATCTACAAGCTATAGTGAGGACTCTTCCCTGCAGCCTCTGGGGTGATGAGTAGATACACCAGGTGACCTTAAACACTTAAGGTTCTAAATGACTGTAACACGTATGCGATAGGTTCTTTTTTATGCGCACGCTCAGGACCCAGGGCCATGTCACTGTGCAAGGTCTCTACCGCTGGGCTGTGTATACTCCAAGACTAGACTGGGGGCGGCTTTATTTATTTGTTTATTTGGGGGTGGAGAAAGCGTCTTTCTACGTAGGCCACCCTGGGTTTGAACTTGCTGTAACTCCCTCTTCTGCTTCCTAAGTGCTGGGATTGCAAGCATGTGTCACCATGCCCAGCTCCAGAATTAACATTTCAGACCGCAGGACAACTGAGCGTTAATAAACTCGTGTGTGTGTGTGTGTGTGTGTGTGTGTGTGTGTGTGTGTGACCAAAACTGAATTAACACTAACTTGGAATGCTAGCAGAGTGAGGAGCCCTGGCCAGAGGGCAATTTAGCAGTCACTCACAGCTGACACCTTCTCTGGTATTTTGGTGCACTGAGGTCTGCAGATGGGTGGGTTAGCCCCGCTGTGACAGAACTGTAATCCAAATGAGGAATGCAGGAAAAACATGCCCTTTCCTTTAAGACTTTTGAAATTGCACACTGTGAGGAAAGTCTGACGTAAAACATCCTCATCTAACAACAGGGAGGCAGAAATGAGGAGAGACCGAGGTCTCGGAGTGGTAGGGGGAAGGGGGGGGACTTCTTGAATGAGCCAGAGAATTAAGTTTGTAAAGAGCAGAAACGGGACACATTGCCCACTGCCAGTCCCGAGCAGAGATGGCTGCTAGCAGGTGGGAAATACCCTCAGGACTGCACACTCAAGCAATCCACCACAAATATCCTCCTTCTCCCAGGAGGGGGAGGGAGGACCCAACAGGCCCCAGCGACCCAGCCTCAGAGCAAAGACCGAGGGACACACGGTTGCCCAGGCCTCGGTCAGGGTGGAGGGGAAGTTTAGCTGACAGAGCCTAGGGCGTGGCGTGTACACGGGGTGGCCACAGATGAAGTGTGGATGTGTGCGTTCGCGTGTATTACACATACGTGTCAGGGTATGCGCGCCTATGAGGCGAGCAGGACCTCTGGTGTCTTCTCTATCTCTATGGCATTGAGAACTGGACAGGCTGGTGGCTAGTCAGTGACCTGTCGGAATTCACCTGTCTTGGTCCCCCAATGCTGGTGTTCCAGGCATGCGTGGCCTGGGTTTTAAGCAGGTGCTGGGAACTCAGCCTCACACTTCAAGTGCTTCTGCCTGCTGAGCCACCTCTCCAGCTTCAAAGGGTTTGGATTCTACAAGTGAAAAAGGAGAGAGAGGCCCCAGACCTCACGTCCCTGTCGCTGGCCCCAGGTGAAGAGGAATGCCCTGGAAAAGCCTGCCATTAACGTTTCCGGCCTCACGGTCCAGGCGAAGAACAGAAAGGAGGAAAGTGAGAAGCTTGAGAAAGAAGGACCTGCTGAGGGACGTCTGTGACTCCCTCCCTTCTGGAGCCTTGCGGGTCAATATGGTCCAGTTTTAACTTGGGGCCCAGGTGGAAGAAATTCCCATTGTCTTCTTCTTAGAGTTTCTTAGACTTAGGGAGCAGGGCAGTTCTAAAAGGAAGACCCAGCGACCAACAAGAGCAGGGCTATTCCTGGACTCGTGCAGTTATCCAGGCCCTAAGAAAGTACAAATAACAGTGTCTTAACACAGTTTAGTTACGACACTAAAAATAAGTGGGGCTACGCTCAATTATTATTATTTTTAAGTTCTAAACCAATACACTAAAAATATACCTGGCCTAAATTATCTTGCATGAACAAGGGCTGCATAAAAACACACCAGCTCTCTGGGCCAAAGAGTGGGAGGAAACCCCACTCCGTCCCTGCCCCTCTCTCCTTTCCCGTAGTCCATCTGTAAGTCAATCAGCGAACTTCTACAGAGCTCCACCCTGGAGAAGGCTCCAGAGCCAGGCAAGCAGTCATGTTCCAACTTTGTTTTCCTACACTGGGAGAAAAAAAGCCAAAAAGTCCTGAGCGCCAAAACCCCGGCTGCGTAAAAGAAAATGTTGCAAAGGAAGGCAAGCCCTTTTAAAGGGTGACCTTGGGTGTGCCTTTCCCAATCAAGTTAAATGTCACTGCTCTGAGAACTGGTTCGTTCTGATTTCCTGATTTTGCAGAATTCCAAAGCTAGCAGAACAAATTCAAACACTCCAGCTTCCTTCCTTTCTCCATTTCCTTAAAAACAAAAACAAAAGACACAGACTTCACATACCCACTAAGAGCCAACTTGCCTCAAAAGTTATCACTGGCTTTTACTGTCTCTGCGGTCTAGGAGGAAGAGCCCCTCCCTCCCTCCCGCCTCTCCCCACGCTTGCACGGTTCCCCTTGTCTGGTATTGACAGGCACTGAGCTGTGTCCCACACCACTTAGACTATCATCACTGTTTGCTGAATGTCACTGTCATTGTCTGGGGGTGCTCCCCAGTCATCTCTGCGAGGCGGCTCGGGAGGGAGGCGTCCACACCATACGCTCGTTGACCCCAGGCCTCAGCAGTGCACCTTCCTCCGCTGACTCCAGAACCTCTAGGAGAAAGGGGGTTGCACGGACAAGATCCTCTTTATTGTGTGGTAGAAGAAAGGGACGATCCCAGGGCCATTAACACGTGTGGCCGCTGCGTACTTAAGATGATGCAGCACTTGTGTACGCATCCAAATCTTCCTAGGAAGGGCTCAGCAGGCAAGTGTCAGAAAGAGACTGGAAGGAATTAGGCAGAGGGATAGCTCGGGCACTGGATGCCTTCCTCTGCCTTCTATGTGTAGGTGGACCCATGCACCTCACATTTGTGCATGTACTGGTGGGGGAAGGGGGAGGGAGGGAGGGGGAGGGAGGGAGGCAGGCACTTAGGGGATGGGAAGATGGCTCAATTGATGAAAGTGCCTGCCCCATAAACAAGAGGACCCCAGTTTGAGTCCTTGAGCTCTCTCTCATGAGGAATAGACACTGGTATTGTCTCTGTAACTGGGGATGCATGGGGTGGGGGGCTGAGAGAACAGAAACTCAGACAGGCTTGGTCTGTGCCTCAGCAACATCCAAGGCTACTTACTGTAGGGAGAAAGATGTAGAAGGGAACCAATCCCACAGGGTTCTGACAGGCTGGCTGCATGGAGCTCCTGCTGAGGTGACACTTTTGACAGGGACAGATCTGCAGGTGGACCCTGTTCCCACAAGCTACTATCTGCTTTGTAAAGCTAGATATCCAACCCAGAGCCTCACATAATGCTAGGCAAGCACTATCATTGAGCTACACGGCCTCCAGCACTGACAGCCACGTAAAAATAATTATCCGACGGCCATGCCAAAAAAAAACAAAACAAAAAAAACCCAGTAACAGGCTGCTTTTAGTTCTCTCTTCTGTTGCTGTGATATAAAAGGAACTGAGGGTCAGGCTGTGCTGGCGCACGCCTTTAGTCCCAGCATGCCTTTAATCTGGGCGGCAGAGGCAGGCAGATCTCTGTGAGCTGAGTTCCAGGACAGCCAGGACTACACAGAGAAACCCTGTCCTGAAAAAGCAGAAGGAAAGGGTACGCCAGGCTCCATCACCGAGGGAAGCTGAGGCTGGGGCCGACGCAGAGGCCATGGAGGGCCTCTGCTTCCTGGCTTGCCCCGGGACTTGCTTGGCTTACGATCTTACACGTCCAGGAGGGCAGTGGCCACGGGCCTGGGCTCTCCCTCCCACATCGACCATTAATCTCGAGACTGTCCCACAGACATTCCTGCAGTCCAGTCTCACGGAAACAGTTCTCAAATTGAAGTTACTTCTTCCCAGTTGTGTCTAGTTTTGTGCCAAGCTAACAGAAACAAACTGGCAGAGGGTGGGCAGACGTTGAACCCATGGGGTCCCTGTTTAGGGGGTTGAACACCCCCTTTCCTCTTTGGATTCAACTGTCAGATTAAGGTCCCTGTGTGGCGATGCATGCAGGCTCTTCCCAAACACTTGGGGACCTTGTGGTACCTATACTCTTTCCTCAGCTGTTGTGAGGTCCTCACGCCCTGATGTGGCCACAGACAGGCAGGCAGCATCCTTCTCTGTGCCCTGGGCATAGTGCAGACCAGTTTCTTTTTTTGGCTGTTGTTTTGTTCATTCATTTGTTTTTTTTTTTTTTTTTTTTTTTTTTTTTGAGCCAGGGTTTCTCTATGTAACAGTCCTGGCTGTCCTGGAACTCACTGAGGTTCACCTGCCTCTGTTTCGGGAGTGCTGGGATTAAAGGTGTCACCACCACTCCTGATTTGTCCCCTATGAAAGCGCCACAGTACCCCAGTACTGCTATGGAGGCAGGTTCTTCTTTTACACACTGATTTTCTCACTCATCTTTCTGGAACAGTGCTGGGTGGTAAAAGTTTAACATGAGCTACAGGCATAAACTGAAATTTGCTCTACCAGCCACCGTCATTGAATGAAGTGACCTGACCAGGGGCCACCGACTTCCAACTCCACGTGAGGTGCACCAGGGAAGATGCTGGGTCTGAGTGGCCAGAGTCAGTGACAGAATCCAGAACGCAAGTGTCCACACCCAAGCTGAGGCTGGAGAGCCCCCTCCTCTGGCTTCGGATGTGGAAGATACCAGTTCCGAGTTTGCATCTCCTCGCCTTCCTCTCAAACCCCTCACAGGACTCAAAGGGTGAAGGACTGGCCAGTTTAAGTCTTGCCCTTGCTTCCACACCAGCTTAGGGAAGCCTGTGTCTAGTCTCTAAGCCCTAAATGCTGCCCCATGCTGGAACTCTCCTGGGAACACAGCTGGGACCTCACCGTTACTTAGGTCTCTGCCTGAACTAAGACGGGCGATGAGGCTTCCCTCCCGATGACCCCAAAGGCCGAGAGCTGTCCAGGGCGGAAGCATCTCTCATCTGGAATGCCATCACCTGCCCTGGCCTGCCTGCCTCATCTGCCCCCGTCAGCCCAAGCTCTTAGCATTTTTCCATCCCCATCCCATCACCCCAGCGTTGGCGAGTAAATGTCCCAGGTATGTGAGAAATCTGGGAACCTGTGTGCCCTCCTTTGTGTCCCATGCTCCTGTCCCTCCCTACCCTGCACAGCCCTCACCCCCTCCTTGTCTCAGCACCATCTTTAACTTTGTCCCCTGCCCCCCCCCAATGTTTACACAGCTGCAGAATGAGGGGATGCAGCTTCTCCTTGGTAAGCCCAGGGTTAAATACACGTGTATTTCCGGCTCCCCACTACTCAGGCAGTGGGAATCCGGAGACACCACCTCCTTTAACAGACCATGCGCTGCTAGCGGCACTTTCCGGGGGCGGGAGAGCATATTGAACCACTTACTGTGCATGACCCTATGGAGGAGGCTGGCACAGATTTTCCCGGAGCCCAAGAGGGGGCTGCTGCCCTACACATGAAGCCATGAAACAAGTGACAGCCATAGACAAGTCACACCGCAGGACCTCAGGGTCACCAACGTTGCAACCAGAAAGCAGTTAGAATGGAGACCCTGGAATGCGGGACTGGGGAGTCCAAGTGTTGTGGGTACATAGCCAAACTGTCCAGAGTTCCTGGAGTATCTGGGGTGTCTGCCGTCCCACAAAGCATTCTAAACGGCCGTTTCTGGGACCCCAACACAGAACAGATACAAAAGCCAAGCCATATAGTTCTAGAAAGTACGGCCTTAGCCGTTCGGGTCCCTCTGATGGAGAGAGTTAAAGGAAGAACCTGAGACACTGCTCTAGGGCCTCAAGAAGACGCCAAAGCACATGCTGGAATATGCCCTGATGCTGTGGCGGCCAATGGGATTTGGATTTGGCCATCTCAGTCACTGCAAATGTCCCGTCTTTAAAAACAAAACTTATTTACGTGTATTGTATGTGCATTGGTGTTTTACCTGCATGTGTGTGTCTGTGGGAGGGTGTTGGATGCTCTGAAGCAGGAGTTACAGAGAGTAGTGAGCTGCGTGTGGGTGCTGGGAATTGAACCTGGGTCCTCTGGGAGAGCAGCCGAACTCTTCGCTGCTGAGCCACCTCTCAGGCCCCTCCTTTCTTCCCTAGAAAGCCCCGAGACTTTGGAGGCATCTGACACAAAAGCAAAGCTGCCACACTGTTCACTCTGACTTTCTTCAGGGAATTCTGCCATTTCCATCCCAGCCCCACCCAAAGCAAAACAAAAAGGAGGGTGGGCGTTCACAACCCCGTCACCAAGGCTCTCTTTCTACGCATAGAATCGGTCAAAAGTTTTCCCCTTTTCTTTCTCTTTCAAGGAAGGGTCTAATTTATTCAAGAGTGGTTTCCAACTCACTATATAGCTGAGGATAACCTTGAATTTTTGGCCTTCTTGCCTCTACTTCCTGAATGTGGGGACTCCAGAGTGTGCCACCATACCTGATTTGGTGCTGATCATATATGCACTACCAACTGAGCCACACCCCACAGCCCCCAACCTTTTATGTGTAAGGCATGATTTCACCTGTCTTATTCACAGGCTGGCCCCAGCAGAAGCCCAAATTTTCCAGTTACCCTTGTTTTGAAACACTCATTGAAAAAACTCTGGGTTGTGCTGAGTGTGATGATATATGCCTGTAGTGTTGACACTGGGGAGGCCGAGGCAGGAGGAATGCTAAAAAGGCATGTATCAGCCTGCCAGGGCACCATAGCAAGACCCTGAGTCAAACAGACAGACAATCAAAATTTATGGGTCCCTAGGGATGCACTGGCAGGGAGTAACCAGGACCCCGACCCAGGCCAGAGACCCTCTACAGAAGACCCCAGAAGACCTGATTCTAAAACCAAGAATGTGTGCGGGCGTCCATGACAGCCCCAGATCAAAGAGTGGAGTCAGGGAAGTTCTGCTTGTCCGAGCAGGGTGCTGCAGGGGACACAGGGCCACAAGCTCACCCGCAGGGGAACACAGGGGAACACAGGGCCACAAGCTCACCCGCAGGGGAACACAGGGGAACACAGGGCCACAAGCTCACCCGCAGGGGAACACAGGACCACAAGCTCACCCGCAGGGGAACACAGGGGAACACAGGACCACAAGCTCACCCGCAGGGGAACACAGGGGAACACAGGACCACAAGCTCACCCGCAGGGGAACACAGGGGAACACAGGGCCACAAGCTCACCCGCAGGGGAACACAGGGGAACACAGGACCACAAGCTCACCCGCAGGGGAACACAGGGGAACACAGGACCACAAGCTCACCCGCAGGGGAACACAGGGGAACACAGGACCACAAGCTCACCCGCAGGGGAACACAGGGGAACACAGGACCACAAGCTCACCCGCAGGGGAACACAGGGGAACACAGGGCCACAAGCTCACCCGCAGGGGAACACAGGGGAACACAGGACCACAAGCTCACCCGCAGGGGAACACAGGGGAACACAGGACCACAAGCTCACCCGCAGGGGAACACAGGGGAACACAGGACCACAAGCTCACCCGCAGGCATGGGGCCGAGCTAATTACTCCCCTGGGGGAGGGGGTTGCTAAAGTCATCTTGCCCTGACCTATATAGTTGCTAGGCAGCCATGTTTTCCTGATGTCATCTCCAAAGGCTGCATGACTAACACCTGGGCCGGTGGGACACACACCACAGGTGGAAGGCCCAGCGGCCTCTTGGTCACGAAACAGAGGAAGCATCGCCCATGGCCACATCACAAGGCCTACATTAATGGAACAGAACCCTCCTCCTTCCTTCCTTGACCCTTTGACGCCCAAAGGATGACAGAAACCAACTCATCCCTTGGGTGAGTCCTACCTTGTAGGACAAGGAAAAGAAAGGCCAGGGAGAGAGGAACAGACGTACAATCAAAGCAAACCTATGGTGGTGGGGGCCTTTGGGTTAGTGTTGGTGTGTTATTTCCACTTGGTATGCACCTAGCCTTAAACGAAAGGCACATGAAAACACTCCGACAGCCATTTCCTTGCCTTCTCTCCCCATCCAATAGGCACCAGCGGTTAACAGTATGGTGGCAACAGGTGGGTCAGAGGTCAGCCCCTCAGCCAGAGCTGGTTTCCATGGAGACGAGTCCTATTCATGGCACACACAGAGCCTCTTCACAGCCACTTACACACAATTGAGCTATTACCGGGAGTCCAGGAGAGCTGTGTCTGGACCACAGTGCACTAGACAGGGCAGGGTTTAATGGAGCTGATTAAATGGTAGTCAGGGAATTACCCAGAGCAGGATTTAGGAATACCCTTCAGAAACAAGTTAAATCCCCAAGGCTCGCCTCCCCCCCAAAACTCCCTTGCACAGTCTCCACGGCCAGTGTCCCTGTAGGACAATGCCAGTGTCTACACGCTGCAGCTCATTTCAGCTTTCTTCCCAAATGCCTAAGGCTGAGAAGACAGACCCACTCCGAGACCCTGCAGGCTGACTGTCCTACCTTTAGCATCTTTACTGGGTCCTCAGTGCTGTGGTGTTTGTTTATTATGTACCTGTGCTGACTGTGTTTGGGATAAGAGTCTAGTTGCTTGCCTTTAATCCCAGCCCGCAGGAGGCTCTCTGTGAATTCCAGGCCAGCCTGGTTTACAGAGCAAATTCAGGACAGCCAGGACTGCTATGCAGAGAAACCCAGCGGGGTGGGGTGGGGTGGGGTGGGGTGGGGTGGGGTGGGGTGGGGCGGGGTGTCCAGTTATATAGCCCAAGCTGAACTCAAACTACTGAGCTTGAAGGCCCTTGTTGCCTCAGTCTCCCCAGTAGCTGGGACTACAGGCAGGTAGTATCATACCGGCTTACTATGGTATTATTAATTTAGAGAGGTATCAGCTGAAAGATATAATATAGCTCAGTTGATACAGTGCTTGCCTTAACAGCATATAAATGAGACATAGTGGTGCAGGACTAATCCCAGCGCTCAGAGGGAAGAGGCAGGAAGATCAGACGTTCAAGGTTAGCCTTGGCTACAGGGGGAGTTTGAGGACAGCCTAGGTTACAAGAGAAGTCTTATAGAAAAAGATATTGTTCTAGTTTCATTTCTGTTATTGTGATAACATATTCTAGAGAGGGGGAATGAACGAATGAATTTAGGAGAAAAATGAATTTAATTATGGAAAAATCAAGACAGAAGCTTCAAACAGCTAGCCACACAACAGGCACAACCAAACTCTGCGAGAAACAGATGTGCTTGCCTGCACCTCGGTAATGATGCCACCCACCGTGGGCTGGGTTGTCTCCTCAGTTAATTAAGACAATCCTTCACAGATATGCCCACAAGGCCAGCCCAATGTAGACTTTTTCCCCAGGTGACTCTGGGTTGTGTCAAGTTGACAGTTAGGGCTAACCATCACAGATAAACAACTCGAAGATTACAAGTTAAGGAGGTGATGCTCTACTTCAGCGTAGGTGTTTGCTTGGGGTTCTTGAAACAATGAGGGAAACCTCAAAAGATGTGCTGTCATATGGACATTGCCAGGTTGTTTCAACAGCGCCACAGCCCTTACAGTCAGAGCAGGACAAGAAGCGTGAAAAGGGGAAATGCCTTGTTAAAAGGTGGTTCTCCAACACAGAAAAATGTACGTGAGTGTGAAACTAGAAACAGTCCGAATCTCCCTCAGTGACTGGATGGATGGATGGATGGATGGATGGATGGATGGATGGATGGATGGATGGGCATGACTTCATCCGCACACTACTAAGTAATGAGGAACCATGGCTCCCAAGGCTGTGCTGATATAAACCCTTAGATGTCTTCTGGGAAAGCCCAAATGATAGGGATAAAGGTCACATCAGTGCTTGCCAGAATTTAGGGCTGACAGCTCTCAACCTGTGAGTCACAGCCCCTTTGGGGATGGATTATCAGATATCCTGTGTATCAGATATTTACATTACAATTCACAACATAGCCAAGTTACAGTTATGAAGTAGCAATGAAACAATGTTATGGTGTGTGTGGGGGGCATCAGAACAGCATGAGGAAATGTACTAAACTGTCTTGGCATTAAGAAGGACCACTGTTTTTAAATACATACTACTGTAGATTTTGAAGCTGGGTGTAGTGGTGCATGCCTTTAAATTCCTTGGGATTAAATCACGTGGGAGGCAGAGCCAGGCAGATCTCTGTGAGTCTGAGGCCAGTTTGGTCTACGTAGTGAGTTCTAGGACAGCCAGAGCTTCATAGTGAGGCTCGGTCTCAAAACCAAACCAAACCAAACCAAACCAAAGCGAAACCAAAAATCTAAAAGCAAACAACTGTTGTATAATTTGGTAAGACTCCAAAAATGAATTTTGTGATATGTTTTGTGTGTGTGTGTGTGTGTGTTTGTGCATGTTTGTGAGTGCACATATGTACAAGGATGTGTATGCATGTTCATGCATGTTTGTTAAGGCCTTAGGTCAACTTCAGGTTCTGTCCTCCTGTTTTTGAAACAGGGTTTTTCTCTGGCCTAGAGCTCACCAAGGAGGCTAGGTACAGCTAACTCCACCTCCCCAACACAGGCAGTAGAAGTGTGTGACACCGTGCCTGCCTTAAAAACAAAACACAGTAAAACAAAACGAAAACCAAACTGGGCTCAGGGCATCAAACTCTGGCTCTCATGACTTCAAGGCAAGCATTTTACTGATGTTTCATATCTCCTCAGCCTCTATGAATCATTGGGGGAGGAGTTCAAAACAGGATTTCTTTGTAGCTTTGGAGCCTGTCCTAGAACTGGCTCTTGTAGACCAGGCTGGCCTCGAACTCACAGAGATCCTCCTGACTCTGCCTCCTGATTTCTGGGACTAAAGGCATGCGCCAACACAGCCCGGCTAGGAATCGTTTTTAAAATGCTCTAACTTGCTTAAAATGCTCAAAGAGCATGGAGGATATAGTACTGAGACTTCAGGCTGGGATAAAACAGACATCATCTGCCGTGTGCCCCAAGCTACAGCTGGCATCCTATGAGCCAAGTAACTCTGGACTGCTCTCTTCAGCCAGGCAAAGGTAAAACGGAATATTAAAAACCAAAAGAATGAAGTGCTGATGCATAGAAACATCCACTCCAATGTCTGCCAGGGCTGGGTAGATGATGACAACAGGACCTACAGTTCTGAGGCTTTCTGCTAAGTATGCTACAGGAAGGTTTGCCTTAACGAGAGAAAACAGCAGAAAGGATGGGCCGGTAAGAAGGCGCAGAAAGCAATGTACAAGGTTGACAGCTTGTGTTCAGACCCTGGAGCCCACAGGCAGCAA
Organism: Cricetiscus sungorus; assembly: GCA_030556225.1. Taxonomy (NCBI): domain Eukaryota; kingdom Metazoa; phylum Chordata; class Mammalia; order Rodentia; family Cricetidae; genus Cricetiscus; species Cricetiscus sungorus. The sequence goes on along the minus strand of JANBXA010000202.1, from coordinate 9,211,606 downwards.
AGGGTAGAGCTGATCCCACAAAGTTGGTCTCTGACTTCCAGTTGGTCGGTGCGTAGCACACACCTGTCTAACTGTGCACTGAGCACACACATACACTATAACAATAATAACTTGTAAATGGTTAGCAGAAAGGACAGTGTGAACTTGCAGTTAGGATCTCAAGGGCTGGCACCCCTGCGCTGGACTGTAGGGACACATTCGCCATGCAGAGGGGGCGCCCACACAGCCTTCCAGGAGCTCTCAGCCTTATCATAAGGAGACAGGCAGAGGTGGCTCGTGTCCCTTCTGTGTGCAGTGTCCAGAAGAGCATCAGACCCAAAGAAGTGTACAATCAGTATTTGGTAATCAAGAAATGCCTGAGGGCAGAAATACGTACAAAAATGGACTAAAGAGAAATGGAGAAAAAATGCATGGGGAAGGTTTATACAGACTGTCCACCTAGGCCGAGCATCAAAACATTTAAAATAGCATCAATGGCTGGAGACAAACAGCTCCACGTTTGCGCACCTGTCTGGATGCCTGAGACTCTGGACTCCACACCTAGTAAACACAGCAAACAACAAGAAAGCAAATAGGGCTTGTGGGGTGGGTCTTAGTTTGCTTCCTGATGCCATGATAAAGAGCATCCATGAGGGAAGTCAGTAAGAACTCTCTCTATGAACCTGGAGGCCGGAGCTGAAGCAGAGGCCACCGTACAACCCTGCTGACACGTTTGGTAGTCATGACTTGCTTGCTCAGAACCACCTGCCTATAGGCCAGTCTGACGGACTCATCTTCTCAACTGAGGTTCCTTCTCAGATGACTCTAGCTTGTGTGAAATGGACAAAAAAGTACTCAGCACAGTGAGGAAAGGCACTTGCCACCAAGCCTGGTGACCAGTGATCTATCCATTCCAGGAAGGAAAAACTCACTCCCACAACTTAGTCATCCTGATGCCACGTTTGGGTCAAGGTGTGCACACTCGTGCATACACACACACACACACACACACACACCACACACAAATAAATAAATGGAAGCTGTGTTAGGATAAATAAATAATCTCCTCCAAAGACAGAAAGTAACTGGAGATAAAAATTAATGGGTGAGGCCAGCTCTGCAAGTTGCCTACTGATGGTGGCAGGGTGCTGCTAACAAAATTCTCAGAGTCTACAAAGAAGATTCCGATTCTGAGCTGGATCTATTGGCACAAACCTTTAATCCCAGCACTAGGAAGGCAGAGGCAGAGGCAGGCAGGTATCTGTGAGTGCAAGGCCAGCCAGTGCTACATAGTGAGATACTGTCTCGAAAGAAGAAAGAAAGAAAGGAAAGGAAGGAAGGAAGGAAGGAAGGAAGGAAGGAAGGAAGGAAGGAAGGAAGGAAGAAGAAGGTTTTGAGAAAACTTGTCAATGTGATAGTCATATGTGATGGCCCACACTTCCCGTTGCTAGCATTAACTCACTGAATGTGAATGGAGACTGACAGGTGAGGGCTACTATGAGCCCTAATTTATGGATGCGGAAACTGGAGAAGAGGACACCCTGTCTAGCCCACAGCAGGATCTGAACCGCCCTTGACCACAGTCCACGTCTAACACAAGCACGTCCCAAGAAAATTAGATAAAGACATTGGGGTGAAGGTTAGCAGAGGTGGACAGCTTTCCCCTGTTCAGGTCGTGGACGCGACCATGGAAGCAGCACGCGGCTGAACTGGCAGAAACACCAGGAGAGTTGACCATGTGTGTGCCCGACAAGGAGGCTGTTTCATGGCTGACGTTTTCCATGACCACTCGGGTCTGGAACACACCATTCCTGAAAACGTGGAGTAGAATTAGGCTCCACAGATTCAAAACTGTGGCCAGAGGCCATCTGTGAGGAGTGGAGGACTGTCACAGGGCGGGAGAGAGGAAACTCGACATGCTCTGGGCTGCCGTGCCATTGCAGGTGTTCAAACAGACCCCGGACAGCAAATTGTTGGGCCAGACAACCCTGAGATCTCAGCTGGAGATCAATTACTCTCAGATGCAAACAACTGCTCCCTGGGCCCCCTGGAAGGACATGGAGTGAGGAAGCACAGTTCTGACTCAGAGAAGAAAGGCCAACTAGGTGCCTGGGAGGTTGGGTCGCTGTACCCCACCCATCCCCAGGGACAGACTTCCCGTGCAGGGTGTTCCTGCTGGCTAGCTCAGCAACTCCTATCTGCGACGTTCCTGCAGATGTTTCATAGAGTCCTCCACGCATCCCCTAACATTTCCGGGAACATTTCTATGGCCTTTCCCCACCTTAATACAGCATCAATTCTGGGGGGACCAAAACGCAAGGGATCTGCCCAAGTGCAGGCTGAGTATTTTCAAAGCTTTAGACATGTGTTCCTTTCCGAAAGACGGAGCAGTAAATTACAAGGTGATCTACAACTGTCCCGAAGGCTTTCCCCTTGGCGACGCTCTATGCAGAGGAGAAACAGACACTTGGACCTTTTAGCCTGGTTGCTTTGCTTTCTTTTATAGACTTCTAATCAGACTGGCTGTTCCTAGTAAAGGGCTGCCCACAAAAATAGTGCCATGTGGGGGTAAGAGAGAAATAGGTTTTCCACAGTTGTCCTGAAAACAGAGTCTCATCCAGCCCCTTGCAAAGACATCTGGCCACAGGACAGAGCATTAAAATGTCCCTAGTTAGACATTTGATGAGCCCAAGCATGGGAAGCTATCTAGGGTAACGAGTCTAAAATGCTTGACACAGGCCTGGGGAGGCTTGCTGTGCGTAAGAGCTGAGTTTGAATCCTCAGAACCCATGTAAGTAAGGTTGGGTGTGACTGCTGGTGTCCACGCAGCAGGATGGGAGGTGGAGACAGCAGCATCCATGGAGATCTCGGGACCGCTAGAAGAGTACTCAGTAAAGGAGAGACCTTGTCTCAAACCTGGGAGGAGGTGAGCAGGGACACCCAAGGATGCCTTCTGACCTCCCCACACGGTACTTGACATGGTCGTGCAAGAGAGGAGGGGAGACAGGCGGCATGGGGTGGGGGCAGACCCAGAGAGGAAACACTGCACTATCTATGGAAATAAAATACCAGAAAAACTGCCGTTTCTAAAAAACGGAAACAGCTAGCTAGGTGAATCTTTTGGACACCGTGAAGGAAGCAGGTCATTAACTAAGCCCCGTGAGAATCAGCCAGTGCTCAAAGGGGCAGAGAACTGAGCATATGATGCAGGAGAAAGCTAGTGGTGGGTGACAGCATCAGTGGATGACCAAAAACAAAAACAAAAGATCTCCAACTTCCCTCAAAGGAAGCAAATATTCCATCTACTCCCCCCGGCTGTCGTGAAAATCCTCAGGCTTCTCATTCATGAGCAACAGCTAGCTACATATAAATGCGCATGGTCACGCTCACATTCTTCTTCCTGTCTTCCCAGGTATTTGTCTATTCGGGGTTGAGAGATGATCTTATTATGCAGTCCAGGCTGCTGACGGGAACTCACTAGAGCCAGGCAGGACTTGAACTCAAGATAGACTCCTGTCTGTTTCTTCAGTGCTTGGGGTCACAGGGATGTCCTAGACCAGGCATTCATGGGTGTTTTACAAACCCTCTTCAAGTGGCCCCCTAAGATAGATAGATAGATAGATAGATAGATAGATAGATAGATAGATAGATAGATAGATAGATAGATAAGCTCGATTTCTTCCCTTTCAAAAACTCATTTATTATTCTCGCTCTTGGGGTGGGTGGGGGCGCATAGAGCAGATGTGTGGAGAGCAGAGGGGCAGCTTTGTGAAAGCACCTTCCCTGGGTTCCCCAGATTCCACTCAAGACCTCAAACTTCCACAGCAGGTGCTTAGCTTGCTGAACCATCATGGCGTGGGTGCGTGCGTGCGTGTGTGACATAACGACCTCAGAAGCTGGTCCACCCCTCTTGCTCTTCTGCTTTCCAATCACTAAACGCCACCTTTGTGAACTCTTTGGAGACACCTCAGGGGCCTCATGCCATGTCTGGCCCCAGCCCTCACTTTCAAGGTCTCTCAAAGAGTCCCCATCTGTGATGTCCTTGGTTCCTTGTTCTCACAGGACACTCCATTCCCACAGGCTCTCACAGGACACTCCATTCCCACAGGCCTAGGGCTCATCATTTCATTTCTGCATCTCAGTTCCTCAGAGACAGCCAGACTGCTGGGAGCTGCTCAGTCAGTATTTGTTAAGTGAAAACTGAATACCACAAAAAACATTTATAAATGAAAAGTCAAATATTTACTTGGAAACCTGTCCATAAAGACGGACTCACAGAGGGCAAAGCCCATATCTAATGGGTGAGGGCTAGGTGTGGTGGCACACGCTTCTAATCCCAAAGCTCAGAAGGATCTGGAATTGGAGACCAGCCTGGCTATACTTACCTCACAGCAAATCCCAACTCACAGACAAAGGATGGGAAATAAGACCAGTGGCTTATGAGTAAAGGCTGAAACAAAGACCCAGAGGTAAGCTTTTACTACTGTCCTTACTCGGGGATGCGGTGGCTCCTCCCTTGTGTCACTGTTCCAATCATCTTTTGGGAATGCAATTAGAAAGATTGTAAGGGTGTGTCCCGTCTTGGAAGACGCTTCCCTTCTGTGTATGAGAGGGAGGCCCATAAAACAGCTTAGTGTAAGAGTGCTTGCCGACAAGCCTGACCCCCAGGACACGTGGTGGGAGTCGAGAACTCACTCCTACAAACTGTCATCTGCACTCCACGTGTACACACACACACACACACACACACACACGACCCTGCTAAGCTCTCACCCCAGCATGCCGCAAGCATTCTGATATTTGTGTGGATCAGGAAATCCACAGTAAAGCCTGAAGCAAGTGGTCTAGAAGCTGACAGAAGAACGGGTCAGACCAGCACAGCCTGGGGCGGAAGCGCTTGTGTGTGTGTGTGTGTGTGTGTGTGTGTGTGTGTGTGTGTGTGTGTGTCTGCATGAACACATCGCAAGGCCTCCCTAACACTGACAACACTTTCACTACGCAGACCAGCAGCCAGACATGGTGGAGGCGAGGCTGCTATCTGTGGCAGGGGCGGATAGCTGCACAAGGCCATAACCTTTCTAAGCACTGCCTAACTCATTCCGTGTCCAGTGAGGATGCTTAGACAAGGTCACCAAGAAAGTGGGGAGAGTAGCGGTCAGAAGTGGCTCACTGACAGATCACTCACGACTCAAGTTCAGTACCCAGCTCTGGCTTCTGTGGGCACCTGACCTTGCATGCACATACACATACAAATAATTTTAAAATGTCAATTTGCATGTATGTATGTCTATATAATATATTTGTATGTGTGTGTGTGTGTGTGTGTGATTAATAGAAAGGGAACAGCAGGAAGGAAGGAAGGAAGGAAGGGAGGGAGGGAGGGAGGGAGGGAGGGAGGGAGGAAGGGAGGGAGGCGGAAGAAGGAGGAAAGAGAATATATCAGGGCACCAGTACTGTAGAATGGACTTAAAGTCCACAAACCATGCCCTGTAGGGTTAAGGAGTGCAATGGAGAATAAACAGGCCATAGGACCGGTGACTAGCAAGGGACCAAAGGGAGAGGGGGGCCCAGACAATGTAACTAGAGGAGATTCTGTAGTTACAGACTTACCTTAAAATCTGCTAGGGACAGATGCAAAGAGGGACAGCACAGCTGGTGGTTTAGACCCAGCTTACAGGCGTGTCTTTAAGAACTACTTCTCCCAGATGCCTTGTCCTGTTTAGTGCTAAATGGGAAGTAGAATTTGGAGGACACACATAAGCAGCAGCCTTCCTGAAGTGATCATTATTTCTAAGCCTTTGCAGCAGACAAAGCTAGAAAAAAAATTATTTTCTCATACATATAATGTTTATACCCATTCTTTAGTTTTCTCAGTCACAACTTGAAGACTCTATTACCAGTTTCAAACCTTCCTTCCAGCTTGAGAAATCATTCTTTTCAGTAACACCAGCAAAATCACTTACACCACTCAAAACGCACACAGCCCAGAGTACCACTTAATACCTCATCAACAACTCTGCTCATGGAAACACTTTAAGGGATTGGGGGCGTCTTTTAATCCATCAGGGATATGCAGACTCCTGTGTTTGTACACTGGGTTTGGCATGGGGCGCTGGTTTCCAGCCTGACTCAGTCCTCGGAACTTTCAGCTGAGCTGTGACATCCTGCCTTCTCTTACGCCACCCCAGAGCTGGACACATGCAAACTGGAGCAGAGATCAGCCACAACCGACACTTGACCTGGTGCTTTGCTCCTTGCAAAGCTACGGACAGACAGGTGGACCAGTGTTGCTCTCCAGAGGGAGCCCAGAGCAGACCTCCATTTTTACACAGACAATGTCCAAACCTTGCCAAAACTCCCTCACAGGTGATCGGCCAGAATCTATGGGGCGAGACTCTAGCGTTCCACACACTGTCTGTCTCTGTGTGTTTTCAGGTCTGAGAACTGAATGCATGGCATTGAGCATGCTAAACAAGCATGTTAACTGAACTACAGCCCTAGCCCTCTTCCCCTTTTGAGATGGGCTGCCAATAAGTTGCCCAGGCTGGTCTTGAATCCATGATTTCCTTCCTTCTCAGCCTCAAGTGTCTGAGATTATAGGCATTTACCACATTATTCTGCCAAAATTCTTTGTAAAATTAACTTTTTTTTTTTTTTTTTTTGGCCGTGAATATGTGTGTGGTGTGCATACATGTGGAGGTCAGAGGTTAACTCCAGGTGTTTTCCTCCACTGCTCTCTGCCTTCCATACCAAGGCAAGGTCTGTCAGCGAAAGCCAAAGCTAGTCTAGCTGGCTAGCTCGTTTCCGGCATCCCTTGTGCCTCCTGTGATACAGGACTACATGCTCTCATCCAGCTCTTATGAGTGTTCTGTATGAACTCTGGTTCTCCCTTTATCCACGGAGCCATCCCCCTAGCCCCTAAAAATGACTTATGAAGACAAAATCCTTTCTAGTTAATTTTTTTTTTTTTTTTTTTTTGGCTTTTTTCCTGTGTAGCTGTCCTGAAGCTTCCTCTGTAAACCAGGGTGGGCATGAACGCAGAGATCTGCCTATCTACCTGCCTCTGCCTCTCAAGTGCTAGAACTAAAAGTGTGCACCACCATGCCCAGTCCAGCCTTTTTAAAAACGAGTCAGGCAGGGTCTATGTGGCTCTGGCTGGACTGGAACTCACTATGTAGACCAGGCTGACTTCAAACTCAAAGATCCATTTACTTCTGCCTCCAAAGTGCTGGGAATTAAAGGCGTGTACCACATCTGGCCTGTAAATTTTTTTAAATGCAATTATTTTAAATGTTATTTTTAGGACTGGTGAATGATACTTGCCTGGCAATTATACAGCCCTGAGTTTTAGCCTCTGAACTCACGTCAAAATGTCGAGTATGTATGTTTGTAAGCCCAGCACTGGTAAGGCGGAAACAGGAGAATCCCCAGGGCTCGACAGCCTGCCAGCCATGCCACTTGGTCTCAAAGTGGGTGAATAGTATTCCTGAGGATGACACCAGACAGAGTTTGTCCTCTGGGCTACACACACACTCACCACGCCCCACACACACACACATACACGCATGAACATACATGCAAGCACACTATTTTTAGCTGTAAAATTAATGTAAAATTAATCTGTGTATAAAATTCTGCACACTTAATTTCAAAATGCAAAGTAAATAACTAGCCATGCTAATGTTCTATTATGCAGACTGAAGACATTTCCCTATCACCTAAAACTTCTTACCTCTCTCTCTCCTCTCCTTCCTTCCTCCCCACCCTTTCTTAAGAAATAAAGTAGCCTAGATGCAGCTGAAGTCCTCAGCTTTAGCCGACCTTTCCCCCACGGTGCCCGGATGTAATTACTGTCTCCAGGGTACTGTTTGTCAGGCCTCTACTTGTTTCTATAATTACAATTGCATTACCCACGAACTGTGTGTAGACTCCAACAGAGTGTCTTCCTCACCTTTTCCCCTACAGCTGGCTCCAAGTGCATGAGAAAGCTGTGGGACTTCAACTAGCCCCACCTTGATTAGCATGCACACTAATTTCACTCCCTCCGTCTGTCCCTACGGATAGCCACACATATTTCTGTCTTGTCTAAATCAGCTGTAGACGCTGTCATTAATAACTACGTCACCTTAAGTACCCAGCCGCCATCTTCTAAGCACACGTGACTCTCCTGCGGGACTCACTGCATTTTCATTCTCTCAGGAGTTCTGTTTTGAGTTGTGAGTTGCACCTGGGACCCTGCTCGAAATTCCAGCGCTGAGCTACACACCGAGCCCGAGGTGGGGTGGGGTGAGGCATTTGTGAGCCACATCATATTTTATACACCCTTTGACAGTTCTTTCCAGCCAGCAATCATCGCTGTTTATGTGTAGACCTGGTTGATTCTGCTATATGACTGCATGCGTGTACTGATGACACTGTGATTTCATTGATGACCACAGTTTAAGCCTAGCAGGCAAGCGACAAGGGACACTCTTGTTCATGCCCTTTGTGTACAGGACTTGCTGGGGCTAAGATAACGCATATTTACTAGATGCTGCCAAATCATTCTCCTCAGCAATGATCCTAATTGAAGAACAGAAACTCCCGATGGGACATCTTATGTCACTATTAAGACCCTCTTTCACAAGAGGCCCTTCGCGTGGTTACTCATGCTACTCTCTGCATGAACTATCCTTTCTCGGGTGTCCGGGTGCCCCGTCAGCACGGGGGCATGTCTGTGGGCTAGAATGCTTGTTCTTGTGTTACTTTGCTTTCTGAGGCAACTCACTGCTGGCTAACAGGGATTCGTTTGGGATCCATCGTTTCCAAAAATCCTAAGCACAGTGGGACATGGGGTCCCCAGACGGCTAGGGAGGGGGCTATCAGATCTTCACGGGCAGCGGAAATGGGCAAATTGCATTTTGCACAGTCGCATAACTCCCGGACAGAACTTGACTATTATTTCCACAGCAGCCCAGTCCTTCCGAGTGGAGGAGGGGCTGGTCAAGGTGCCTGGAGCCAGGGTCCAGGCAAGGGTGGGCCGGGCTGGGCGGACCAGGGCTGGCTTATTCTCTGAGAGGCTTCTTTCACCTCTTCTGAATAACATCTGCATTCTCTGTCTGGGAGAAGGGCCGGTCTCCACTAACAACCCTGAGTGTGGTGGACTCTGTGCCCTCAAAGCCAAGCTCCGCGAGGAAGCTGAGCCCAGGCCAGCGTTAGTAAAGAAGAGAAAGAGGGATTGTCCCGTTTGCAAAGCTCAACATCTCATTCTCTTCGAGGCCTCAAAACCCTAATTTGACCACAAAAACCTGGCCTCTGGTGTTTCTGTTATGAGTATCGGATTCCTTCAGCTGAACTTGGCTGTTTCACTGCCTGAACAAATTACATTAACAATACAGAGAAATGTATACAGGGCCTTAAAAACACTGCTGAGCAGGGACCAAAACAAAGACGGCTGTATCCTAGCAACAAACCTCACCCCCCCTGCCCCCCCCAAGCAAGGCTGTGGGCTCTGCCAGGGATTGTAAGCCATTGAGAGCCTCTCTTCTCTGCAAACAATTAGGGACAGAGAAGTCACAATTACAGATGGGATTTACAGCCAAAGGGGCAATCTATAAATCACAGAGCTCCCACCCCCAGCCATTCCCAGCCAGATAATCAGAGCCAGATGTTCACCACAGCTGCTTCAATGTGGGTACACTGTTGGCCAACCTGACCACACTCCTGCTCTGAGCCAAACAGTCCAGCCAAGTCAGAGGGGGCCTCTGCACCCTGGAGCCTGCCCAACTGTAGGAAAGGCTGGGGCATGTGGGAACAGTTTGCTGGAGCAATCATGGAGGTACAGGCTCCTTTCTGGTGAGGACCTGTGGCTTGCGAGCTCTTGCAAACCTGGCAACAACCAGTGATGGTGGTGACCATGGCAACCAGCTGCAGCCACATCTTCAGCATCTCTTGCGAGGGCCTGGATGAAACCTTCTGAAGGCATGGCTATTGATGAATGCTCTTCAGTTTGGGGCGGAGGAGACGGATCATTCGTGCAAGCATGAGGACCTGAGTTTGGAGCCTCAGTACCCACATACAAGGAGAGCATGCTAGCGCACATGTGGGAATTCCAGACTAGGAAGGTGGAGCCTGCTGGCTAGCGAGTCTAGCTAGTGAGCTCCAGGTTTGGAGAGAGACCTTGCCTCAAAAGAAAAGGCAGGAATCCATTGAAGACACTTGATAACAACCTCTGGCCTACACACATACATTGTACATACATGTGCACAAATGAAATGAGAAATAAAAGTTATTTACCCAGTGCATATACGAAGAAAGTTAATCTCAGAGACGCCAAGGGTGTTCTAGAACGGCTCACTGCTGGTAAGCGGCAGGAAAACAACTCAACGTGTGCTTGACTTTGCTTGACTCTGTCACTGTCTTATTTCTCCACAGATGGCTGTCTCAGCACGCTGTTGCATTTGTTCGCTTGTTTATGTAGTATGAGGGACATGAACTGGTCTGCACAGCTCTGGAGTGCATGCGGGGGTCAGAGAGGTTGTAGGATAGGAGCACAGGTGTCTTCACCTGATGAGCCACCTTGCCAGCCTGCCGAGTATGCTTTCAATGACTAGACTTAACCAGGTCAGCATTTGGTGACCTAAAGCCATGGAATTGCAAATTCCAAGTGTGGTAATAGCTAAATTGTTCAGGTGTGGCCAGGGATTTTTGTTCTTAGATCTGTTTAATACAATTTTCTTCATTTTAATTTCCTAAAATATAATATACACACACGCACATATGTACACATGCACACACACACACACACACACACACACACACACACACACACACACTCACTTTTACTTTAAGGGATGAGGCTCAGTGGCTAAATGCACTTGCAATATGTGATGGTTTAAAAGGAAATGGCCCCCAGAAAGAGTGACACAATTAAGAGGTATGCCTTGTTGCAGGAATGTGTCACCGTGGGGGCAGGCCTGGAGGTCTCTTTTGCTCATTTCCCTCAGTGTGACTCTCAGTCCACTTCCTGCTGCCTCTGAGTCAAGATGCAGAACTCTCAGATACTCTAGCACATCTGTCTGCCTGCACTCTACCAGGTACCCTGTCATGATGATAATGGACTGAATGTCTGAAACTGTAAGTGAGCCCCAATTAAACGTCTCTTTATTAGAGTTGCTGTGGTCATGGTGTTTCTTCACAGCAATACAACCCTAAGACACCATATGTGCTTGACCAGCTGAGTTCTGATCCTTAGTACCCGTGTAAAAGCCTGGTACAGTATCACAAACATTTGGAATCCCCGTGTACAACTATAGGGAGATGGTAGGTGGAGGGAGGGAACGTCTTAGAGCCTTGTGGATGGGCTAACTAGCCTGTAAGGCAGTAATAAAGAGACTGTCTTTGTTTTGTTTTTTTTTTTTTTCGAGACAGGGTTTCTCTGTGTAACAGTCCTGGCAAGTGCTTTGTAGTCATCTGTGTGCCCCTTGCCTCCCGAGTGAGGGAATTAAAAGCTTGTACCACCACACGGAAAAGAGACTGTTTAGCACAAGGTGGAAAGGCATGAACCGACACGTGAAGTTTGTCTTCTGACTTCTACATGTACACCAATGCCCATATGCATGAAGAAAAATGCACGCCCATCCCACCCACCCCCTCCATGTGAAATAAAATACACCTGTTTCTGCAGTTCTAGGACGGACCCCAGAGTGTCGTGTCTGAAAGGCAAGACTGCTGCTGTATCCCCAGCTCTTTTTATTTCCAGTTCCCTGTGTAACACAGGCAGCCCTTGAACTCCCAATATTCCTGCTGTTGCCTCCCTAACTGTTAGAATTGCCAGCCTTTGCCACCAGACCTGGCTCGAGTACACACGTCTTAAAAACTACGTAGCTCAATCAATTTTTGCACACACATAAGCTAATGTCAACACTACCAGATCAAAAATGTGGAACATTCTAGGGTTGCAGAGATTCTACAGCAGCGAAGCGTTTGTGGAGCTCTCCCTGAGGACCTGGGTTCAGTTCCCAGTACCTGCATTTGGTAGATCACAGTGACTGTTAACACCAGAGTTCTAGGGGCTGTGTGACCTCCGATGACCCCTGCACACACATGCCTTGAACAAAAATAAAGCATAAAAAGATCTGGAGACCACTTTAGAAGGTTCTTGCTTGCCTCTGACCTTACTGGCACCGTCAGCTTTGTGTGCTCTTGAGCATTTTATTTTATTTTATTTTTTTTGTGCGTCCTGAACCTATGTTTTTCCCTCAGTTTCGGTTAATCCCAGGGCTAAACCAGGGCCCCCAATTCCAAACCTCCAACAGTGAAAACCTGAGATAACAGTTAGCCCTGCCCACCCCCATCAGGTTTGTGACCACTGCCAACATGTGTGACTCCTCTCCTAGTGACCCGTCCTAGTGACTGGGGCTCCCTTGCCTGTGAGTGGTGGAGAGGTCCTTAGTCGTGTGTTTGTCTCCAAGCCGTGCCCGAGTAATCGGATCTCGTAGTAACAAGCTATGTTTACCCCACTCGCCACCCATCACCCTGACAGCCACCCAGTCTCCCTGCTCAGGAAGTGCAGCGGGGCATGGAAGACATGCTTGGCCACTTGAGGAAGGAGGAGGATTAATGGGGCTGGGATGCCTGGGCTCCCTCTGTGACAAAACGGTGCAGGCTGCTGAGGCAAAACCCCCATTCATTAACCCTCAGTCTTTCACTGCCCAGGGTCCCCAGGGACTAAGCCAGGGTGGCCCAGGGCGAGCACGGAGGTGAGAGGGGCTCTACACACAGCCCCTTCTTTTGGGAATCTGGGCAGAATTGCTGGGTAAGATGTGTGTGGCAGGGCGGGGCCGTGGCCGTACGACTCCTTGCCTGGGATGGCACAAACAGATCTCAATCCTGGGTGCTGGGAGAGGCCCGGTTCCCTTGTGCCACCCCCTAGGGTACGGAGCCACCCACCCACCCTTTGCTCCTGGCATCACCCCAGCCTCGCTTCCCAGAGTGGCTATTTTTAGCCGTGCTCAGCACCCGTTTGTTGCCATGGCTGTTTAAAATTCCACAGCTGTTGGCATAGTATGACATAGGACACTTCCAAAGGATGTGATGCTCCCAGCCGGAAGTGGCAAATCCGTAGGCTCTCAAACTCTCATCCAAGTATTCCCGGGTGACACATGAATACAGTGATCTTACATCCAAATAAAGCAGTGAGGCTCGGGGCTCGGCAGGGGCTCGGTACGGGGCCTCCAAGGCTGCGGGGGAGGGGAGCATGGCTTCTCCGCCAGACACAGCTGAAGAGGTGTCATTTGGGTGTGAAAACAGTACAAACAGTGATGAGGACTACTGGAAAAGCAGAACCCAACATCAGCTCCTCCCAGAGCAGGGCAGGTTGGGACTCACTCGCAACGCTAGCACCCACAAGACAACAGCATCGCTACAGCACAATGAAGCTCCAGCCTTCGTGAGAGACACTGTCTCAGAAAATAAGGTGGAGAGCAACTGAGGAAGGCGTCCAGTGTCAACCTCTGACCTTCTCATGTATGTGAGGCACATGCCTGTGTGCATATACACTTATATCACACGTAACACACAAAAAGAAAAGTGAGTGTGCGTGTGCGTGTGCGTGTGTGCTTTTTACACTTTTGAGACAGTGTCTTGGGCAGCCCAGGCTAGCCTTGAACATGCTATACAGCTGAGACTGGCCCTTGCATCCCTGACCTTGGCTGCCTCCACCTCCCAAACATTGAGACTGAAAGTGTGTACCTCCATGTCCAGACACACGGAACTTTCTAATATTGTACAACACTGTTCCCATCCCAAGGCACATCCAAAAGGGGACTACGTCAGTGACCACAGGCCTCACCTACCGTAAGTGCCATCGTGCAGCTGACCAGGCACAACCATGCGTGTCGGAGGTTACATCTTCCAGCCCACAGTCTGGAGTTGTGACTTTAGGTTTGTGTTTTCACAGTCTTTGCTCCAAAGTTATAAGCTAAGAGGCCAGGTCCATTATGCTTTGTGGAATCCCACATGCAATCTGGACTATCCTTGGGAAGACAGAGGCTTGCCTGTCCCTGTCTCAAGCGAGCACTAGGAATGGAAGCTCCCTCCCATATATCCCTTTCATTTAATCCTTTCGGTAATCTCCGAGGTCAAGAATGTTGCCCTCACTTCAATTTAACAGATGGGGAATGTGAAATTAAGTCTCTTACATAAGATCGCATATTTTTTTTCCCTCTCACTCATGCATATGAGTACATACGCCTATATGTACCAGTGTTTGCGTGTGTGAGGGTACGTGTGGACACTCAGGGTTAATGTCAAGGGTCTTACTAAGTCACTCTCAGCCTTACTCATCGAGGCAGGGTCTCTCCGTTGAACCCAAACTCATGTATAAAGGCTGCTCTAGCTAACAAGTGTGTTCTGGGAATCCCCTTCCCACCGTCTTAGAGCTGGAATTACTGCAGACCACCACACCCATCTGGCATTTACTCAGGCTGTGGGGATCCAAATTCTGGTCCTGATGCTGTGTAGCAAGAACTTTAACTGGGGCTGGAGAGATGGGTCAGTGGTTAAGAGCACTGGCTGCTCTTCCAGAGGACTTGGTTTCGATTCTCAGCACCCATCACCCACATGACAGCTCACAACCGTCAGTAACTCCAGCTCCAGGGGATCCGACACCCTCACTCAGACATACATGCAGGAAAAACACCAATTCGTATAAAATAAATAAGTAAATCATTTAAAAAAGAAAGTACTGTTGGATCAGCATTGACCCACAAAGATGACAGATCAAAAAGTCAGGCCCTCCTGGGTCCTCCCTGTCTCCATGACTTTAAATATATGGAGATGTAAAATGCCCGTATATTTTACTGGGAAATACTTGTGTCTCAAACTATCAACAGTGTCACCATAGTATGTTGTCTGGTCACCTTGCCTGGGAGCAGCCTACACCTGCTAATGAGACTCCCTTTCGTGGGAAATTCAGGCCATCATCTGGAGTGTAGCGGTCCCAGCAGCGGTCATGTGTGTAATGTTGCTCTCACGGCCAGGGCCATGTCTGTGGCCTCTTTCCATGACGTGCAACGCTGAACCTTCTGTTCCTTGTAACCCGTGATTACTAAAGCAGGGATAGCAGACCGCACGCACTCAGTTACTGTGCCGGCCTTTCATTTCGTTGGAAGCTGCTGAACACCCTCTCTGTAGTCCCCTATTCCCGCATCTGATCCAAAGAGGCTGCACAGCTCACCGAGGGCTCAGGCAGTGTCTCCCAGGAGCATGAGCAATTGAAGCTGCTTCCCAGCAAAACCCCTACAGTACTAAAAGGTAAAAACTTAACGGCAAGCTAAGCAGCTCACCCTGTGCCCATACGTAATCAAAGAAGTCAGTGGCCCCCAGCATGGCTGGGCTTATTGCTTCACGCAAAGGAAGATGATGTCGGGGTGGTGTTGGCTCTATTTGTCCACTCGACACATCCAGAGTTACCCGAAAAGTCTTAATGAGGGATTGACTGGCAGGGTTGGCTGTAGACAGACCTTTGGGGGAACTGTCCCGACTAAGGGAGTTGACATGAGAGGATCCTGCCCGCTGAGAGCAGGATCATTCCCCAGCTAGACAGAGAGGAAAGAAAGCTGGAAAAAGGAAGCCAGTGAGCACGTGTCATTCATTCATTCTCATCCGTCTCTGTTCTTGAGTGAGGGTGGGATGTGACTCCATAAGATTTTCATATGTGCGTGTGTGCGCCCACATACGATTTTATGTGCCACATGTGTGCAGCAGCGGAGAAAAGTCTGCAACTAGATTTACAGGCAGTTGTGAGCCACCTGACGTGGGAGCTGGGAACTGAACCCAAGTCCTGTCCAGGAGCAGAAGGGTTCTTATGTATGGAGCCAGCTCTGTGGTCCATGACTCTGCTCTCTGTTTCACATTCCTGCTCCCTTTACCTGGAACCGTGGACCAAAACCAACCTTTTCTTCCTTAACTTGCTTTCTGTAGAGATATTTTGTCACCACAACAGAAATGAAACCAGGACAGATGTTATTGGGCTCCCCAGCTGTTGCCATCTTATATGGAGATGTCAATAGCCTTTTCCTTGGGCTTCTTGCCTGAGGGTTCACTGTCTCATTTACTCTCACACACCAGAGATCATGCTAGCTAGTTCTGAGGCCCCTGCGGTGCTTGCTTGCTTCTTATAGACGTGTGTGTGTGTGTGTGTTTACCTGTGCCACGTGGAGGAAATGCAGGGCCAGGTGCCTTTCAGATTAAGAGGTATATGCAGCTCTCTAATCCAAGGGTACTGTAAAATTCTCCAGCCCTTGGAGAAGACACACAGACGGAGTTGAACCTGCCAAGACCAGCATATTTTAAAAAGTAATCTTGTTCTTATTAAATTCATATTGACTCTTGAGAGGAGGGAGGGGGGAAATCACATTTTTTATGATTCATCACTTCCTCAAGATAATAAAACATGATCTGAAGATACAAAAAATATGTGTCCTGCAAACCTCTCTTCTCCCCCTCGAGCTGTCCGTTCCACAAACAAGTGGGTCCCACTGTGCCACAGAGCTCTGTGGTAATAACCACAGTCAGCACACAGCCAGAAAGACCCACGGAATGGGAAGGCTCGGGTATTTCTGCTGGGAGTTGCCTATGGCGTCTGTGTCAGCCAGGAATCTGCTTCTCCTTGGGGACTTTCTGGAGAAATCTAACAGCACTGTCCCTTCTGCCTTTTCCCCAAGCACTCATCAGTTCCTGATGCTCTCCCCGACCAGACAGAAAGTGACTGTAGGGACAGAACGGTACGTTCTGCTAGGCGGCAGCACTAGAAATCCAGTTATCATGTGTGCAGTGAAAACTCCAGTCCATCTGTCCATCTGCATCTGCCACTTACCTTGTCCCTCCTGGAATGAATGCCAGAAGTGCATAGGATAATGGAAAAGACAGATAAAGTAGACATCAACATTTAAAACTTTTGTGTCCCAAAAGACGCTATCAATAAAGTGAAAAAACAAAGACAAAGCCCTCGGATGGGGAAGCATATTTGCAAATCGTATATTTAAGCACAAAAGGACTTTGGGAGCACATTCCCCATGGAGGGATACTCCCTTGACCTAGAGGCAGGAGGGAGGGCCAATCCCTACTCCAAATGACTTGACAGATTTTGTTGACCCCTCCTGGAAGGCATCACCCTATATGTGGAGTGGGGGGGGGAAATGGGATGGGAGGGTGGTCAGGGGACATAGGAGGGAGGGAGAGGGAACTGGGATCAATCTGTAAATAAATAAATAACCGTATATTTACAAAGATCAATCTCCAGAGTACATAAAACCTCTTCTGGAGCTGAGAAATGAAGTGTCTCAGAGTAATCCTTCTGAATTGGTGGGTGGCACTCCTTGGCGGGGGTGGGGGTGGGGGGTGAGGGGGTGGGGTGAACCTCTCACAGAGGTCACCTAAGACCACTGGAAAACAGATATTTACATTATAAATCATAACAGTAGCAAAATTACAGCTATGAAATGGCAACAAAAATAGTTTTCTGGTTGGAGGGTCACCACAACATGAGGAACTGTGGTGATGGGTCAGCCCATTAGGAAGGTTGAGAGCCACTGGGCAGAAGGTCAAGGAGACTGGCATCAAGCCTGATGGCCTGAGTCTGTGGCGGAACATGAGAACGGAGTCCCAAGTTGTCTTCTAGGTACGTACCCAAGGCATCATGTGCCCTCCCCCACGCACAGACTAAACCTGTCTATGGATGTACAGGGCAGCACTGTTCATAACAGCCCTCAAGTGGACACAAGAAATGTCTATGAACTGATGAATAACAGTGGAACATCAGCCAGGCATAAGAAGGGATGTGTGCTGTATCACAGTACCATATAAATAAACCTTGAGAAGCTGGGTGGTGGCGGAGGCAGAGGCAGAGGCAGGCAGATCTCTGTGAGTTTGAGGCCAGCCTCATCTATAGAGCTCCAGGACAGGCTCCAAAGCTACATAGAGAAACACAAAACAAAACAAAATAAAGAAATAATAAAACAAACAAAAAATAAACCTTGAGAGCATTGTGTTAAGTGAAAGATGCCAGTTGACAAGAGGCCACAAAATTACCCAGTCTATGTGGAAGCCCAGGACAACTCCGCTGGTTACCAGGTATTGGAGAGAGGGGATAAAGACAGGTAATGATACAGGCTTCTTCGTGGGGTAAAGGAAGTGGTCTGGAATGTGATGGTGCTGACGGTCACACAACCCTGTGAATATGCTAAACCTGCTTGAATTGTAACCGTAGTACAAGGCTGGATTTTTATTTTTTTTAGACAGGGTTTCTCTGTAGTTTTGGAGGCTGTCCTGGAACTAGCTCTTGTAGACCAGGCTGGTCTCAAACTCACAGAGATCCGCCTGCCTCTGCCTCCCGAGTGCTGGGATTAAAGGCGTGGGCCACCACTACCTGGCACAAGGCTGGATTTTTATGGCACGTGAGTTACATCAAAAGAAACCAGTAGGGCATACTTTGTAAATCCATTTAGGGAAAAAAATTGTCTTGCATAATATTCCTGAACATGAGGCTCGATCTTCATATCCAATAGGTAGACCCTAAAAAATGGCCCCACCGTGGCTGCTCAGTGGAATCACTCAGGGACCTTTGAAACACAGATGCTAGTGTGCGGCGGGATGGAGAACTGTGGTCCTAGAACTTAAGCCCCTGAGGCTGGTTTCAATATGAGTTATTTTATCCTTGCTCATAAACACGAAGCAAACAAAGTGTGAATGCTTCCCTGTTCCTGGCTGTTAGAACTCAGGAGAAGATTTTATTGTTTCGTCTACATTTAAAAAAAAATAATAATAATTCAGGAAATGACTATTTTACAGACCAAGACTTTGGGAGAGAAAATGTTGAAGTGCATACTGAGGTCACGGTCTTGGCGCTGTCGCTGCTGTGCTGAAACATCATGACCAAAAGCAGCTTGGGGAGGGTAAGGTTTATTTGGCTCACCCTTCCACATAATGGTGAACTAAGTCAGGACAGAAACTCAAAAACAGCAGGGGCCTGCAGAGGCCATAAAGGGCGCTCAGACTGCTCCCCCACTGCGCCCCAGGGTTCTCGGTGTAACTCTGCCCAAGCGTTCCTGGGACTTGCTTTGTAGACCAGGCTGGCCTCGAACTCACAGAAATCCACCTGCCTCTGTCTCCCCAGGTGCTGAGATTAAAGGCGTGCATTGCTATGCCAGGCCTGCTTTCTCACAGGACCAAAGCCCAGCGATGGCCCAGCCCACAATGACCTGGGCCCTCCTCCACCACCAATTACTAATTAAGAAAATGCTCTACAGGCTTGCCAACAGCACAATCTTACAGAGCGGTTTGCTCAGCTGAGGCTCCTGTCTCTAAGATGACTCTATCGAGTGTCAAGTTGACATAAAACTAGCCAGCACAATTACCATCCCAAATCAGGATAGGGATCAAACTGCAGTTGCGCCCTTGGGAACTTAATCTAGCTTTTTTTCTGTTTACTCACCCTGAGGAAATCCTCTCCACACAGGTGGCAGGAAAGGATAGCACCAGGCGGTGGTGGCACAGGCCTTTAATCCCAGCACTCAGGAGAAATAGGCAAGTGAATCTCCATGAGTTTGAGCCCAGCCTGGTCTATAAAGTGAGTTCCATGACAGCCCTGGCTGTTACACAGAGAAACCCTGTCTCAAAGGGGGAAAAAACAAACAAACAACAACAAAAAGGCATTAGCCTAGAACTCAGTGCCCCAGAGTCTAGGAAAATCTCAAACTCAACTTGCACCATGTAGACCTGACATAACTGGAATTTGCTGTGTAGGCCAGGCTGGCCTTGCTCAGAGGTATTTTTGTCTCTGCCTCCACATCCACCTTCTGACTGAGCAACATGCAAATTCCTCCTCAGCCCCCACGCTCACGAGAGGAACTTGTCATCTTTCATTTGAGACAGGGCCTCACATAGCTCAGGCTGGCCTTGAACTCTTGATCGTTCTGTTTGCACATCCCAAGTGCTGGGGTTACAGGCACGTGCGGCCATGGCAGGAAGCGCAGTCCTCACGGTGCTGGGAAGATGAGGTTTGTACTACGTCCTCATCTCAGGTAAGTCAAGCCCTCACTTACAGGGACCCTGCTGGCCTCATCTCCATTATTTTCCCATACAGTGGTAAAAGCCACGTAAGGTCTTCATTAGGCTCCCCGTTTATTCTGGAGCCCCAAAGCTGTTTCCAATCGGCAGAGTTGGGCTAGTATGGGCTGTCCATTTGTATGTTGGTGGGAAGCTGACTCGCCCTAACCCAACGGAGCCTGTGAGAACTCCTGCCCCAATCAGAAGGCTCTCCGTGTCCCTGAGGCTGGGGATGAAGGAGCCACCACGGTGTCCCTAGGGCTTCTGCTCTGCATTCCTTACCCAGCTCTGCATCTCCAGAGCGCTAAGCCGCAGTGTCTGGGGTCTTAACTTTGTTGGGTAATCACTCTGACATTCTTTCTAGGCCCCCGGCTCCTCCACCCTTCTTTCTCACTTACTCCGCTGCTTCAGAAGTCGAATTTTAATCTGAGTTTCTTCACAATGTCTCCTTTCACGGAAAGCTAATAAAACCCTAAAACAGGAAATTCAGGAGTAGTAGCAATGTCACGTGGCCGTGGCTGAAGGCCATTGGTTACCCAGACTTGGTGTTCTAGCTTGTCCCCTGTTAGGGCTTCAGCCCCTCATCCACATTTGCAGCAATAAAGAAGGCTTTGTCCCTCAGTGCAAGAACACGAGTCCCAACTTTCCTAGGCGTGCCTGCAAGCGGTGAGCACACAGCGAAAGACCAAAGCATCCATCGGCCTTTGAACCTGCACACCCCTGCACCTGCCATGCTGGGCATGGCCCCCAGCTCTGCTCCCCAAGGACCAGGGTGACCATCACCCTGGCCTTAGGCAAGCTGTCCCAGAACTTGCTAACACACATGCTACCTGGCCAGGCAGGTAGGGCTCTCTGCACACTCAGGAGGCTATTTACATTCTCAACCGAGGAAATAGTTTTGTTGTAAGCAGAAATCTCACAAAAACCCCCACTTAAAAAAAAAAAAAGATTAGCTCTAGTAAAGAGTGAAGGCATTCCACATTTCCAGAGCCCTTGTCATGTTTAGATGGTTTCCATGTAGCCATGTTACCTAGGGATTTATAAAAAGAAAATTCTTGATTCCCACATAAATGGCAGTAGAAAGAACGGGCAGACTAGCTCTTGATCTTACAACGATGTTTGGGACCTTTCTCCTCCAAGAAGCACTGGTAAACATTTTATGGATTTTGTATTTCTCCCCTAAAAATCACATTATCACAGATACATTGCCTGTGTTTGGGTACAAAGGTCCTTGAAGGCCACAAGCCGTTGTCACAGCTGGACACCACCTGCCCCCTTCCAGCTGAGAATTCATTTGTTTAATGGGTTCAGGCCTTGAAAAAGTGGTAGCATGCTTTGTTTCAGGTTTAAAGTTGCAATATAGAGGGTCTGGGGACAGGGCTCAGTTGGAAGAGCAATTGCCTAGAAAGTACTCAGTGCCCCCCACCTTCAAACCGATGTCTTAGTTAGGTTTCTACTGTTGGGAGTAGCCGCCATGACCACGGCAACTCTTACACGGAAAACGTTTGTTTGAGGTGGTCCATTATCACCACGGTGGGGGGCGTGGCGTGCTGGCAGACGTGGTGCTGGGGAGGCAGCTGGGAGTTCTACATCTTGCAGACAGCAGAAAGTAATAGAGGACAGTGGGTGTGACTTGAGCGGGTCTGAGGCCTCAAAGACCACGCCCACAGTGAAGCCCATCTGCCAACAAGGCCAAGGCTGCTCCACCAAGGCCACACCTCCTCACAGTGACTCTCTCTTTGGGGGCATTTCCTTCCAAACCGCCACAACCAAGGATGCTTGGTACATGCCAGTAATCCCAACTCTCGGGAAGCAAAGGTTCAAGATCCTCTTTCCATACAATCCGCAAGCCAGTGTGGGTACCCGAGACCTACCTGGTAACTTTTTACCGATCTTGTTTTAAACACCTGACCTATTTTTACACCTTTACGTCTTTCAACCTCATTGTTGTCATAGCTCCCGCTTCGTGCCCCCCTCTGACCTGCTCTCCTCTCTTGGTGACAAGAACCTGGGGCCTCACACAAACTAGGACGTTTTCCCTGCCCCAGAGCTACATCACCAGCCCCACAGTCACTGTTTGGAAAATGCTGTAGGTGGGACTAGATGGCCTGCCCAGCATTGTCTAGGAGCCACATGGTGGCATTGGGGGGTCCAGCCAAGCCCCCTCTGCCTTCCCACACGACTAAACAACAGTTCCTGTTGCCTTATCAAAAGCATAAAAGAGCATTTAAAAAATGTGAAAATGCACTCGAGACTAAGCTATGACACCCCGAGCCAAGCCCGGCAGGGGCTCACATAAGCACCCCGCTGACTCTGAGGAGCCGTGTGCCCAAATATCTAACAGAGCCGCACTCAGCTCCAAGCTCCTTAACCAATGCCACATTTGCAAGCTAGTCCACTAGAGACTTAGTGGCAGGCAGGGTACATAGCCGCTCTGTGTGCCTCCCTGGCAGCGCTGCTTTGAGCACCGGTGGTCTCTGGAATGCTGACATCTCATGAATACTTCATCGTGTGGGTTTTATTTTTGTCCCCCATTTGTAGATGTCAAGAATAGGATTTTTAAAAAATAACCCATTCCAGTGTTCAAGAATTCTCCCCCGAGCCCGGGACCCACAGCAGTGCAGCTGAAGTCCAGCTCCGCAGGGTAGCTCAGAGCTGGGGAGGGTCTCCCTGAGCGCTCACACGGTTGGGCTGGTGCCAGCTCCTGCCCCTCCCTTCCCAGCTTTTACCACCTCCTCCCGCCAAACACTCAAACCAGGCACCACACCCAGGCAAACCAGGCTCCAGGGAGCACCAGCTAGCGGGCTGCGGGGCCTTCTCCTCATCCACCGCCTCTTATTTACAGGGTACCCTACCAGAGCTAGCGGCCAGGGAAGCAAAATGAACAGCATCTCATGAATAGAGATGGGGCTGGCAGAGAGCGGAGCAGATGCGTGGAAACTCCATGAGGTGCTGCAGGCAGAGGAACACCCAGCAGGGAGGCACTGGGGAGCCTGCAGGGCTGTTCAGGAAGGACAAGGCTCACTGAGTATAGACAAGGCAGGGACCACGCTCCTTAACAGGATAGCTACAGCGGAGGAGCGAACACTTACTAAGGCTTGGTTCCTTCCTGAATGTGAAGAGTGACGTCACCCTCCACAGGTGGCAGAGGTTACAAACACAGCTGTCCTAGAGAAGCCACAGCCCTCGGCTGTAACTACACATGGGAGTCATCTGAAAGCCCTTTACAAAGTCCCAATGCATGGGACCGACCATGGGCACCCTGCATTGGTAAAACGCCCTGCTCGGGTCTCTGCTGTGAGGAAGAGTGGGCACGGTGTCACAGAATGCCTGGTGCATCTCAAGTGCCTGAGATGTTCCAGTTGCTCCTATCGGTGGGGCTTCTATTCCCTCCCTCTCCCTGGCTTTTTTGAAAAAAGGCACTAGTGTTCCCAATCAAAATGATCTCTTTGCTGGTCAGCCGTCGCTGCAGATGACTTTGCCGAGGAAACGATAAAATCTGTGTGATGCTCAAACTGAAAGAAACAGGAAGTGGGGCATGGCTGTTAGCAGGAGGAATAGTGGATGCCACTCACGGGTACAGAGTGGCAATGGGGGCCTTAAAGAGGGCTCCAGGGAGCCTGTGGTTGCACGGCTTAATTGCACCCAGTGTCACTGGACTACAGCTAAAAGTGGTGACGGTGGGAAGTTTTATGGTCCAGCAGTCAGTAACACTTGCTGCACTCTCCTCTCCCACATGACCCAGGTTCAGGTCCCAGCACCCACCTGAGAGGTCCTAGGGCACACTGCATGTATGTGGTGTTCAGACATGCAGGCATAACACCCATACACATAGCATTAAAATAAGTCCATTTGTAAGATGCTGTCAGCACCGTGTACAATGAATATGTGCAATTAAAAATTGAATCATCATAATAACCCTTATAAAAGAAGATGACAGGGCTGACAATGTCCCTCAATTGATAGTGTGTTTGCCGACCACACCCAAGACCTTGAGTCCTATCCCCAGCATTGCACAAACTGAGAATGGTGGTGTACCCTGTAATCCCAGCACTCAGGAGGCAGCGGCAGCCGGGTCAGACTGGAGCTCTTTATGGACACTGAGGAAAAGCCTGGCTATGTGAGAGCCTGTTGGGGAGGAAGGGAGGGAGGGAGGGAGGGAGGGAGGGAGGGAGGGAGGGAGGGAGGGAGGGAGGGAGGAGCGAGCTGTTGCTGTACAAGTTCAAAGCTGACGTTTGAGGCGGAGGGGCTATCTGAAGCTAGCGGTCTACCTGCATGGGAAGGCTCTGGTGTCAGTCAAGAGGCCCTGCTCAATGAGCAACAGGGAAAGCAAATCAAGAAACACTTCCAAACTCAGGAACGGTGGCACATGGGTTTAATCCCAGCACTCAGGAGCCAGAGGCAGGAGGATCTCTGAGTTCGAGACCAGCCTGATCCACAGAGCCAATTCTAGGACAGCCAGGGCTACACAGAGAAACCCTGTCTCTAAAAAGGAAAAGGAGAGAAGAAGCTGGAAAGGAGGACTAAACAGATGGCTCAGCGGCCAAAGCGCGTGTTGCCTTTTCAGGGGGCCCAGCATTACTTCTTACCGAGATGACGATTTTAGATAAATTTCACTGGACTTAAAGTTTTGAAGATGGAAATACACACAAAGTTCCAGACAAACTGGTTTTTAGACGAGTGGTTTTGTAATTCAGGGTCCTAGGAATTAGGATCCTGATGGAAACAGCCCTGGTTCTGTCTCTCCAGAGAAAGATTATTGCCCAGTTCCTGTAACTGGGACTCACCACCAAATCTGTGTGTGCGCATATGTATGTGCATACATGCACGCACGCATGCACACACGCACGCATGCACGCAGCATGCACACACACCCACACACACATCAGGGCCTGTGTTTCATTTTTCTATAAGTTGCAATAGTCCTATAATCAAAACCAAGACAAATCAAGAATCTCCAATTTTAACTAAAACTGTAAATAAATTCCGTTTTTTCTTTTCCTGGTTTCTATAAAAGGAAAAGAAAGCGGGCAGCCAGGAATGGTGTTATACTGGAATCCCAGTGTTTCAGGCCAACTTGGGCTACATAGTAAAATCCCACCCACCCCCCTTTTTAATGAGCGGTCAGATGAGGCATGGTAATACACATTGATAATTGCAGCACTAGGGTAATTCCAAGTTGAGTTACAAGGAAAAAATAAATAAAGGCAGCCATGGTGTAAGCATGTGGGGCAAAAACTCCTAACACTTAGGAGGTTGAGATAGGTTACAAAGTCAAGGCCAGCCTCCGCAAGTTAGCAAAATCTTGTTTCAAAATGAAAGCAAAATGGGGTAGAGACAGAACCCAGTGGTAGTGCTGGCCCAGTACACTGCCTCGGGCTCCACTGAAGTCCCAAGACAGCCAGCAGCAAAAGCAGTATAGGAAGGACCCTATGGAAGGACGGATGCGCCTCCCCTGTGCACGGACACAGATACACAGCGCTTCCGGTGTGCTCACAGCACCGCCCTCCTCGCCCTCCTCTTTGATGTCTTCGCAACAATTGTATACAGTCTTCACTGCTGTGAGCATGGGGAGCTGTGCAAGCATGAGGACCTACGTTGGGATCCCCAGCACCCTCGTAAAAGCTAGGCACAGTGTGGGTACATCTGTAATCCTGGGCTGGGTAGCAGGTAGATCCCTGAAACTCCCTGGCCAGGTAGTCTGGCCACACTGATGAGCTGCAGGTCCAGGGAGAGACTATTTCCTACAGTGCTGGGGGCGGGGTTGGTGGTGGAGAGGCTGGTGCTGGAGAGACAGTTCAGCCAGTAAGAGCCCTTACTGCTCTTGCACAGGATGTGGGCTGCTACACACTCAACACACACACACACACACACACACACACACACACACACACAATTTGTAGAAAAGGGAGCTGGTAGACACCCAACTTCAACTTCTGGCCTCCACACGCACGTGTGTACATGCACATGCAACAGTCACATACATGTGTTCACACTCGTATGAATACATACATACGTGATGTTCACAGACTAATCCCATACACTCCTCAAATTTGACTGACCTTACAGGGTGGTGACTACCCTGGAAAGGTCTCCTTGTCACACTTCGAGTCCCTGTCCACTCCCCGTGTAACGCTTTGTCACACTGGGTGGCTTTGAACCCAGCGGTCTTCCTCAGCCTCCTGGGTGCCTTCAGCTCAGTTTCCTGTGGGGCTTTTTCCTTCCTCAGGGTCTAAGTTAGAACTATTGGTTTGGGTGCCCTCTCTGTCTTCTTTCTTTGCTAAGGCACCGCCTTCTCAATTCCCACAGTCAAGTCCTGACATCACCCCACATCACTCTTAAAAGTGGTCCTACTTCTTGGATGGAAAATCTTCACACTAGGGACTTTGTTCCCTCAGATCTCCCAATCCTCTCTCCATTTGAGGGTCAGAGGCCCTAAACACACCAGGGTTCTTTATTTGTTTTGATTTTTTTTCTTTTTTTGAGACAGGGCCAAGAATGACAATGGACTTCAGGTTCTTGGTTTTCCACCCACCACATGCTAGGATGACAGGTATACATCAAAACAACCAGTTTGCCAGGTGCTGAGGACTCGAACCCAGGCCAGGCAGGTACTCTACCACCTACACATCCCCAGCCCACGAGGGGAATCTTCAAAACCCCTTTTCGTTTCGCTGGTTTTGTTTGCTGTGATCTGTTTTCATGAGGCAGAGTTTCCCTGCTTAGTCCCGGCTGTCCTGGAACTCATCTCTATAGACCAGGCTGGTCTCGAACTGCCTCTGCCTCCCGAGTACTGGGATTAAAGCATGTGCCACCACCACTTGACTCTGCCTGCTGACATTGCCAGCTTCCCAACCTGTGTAAGACCTTGGCTGCCCATCTGTACAAAACGGTGAATAGAGACTTGTCGCTGTCTGTACAAACTAGACAAGAGCTTTCCTCCCAATGCTCCGCCCTCTACCGTCTGTAAGGATAAAGGACAGGGGGACTGTGACTCATCAACCAATGGGCTCACAGCTACCATAGCAACCTCTGACTGTTCTGGGGTAGGGATACAATTCATTTGAGTGGAGAAATTAGAAACGATCGATCAATAAGCAATTGGATCTGCCAGGGCTGTCCCTGCTTTATATAAACCATGTCATTCAACCTCCACTTGCAATGCAAGTCTGAGCATGGAGGGACTGAGGGACGGGCTCTGTCCTCCCAATGTGTGAACTCAGGATCAGGAATGAGGATATGCAGTTGTCATTTGCAAGATGAGGCATCTCTTCCGGTCTGAGATCAAGGGTAAACTGGACTCTCCCAGCCAGCTGTGGCTGCCACACAACTGCTTGACATACGCAGCGTACACAGTCCTAGACACTGTGTCCCATGCCCCAAAACTCCTCATCCCCTCCCAGAGAAAAGTACCCCCAACCCCAGACCAGAATGTGAAGCAACCTCCCCCTGCGGGAAATGGGTTACTTCCAATGAAGAATGAGCTAAGTAGGTACACACAGTGCCGGCTAATCCTGGTGAGGGTGTTTCCCATCCCACAGCTGAGTAAGCAGAAGCCAGGTGGGCTCAGAGGCTGAGCCAACACAGGATCAGGGTCCGTGAGGGCCAGCGGCGCCCGTATCTTACCGGATGATCTACCGGGGCCAGATGGTTTGACACCAGCACCATGTTGAGCAGACCCACACCTCTCTGCCAGACACTGAGCAGATTAACTGCTTCCTTGGAAAGGATGCCAGCTTTCGTGGGCCTGTGACCGCTCCTAGGATGCATGGCAGGGGCTCATTTTTTCATCCGCTTGCCCTCAACCCGATACTGTCCCTACCCCAGATGTTTGTAAAGTGTTCCATGCCATGCTTTAAGTTTCTTTGACTAAATTGTAAGGCTGTGTGTGAGTGTGTGTCAGAGGGGGGGGGAACGAGACAGACAGACCCGGAACATGGGCCACCATTTCCATTGAGATCAGAGAATGATTTCAGACACCGGACCTCATCTTCTTCCTGCTTGAGACAGACTCCTGTTCATTGCTGCATCCACCAGGCTAATGGGCATTCTCCTGTCTCTGCTGCCCATACCACTACAGGACGGTTAGTTTTACAGATATGCGTGTACTTTGCAAGGGTTCTGCGGATCCAAACTCAGCTCCTCGTTTGAACAGCAAGCGTTACATCACTAAGACGTCTTCCCAGCCTTGGGGAAGAGAAGAGGGCTCTTACAGATGGTTTTTAAGGCTCTTACAGATTGGCAGTTAAGAGCACATCTGTTAAGGACCAGAGTTTGGTTCCTAGCACGCACATCAGTAGTTCACAACTACCTGTAACTGCAGTATCAGGAGAAGCTGGGACCTCTGACCTCTAAGGGTACCTGCACACACGTGCACATAGCCCCAGAGGACCCCCCCAAAAGAGTAAAAATAAAATCTTAAAAATAATGTTTTAAAGCATCTACCACCAACGTGGGTGTGAGTGATGAATATTCAAGTTTGCAATGTCCACTCTGTGAGTACAGTTGTAAATTTGAGGGCAGCCTGCGCTACCAAGAGGGAGAGACCCTTCTTCAGAAGAACTTTCTAAATGAATAAAAAAAAACCCAAAAAAACCAAAGCCAGTCTTAACGAAAGTTTGTTTCCAAAGCACTCCATTAATTCCTGACAGAAAAGTCTTCAGAATCTTTAGCAATTCCTGAGACGGCGTGGCTGCAGTCCTCACGGTTTTCCCGTGTTTCTTCGCCATCTTGGCCTGTGCTTTCCAAAAATGTCCGTGTCCTCAGCATGGCTCACGGATGCCAGACCCACAGACAGGAGCAAGGGCTGGAGTCTGGAACGAGGATGTTGGCTACCAAATGCTACAAGACACGTGAAGTCGTCAAGCGGGCGGCCTCTAACTCACTTGTACAACTGGCTGCCCCTAAGTCAGCTCAGAGTAGGGCACCCGTCTGGGGGCTCCTTAGGAAGGCTCTGGATTGCCAGCACAAACACCAAGCCTCCAATGCACTGGACTCCATGGCTGCATTCCAACTCTAAAATGTCCTTTATCGCTAGACCTCAAATTCTGCTGCCCTTAACACTCAAGGCAAAAAATCCCCTGCTCTTCCATGGGGGGCCACACCCCAAGAAGCAGGGCTGGGGACCCTTAAAGACGGTAAGAACACAGCCGTGCCCCTGGAGCTACCCGGAAGCAGCAGTGCCTCTGCTCATTCATTCCACAGGCACCAACTGAGTGCTTCCAGTATGAGGTCTATAAAGGTCTCCACTCTTGGCAGAAGACCGGTGGGTGGATACAAAGATGAAAGGTGAAGGTCAGTGCCAACGATGAACTGCCCAGGCAGGCCTGGGCTCGTCACGCCCTCCGTCCCTTCCACTCTGGGGCTGGAGGGCAAGGCACAGCATGAATGCACCCCAAAAGGCTGGGTGGTGTTACCCTTCTGGACCCCTCCTGTCCCGCTGGCTCCTCCGAACAATCGGGGGTCCTGGAGGCAGGCAGGGCAGGCACATTCTCGTGTCTGTGTGGAGCCCACAGAGCCCTCTCAGCTGATTGTGTCCTGGCAGCCAGGGTCTCGGAGGCGCATGAATGCCCCTGAATGGGCCCATTCAGTCTGATGGACAGCAGCTGAAAGCCCCGTGCACACAAAAGCCCCTGGGCAGCCGGGAGGGCTCCAGCCTGGGCTTTGCCCACGGGAAGGGAGGCCACCCTACCACAAAGAGCAGTGTGAAGACGTCTCTTCGGGTTTTCAATGGCATCCCTATCCCCCCCCACCCCACCCTCGCCAGCCGCCAACTGGAGAGGGGCGCCCCTCCCCCCACAGTGGCAACCAAAGGCCTAGGGCATTCCGTGGAGAAACTGCAGGCATTTACACCCGACAGACAAGTCAAAGCCTTTCTCTTTAAGTCCCGTTGCAGGCCTGTGCCGAAGCACGCCAAGCATGCCCATCTTGTACATGGTTCTGCAGGGTCCCTCACACCCACAGCTCAGCACCGCAGCTGACCTGAGATTGTTTAACATGTCACCAAGAAAAATGATCGTCAAAGGGCACGGCCAATATTTAAATGAAGACTGGAGAGACGGCCCATTCTTGTGTTACTCATTGCTACGTTGGAAGGTGTGTGTGTGTGTCTGTGTATGTGTCTGTGTGTGTGTGTGTGTCTGTGTCTGTGTCTGTGTGTCTGTGTGTGTGTGTGTGTCTGTATATGTGTCTGTGTGTGTGTGTGTCTGTGTGTGTGTGTTCGTGTATGTGTGTCTGTGTGTGTGTGTCTGTGTCTGTGTGTGTGTGTGTGTCTGTGTGTGTGTGTGTTCTGTGTGTGTGTGTGTCTGTGTGTGTGTGTGTCTGTGTGTGTGTGTCTGTGTGTCTGTGTGTGTCTGTGTGTGTGTGTCTGTGTGTCTGTGTGTGTGTGTGTGTGTCTGTGTGTGTGTGTGTCTGTGTGTGTGTGTGTCTGTGTGTGTGTGTGTCTGTGTGTGTGTGTCTGTGTGTGTGTGTGTGTGTGTGTGTGTGTGTGTGTGTGTGTGTGTGTGAGATCCCTGAGGTGACACTTATACTGAAAGTTCACAGATACGTGACTTCTAGGGAAAGGATGGCCGTAGCCTCAGAGATCACACTGCTTAGAAACAGCCCCCCCCCAAAGGTAATTAAAGATAGTGCCTCCTTATAATGCAATACTATAATGAGCAATTAAAATGAAATTAGTGTGTCATAATAAAAAAGATGCATGGCATTCTTAGCCTCTGCAGCCTGAGTCTGTAAGGCACAGAGGGGGCGGTTGACATCTGCGGTGACAGGACCAATCCTGTGAGCAGTCCACATCATCGCCCTGCTTCTGTTTACATCATTTTATTTTCAAAGCAACTGAATGATCCAAACAGATTTAAGAGGGCAGGGGACCACGTAGCAAGGAAACAGTAAGTCCGCTCGTCCTGATTCACAAATGCTGACACTTGGCTATGCTTGCTCCGAGTCAAGCGTGCTTCGTTTTTAAGAAGTAAAGCGTTACGACATCAGGTGAAGCCTCCTCCCCTCCTTCTGCACAAACCACCACACATCTGAGTTTTTATAGGCTTGACATTGTTATCAGACGATGTAATGCTGCTTCGCCTTTTCTTTGTCTTCGTGACTTGAAGTAATTGCACATTCACGGGGCAATTTAAAAGACGAATACAGGAAGTATATTTTACACAGGCTCCCCCAAGGGCTACACCTTTCGTAATGGACTTTAGCACACAATGAAAAACAGGATACTGGGTAGTGGGTGTTCATCTGTCTAGGTTGTAAGTTATTCCTCCCTTAATTAACACCTATGCGGCCTGTCTGTTTATCCTGATCCTTATTAATACTGGGTAGGGAGATGGCTCAGTCAGGAAAAGTGCTTGGTGTACCAACATGAGGGCCTGAGTCCAAGTCCCCAAACCCACATAAAAAAAGCCAGGTATGGAGGGCTGGAGAGATGGCTTGGAGGTTAAAAGCACTGACTGCTCTTCCAGAGAACCCCGGGTGAAATCCCAGAACCCACTTGGCAGCTCACAACAGTCTGTAACTGCAAAGTCTGATACCCTCACACGTGTCTGAAGGCAAAACACCAATGCACATAAAATAAAGAGTTAAAAGAAGAAAAAGCCAGTGTGTCAGTGTGTCTCAGAACTGGACACACAGAGACATGAGCAGTCAGCCAAGCCTAAGGAGTAAGCACAGGTCCCAGTGAGAGAGAGCACCTATCTCAAAATGCAAGATGGGAAATTCCATGGACTGCCTCCACATGAACCCATGCACACACATGACCCGCACATACAGGGTTTCTCTGTGTAACAGCCAAGGCTGGCCTCAAACTCAAAGAGATCCGCCTGCCTCTGCCTCCCGAGTGCTGGGACAAAAGGTGTGCACCACCACTGCCCAGCGCAGAGAATTTTTTTTAAAGAACACTTCTACTTACGTGTGCACTTCAGCGTCAAAACACAGTAGTAGGGACTTGTGATGGTTAATCTCAATTGTCAACTTGACAAGACATCACTGGAAAATGGGTTCCCAGGCATGCGGGGGGGGGGTCACCCACATAGAATCAGTTAATAGGGGTGACACCATCCCTTGGGCTCAGATCATGGATTGTATAGGGAGGAGAAAGGGAGCTGAGCACAGGCATGCATGGGTCTCGGCTTCCTGATCATGCTTGGTATGTAATCAGCTGCTTCAAGCTCTGGCTGCCTTGACTTCCCCACGGAAAGGACTTTGAAGCCTCTAATGTGAGCCAAAACAGACCTGTTACCTTTAAGTTGCTTTTGTCAGGAGATAGTTGACTATATAGATGGTAGATAGTAGATACTATATAGACAGATAATAGACAGTAGTAGGACAGGACACTAAACTATATCAACACAAAACACCCTCACATACACTACCCTTCATGGGAAATTCATCCCTTAAGGGCCCCATTTCTAGCCCTTGGCAAAGTCTGATCTCATTTTAATTTTGTTATTTCAAAACTGTTATTTATGTAAGAGCAGAACACGATGGCCCAAACCTATAGTCACAGCACACAGGAGCTTGAGACAGGCAGGTCATGAGTTTGAAGCCAATCTGGGCTGCCTTGAAATTCTGCCTCAAAAATGCAAGAAGGAGCAATGTAATAGGTAGACCTTGGAGACTGGCTTTTTCATGCAGCAAAATTTCCCTGCAGTCCAGCTATGTTGCTGTATGGCTTTTTATTGATGAGATCATTTCATAAATGATCACCTGGGTCTTTCCCAGGTTGTAGTTATTTTGAAAGAAGGTGTTATGTTCATGCACAGCTACAGAGTCTATGTGAGCATACAAGAGGAAACTTAGTTTTTCAGGTCTGGACAGTTATAATTCTCATTTTATAAACTACCTAAGCTTCCTATGGATTCTCCACAGAAGAGGAAAACGATTTGAAAAAGAATAAAGGCAAAATTCTTTCCACAAAGGACTTGCTGTATACAACATTAATCACGACAGCATGATATTGGTGAAGGATTGGATATATAGATCAATAACACACAACAAAGGAAACAAAAACACCGCACCCGTCCCCACAGCACAATAAGCTCAGGGAACCGAAGTGTGCCAAAGGAATTCGGTTGCAAGAGGAAGCCTTTCCAAGGACGCTGTGGCACAGGACATCCACCCAGAGCGGAGGTAATCATTTCACCCTTAATAACACACATACAAACTCTCTCAAAATGGGTCAACGTAGGGTTAAGGCAACCGCTCAGTTGGTAAAATGCTTGTCCTGGAGTTGTAATGACCTGAATCCAATTCCCCAAAATCTACATTAAAAAAAAAAAATGTGTGTGATGAAATATGCCTGTTAGCACGGGGAAGGCAGGGACAGCCAGCTGCTGGGGCCTCCTGAACAGCCAGCCTAGCCTTCTTGGCAAGTTCAGACTAATGAGAGACCCTGTCTCATAGAAGCTGGTGAGATTGTTCTAGCCGTAAGAGTGCTTGCTGCTCTTGCAGAGGACCCAAGTTCAATTCCCAGCACCCACAACAGGTGGCTCAAACACCCTATGGAACCGGTACTAACAGACACACACATATATACACATGAATAAAAATAAACCTTTAAAAGAAAAACCAAGCTGTCCTCTGATCTCCACACACACTAGCACACATGTGTGTGCATGTGTGTGAGCACAAACACACACACACACACACACACACACACACACCGCCACCACAAAGCATAAATATCATAATTACGTAGGAAAAGTGGAGTTGCGATCACAAGAAGACTCTTTCTGCAGCCTCCCCTCTCCCTCCAGCCTGCCCCAGATGACTGACATTCCATATTAGACAGTCATATCTTTGGCTTAAGGAATCATGCAGAACATTTCTTTGGGGGGGAGATAAGAATTGAGCGCACTTAATCTCGGAGGACTCAGAGTATCGAGTCCCCTCCAGCTGGCCGCCAAGGAAGCCATGAAAGGAAGTGAAACAGAATGTGTGCAGAGAGAGGTCACAGAAAAAGATGACATTGTGACAAGTTACACCTCCTGGCCCGCACAGGGGACGTCCTTCTGAATTCTAGCACTGTTTCAGCACTTTGTGGTAGGGATTTCCTTTTGACCCTAAAAGTTTTGAGAAATAGTTTATCATCTCTGCTGATTCAGAAAACACAATGGGAGCCAAAGGGTGGGGTGACGACACTTCCCAAGCCGTGAATCTGTGTCCTGTAATACGAAGAATACACAGCGCAGAAAGAACGAGAGCGGAAATTTAAGTCGAGCAAGCGTGGGGTCCCACGAGTCAAACGGCTACCAGCACTCTCGTTCCATCCACGGGAAAGGGAATCAGAGCTCCGTGGAGCCTCTCGGTGGCCGGGAAA
The DNA here is from genome assembly GCA_030556225.1 of Cricetiscus sungorus. NCBI lineage: Eukaryota > Metazoa > Chordata > Mammalia > Rodentia > Cricetidae > Cricetiscus > Cricetiscus sungorus. The sequence goes on along the minus strand of JANBXA010000202.1, from coordinate 9,177,216 downwards.
AACCACAGCGGCTCTGTGGAAGAAGAGAAGATAGCTATCCCTCACATTCACTGATGGCTAGGAAATCTTGTAGCATGAGCGGATGCGAGCCTTGCCTCGCTCCATGAGGCAGCGGAGATCCGTTATCCCAGGAGGCAGGGCCCCACTAGGGACGACCCAACTCTCAGTACCACCTGTGAACAAGTCACAAAGACGCACCTTGGGGCTGAGGAAAGCATCTGCCTAGCTCTCTTGAGAACCCAAGTTCAATCAGCAGAACCCACATATGACCCTGGCCACGGTGGCACTTGCATGTAATGCCAGGGACGGGATGGCAAGATGGGAGGAGTCAGCAGACAGATCCCCAAGCTCACCAGCCTAGCCTGCCTGGCCAAGTTCCAGGCCAGTGAGTGACAGAAAGACTCCCTGAGGACCAACACCCAAGGCTGTCCTCTGACCTCCCACCCACCTGTACACACGCGAACACACCATCCACACTCAAGACACAAAACCAGCACAAGCCACAAACTGCAGCTTTGTAAAACCCTCTGACGCAAGCCAGGGCCAGCCAGAACTTCAGTGCTATTGTGGTATCTCGGGGAGAGACCCCTTGCTCCCATCACTCAGATGCAACCTCTGCAGGAAACCCACAGCAGTGGAAATGCCAAGACGACCCTGTCGGCAGCTGGTGGCCACTGTGAGCCCACAGCACTGTGGCCAGGCTCCACCCTGCCCAGTAGGGACAACTCTTCCCTGAGGGCTCCCGAGTGCCTGTGTTGGTATGTTGCACAAGCCGGTGTACCCTCTAGCTGTCACCAGTGCACACGAGCCGGACACTGGCGTCTCTCTTAGTCTCGACTCCTGCCCTGCCTAGAGACGCCCAGCTCCAAGTCCTAAGGAGCGCAGAATTCTTCAGGGGCCCTGGAAGGTCCTGAACAATAGCGATCATGTAGGCTGTGGGTGGAGCCGAGGCACCCAGATGGAGCAGGACCTACTGCTGAACTCTGCTGAGGGAACTCAAGGCGGGCCGTGACCTCTGTCAGCCTGGGAGCTTGTTTCCTCATTTCTGAAATACCGGAGCAGATGGCGAGAGTCTTCGCCTCCCAGGGGCGCTGGGAGGATGGGAAGAGATAACCCCTGTGAGGGCATGCTCAGCACACCTGGCTCTGAGAAGAGGTCACAGGCAAACCAAACAGAAAGGACCTGGTTTCCTGCCCAGTGGGCTCAGAAAGGGCAGCACAGGCCTAGAGGGAGCACAGCCTTGCCTCTGCACAGTGAGAAAGGACAGGCCCAGGAGGTCATCTCCCGCCACGCTCTCGGCCGTGTGAGGCAGATGGCCTCCAACATGCATGCGTGAGGGCCACAGTTGCAGATCCCTGTAATCACCGTGACATGCACACCCGGACCCCTCGGGCGACCGGCCTCGTCCTGTGGGCTTCTACATTCGCCCCTTGTCGTCTGATTTTCTCTCACATGCAGCCAGTGCGCGACGCTGCCTCTGCGTCACCTTTGGCACGGATGACCGACCGCACAGTCCTGTCCAACAACATGTTTTCTAGAACCCCACATCTCTGCCTGCCTCCCGTTCACCCTCAGCTGGAGAGCAGAGCTGGGCCCAGGCTTTCTTCCGTCTGTCAAAGCCCTTTCCCGCTGACCACACTCAAATCCTACCTGGGGCTTGAGGCTTGGCTGGACATTGGTTTGCTGCATGGAGTGGATTTCCAGTCTGGTTACTCCCTCACCCTTTTAATCTAGTTTCTTTCGCAAAGACACTTCCTCGACACAGAACCTAGCAAGCTCCGTACGAGTAACTCCGGTATGCACCCCAAGTCAAACCCTAACTCTCCCTGCAGAGCTACACTCAACACCACTCTACTGCCAAACCCGCAGCTCATCCTTACGGAGGTCTCAATGGGTAATGCTCAGTGCTCCCCACCCCCACCCTCACCTCTGCACCCTTCTACGTCAGTGTTGCTGGGCTGTGGTCCCCACAGACAGGTAGGCCTGAAGATCCCAAAGGGACCTGAGCAGTACTTGTTGGAGCATTCTCTGCCTTGAGCTGAGCTCTGTAATTCAGCCACTGCCACCCACATCCACGCCAAGCCAAACCTTCCCTTTATTTTGTTAAAGATGCTTTATTTAGTCTCTCAACCTTAGGAGTGCAGGGATAGAACACAGAACAACGGTTGCCCACGCCACCCAGCGACAATGCCTCAAATCAGGACCGACCTACGACATGAATAAAAAATGAACCCTGTTTAGACAAGTGGGGTTGTGAGGGTCTGAGTCACGAGGCAACGGTGACGAAAAAAGATACTAACAAGGAACCATCCGAAGCCAAGCCCGTTATATAGGAGAAAAACATGGCTACAATTTACAGCGTTCTTCCTCTGCCCGAGGAACCTGTTTTAATCTGTGTGTTCTATATCTCTGTGCATGAGTACTTGTGCACGCAGGTTCCCTGGGGCTCGAGTTCCAGGCGATTGTGAGCTGCCCCACCGCACCATGAGGGCGCTGGGAACGGAAGTCTTCCTCTCCAGCACTGGGCTCGCAGGGACAACTGTAGCGCCTGTGTTTGCATGTGGGGACTTGGGATCTGAACTCCGGTCCTCATACTTGCTCGGCAAGCCCTTTCCCAATCGAGCCATCCCCAGCCCCATCACCTGACGTCTTGTGCCTATTAGAAAACGAGGCTCTAGGTTGGAATCCAGCTGGAAATGAACTGTGAGGTAGAGACCAGGTTTAAACTGGCCTCTCTGCCATCTAAGTGTAGCAGAGACGATGCCACGCCATTTCCTCCCGGGCATATGAAAGGGCTGCACTGGTCAAGTTCCCTTGGGGTGAAAAGTGGGGTCATTGCTCTCATCCCTCAGCTGGAAGCAGCCCTTCAAGGGGAACTTAGAGCCTTAGAGCAGGGCTCTCAAAGGGTGTTCCCCGGGCCAGCAGCAGCTGCTGGGAACCTCTGAGCCAAGCAATTCTCAGGCTTTCTACAATGAAATAGGACTTTAGAAATATAGAAATTTTAAAATAAATAATTAAAATCTAAAAATTTAAAGAAAAGAAATATAGAGGTTTTAAGGGCTGGAGAGATGGCTTAACAATTAAGAGGACCTCTTCTAAAGGACCCGGGTTCAATTCCCAGCACCCACATGGCAGCTCACAACTGTCTCTAATTCCAGAGGATCCGATGGACACGTGTGTAGGCAAAACACTAATGCAATAAAATAAAAATAAATCATTATAAAATTAAAACAACATGTTTTCTTTCCTAGGTGATTGTGGTGCATGAATTTAATCCCAGCACTTGGAGGGGTGAGGCAGGTAGATCTCTGAGTTCTAGGCCAGCCTGGTCTACAGAGCAGGTTCCAGGACAGCCAGGGCTACAGAGAAACAGAGAAATATGAGGTTGTAGTAGTGTGTGTGTGTGTGTGTGTGTGTGTGTGTGTACATGTGTGTGCCCACATAGATAGAGGCTAGAGGTCGATGTAGGAGTCTTCCTCACTCTGCACCTTAAGTTTGTGAGACAGGGTCTCTCAGTGAGTTCAGAGCTCTCCAGTTTGGCTAGCCCGGCCGGCTGGCAAGCCCTAGGAATTCTGTTGTCCGTGCGTCCAGCAGCCCTGTGAGTACAGACATGTGCTGCGATAACTCACTTGGACCTTTCTGCTTACAGAGCAAGTTTTACTGACTGAGCCATCTCCCCAGCCCAGAAATCCTCATCCTTGGGTAATACTGAGGCTCACTCAAAGAGGGTTCTGGAAGACAGGTAAACTCAAGGAAGACTTTTTGGGGAGTTATTTTGTAAAACAGTGATTCTGTCCCAACAAAAACAATAATGGCACTGGCTTTGAATCTAATCCACTGAGCAGGGCCATTACTCAAAACAGGTTTCCCAGCATCAAAGGCCAGCCGTACAAGCCTAGGAGTTAAGACAGCCAGGGTCAGTTTGGCCTGGCTGGGAGGGCCCGTGCAGGAACCCTTCTACCTACTTCACCCACCCACCCACTCACTCACTCACTCACTCACTCATTCATTCATTCATTCATCCATTCAATCATGCATTCATTCATTCACAGCCTGCTTCATTCATTCATTCATTCATTCATTCATTCATGCAGTCATGCAGTCATGCACTCATTCATTCACAGCCTGCTTCCTTCATTCATTCATTCATGCATTCATTCATTCACAGCCTGCTTCATTCATTCATTCATTCATTCATTCATTCATTCATTCATGCATGCATGCATGCATTCATTCACAGCCTGCTTGGTATGTTAACAATGGGTGAAGCTGAAGTCAGGGACAGCCAGGATCAGATGTCAGCCAGCTGGTGTTGACACATTCCTGCCTCCGTCCATCCCTGGCACCAGTTTGGGTGCCCGCCACTTGTCAGCTGAGAGTGCCCAGAGCTTCCATCAAGACTTCAACTAGCAGAGAATGAGTGTGGGTTGCCAGGGCCTGCAGCTCTCACAAGTTAGGAGCCAGAACTGTAAACCCAGCCAGGCCCCAGGCTGTGTGAGAGGCCGTGCGTCCACCCGACAGTCAGGTTCGGCTCTGACGGGTCTTGTCTAACCACTGCCTCTCCTACACGCACTGCACTTACTCCGTAACTTCCCCCACAGATGCTCCTCTCCCCGTGTGCTGCCCGGCGTGGACTTGGGTTTCATGGCGTCCGTGGGGGTTAACCCACTGCACAGGTCTGGCTCCTCACCTGTACGTGACTGCTGAAGCTGTCTCCTGTGTTTGGAATACCTTCCACATATCCCCAGCCTTGGGGCAAGAATGTAAGACACCTATTAGAGTCATCTGCCAAATGTCATCTAATGATGGGCCGGTGACGTACAGAGACCCTGTGTGTGTATCCCGAAGACCACAGATCTCAGGCCTGGCATGAAGACAGCAGGCTGTCATCTGCTGGGGCCCAGCATGTTCCAGGTCGCTTCCTCCAAACAGAAACCCTTCCCTTTGCTCCGGCCAGGCTCTGTTCCCTCTGATTATCCAGCCACAGGAGGAAACGCTCCCCTCCACTCCCAAAGCTGCCCTATGGACTGCTTGCTGCATGCGCCCGTGCATGCGTGCATGTGCGTGTGTGCATGCGTATGTGCTGTATGGGAGAAGGGCTTACATCTGTGTGTGCATGTGTGCTGAATGTCTCTCATTGCTCACTGATTTTGCTAGGGCTGGTTGGCCAGTGGGTCCTGGGGATCCACCAGGCTTTGTTCTCTACATCCAAACTCGGGTCCCCTCTCGCATGGCACTATACCCATTGAGCTACCTGGCTCTTCTACTCAATCCACACACCCCCATTTTTTGGAGAAAGGGTCTCACTATGAAGCCCAGGCCGGCCTCAAATTCACAATCCTCCTGCCTCAGCCTCTCCAGAGCTAGGACTGCAGATATGAGAAACCTCATCCAGATTTCCCTGAGTTGGTCTGTGGTTCATTGGTTTACACCTAGTCTTTGGCCATTCACCACCCTGCACAGGCAAGCATTCCCAACAGCTCTCGCATCACAATGTATAACCCTCTCTGTCAGGGGCTCAAGAATCTCTTCTTCTGGTAGGTTCGCCCTAGTCCCACCAAAATCGCTGTCTGGCAGAGACACGCAGTCGCTGGCCCCCGGGAGGGGGGGTCTACGGGACCTGTAACCACCCGCAGCCTCCCTTGCTTCCCCTCCATTAGGACAGAGAAGCCTCAGGCAAGGCTATGAACGATGCTAGGGCAAGGGCCCACTGCTGAGGGGTCTTTCCAGACTGTGGCCTGTCACCATGTGAACACTGGCAGGGAGGAAGCCATTGGCTGCCTGATGTTTGCTGGCTGTATGATGTTGGACAAATCACACCACCTTATGACATCTTGGTTTCCCCATCTGTAAAATGAGGCTAGTGAGCTTAGTCTACTTTCCAGGGCTGCTGCACATGTAGGGTTAGAGATACTAGGAGCAGTGCCTAGCGCAAAGGAAACACTCCGCTCATCAGCTGTCACTCCCTTGCTTTGGAGGTCCCCAAGAATATAAAGGACAAGCCAGACGGCATAGAATATCATTCTGGGGTTTCAGTGTGAACTGAAAAGATTTGATCAGACGGCAGTAACTGAAATCCTGTGAGTGGGGTTGGAGAGCCGGCCCAGTCCATCAAGTGCTTGCTTTCGGGCATGGGGATGCGTCTTATCCCTAGAACAGACATTTTTTAAAAGCCAGTACTTGTGACCGGAGAGAGGGATCAGCATTAAAGAGCAAATCTGGCTCTCCTGGGGCGGGGGGTGCACAGAAGTTTAGTTCTCAGTATCAAAGTTGGGTGCCTTACAGCTGCCTGTAACCCCGGCTCTGGGATCTGACGCCCTCTTCTGGACTCCACAGGCACGGCACTCACATTCATATACCCACACCCACCCACACAATGTAAAAATTATAGAAATAAACCTTTTATTTTTAATAGTCAAGCATGAGGTGAGCTTGTAATCCCAGCAGTGGAAAGGTAGAGACAGAGGGATCCCTGGAAGTTGCTGGCTGCCCAGTCAGCCAAGCTGACCTGGTAATTCTCAGACCAGTGGGAGACCCTGGAGAGAGAGGGGGGAGAGAGAGAGAGAGAGAGAGAGAGAGAGAGAGACACAGAGAGACAGAGAGACAGAGGGGGAGAGAGAGAGAGAGGAGAAAGAGAGAGAGGGAGAGAGGGAGAGAGAGAGAGGGAAGGAGAGAGAGGGAGAGAGAAAGAGAGAGAGGGAGAGAGGGAGAGAGGGAGAGAGGGAAGGAGAGAGAGGGAGAGAGAAAGAGAGAGAGGGAGAGAGAAAGAGAGAGAGGGAGAGAGAAAGAGAGAGAGGGAGAGAGAAAGAGAGAGAGGGAGAGAGGGAAGGAGGGAGGGAGGGAGGGAGGGAGAGGAGGGAGGAAGGAAGGAAGGGGGAAGAGGGAGGAAGGGAGGGGGAGGAGGGAGGAAGGGAGGGGGAGGGGGAGGGGAGAGGGAGAGAGAGAAAGAGGGAGAGAAAGAGAGAAGGGGCAGGGGAGATGGCTCAGTTAAAGTGCTTTCTTTGTTTTGTAAACAACTAGCATGGAGACTAGAGCATCCCTGCAGCCCACCTGCAACTCCAGCTCAGGATCCCCAGAGCCAGGCTAGTCAGAGCAGCAAGCTTTAAGTTCTAGGGTTTGGGTGAAATGTGATCAAGGAAGGCTTCCGATGTCAGCCTAGGCCTCTACTGCATATATATATGCACCACACAGGAGCACACCCACCCACTCAAATATGAATAAAAATATACACAGTGGGGGCTGGAGAGATGGCTCAGCAGTTAAGAGCACTTGTTCTTCCAGAGGACCCGGGTTCTATTCCCAGAACCTACATGGTGGCTCATAACTGCCTGTAACTACAAGATCTGACACCCTCACACAGACATATATGCAGGCAAAACACCAATGCACATGGAATAGAAACAAATACCTTTTAAGAATATACATACTACATACATACACATAAAAGGTATGTGGCAACTGACCTCCACATGTATGTGAACACACACACATGTATGTGAACACACACACACACACACACACACACACACACTGTGAGTGAATTCACACATATACAATGAGTTGGTTCTGTCCTACCAAGGCAAATGGACACACCCAACAGGCAGCTGTGCCCTCAGCTAGCACACTGCTACCCCAAAGTTAACCACAGAGCATTTTGCAAGTCAGGAGCTTCAGGACAACAACACAAAGTCCCTGAACCTACATTTCTGTCCCTCTCTCTCAAAGGGGGGGGGTCCTTGATTCCCTCCCCAGCTAAAGCTTCTCTGTCCCTCCTGCCTACTCAGCCCTGGAACGGTTCCCAGGACCTTGCTGAGCCATGTTCTGGGTAGTAACACCCACACGGGACAGCCAGACTCACCCCACACACGCAGCCATTAAAAATTAACTCCAGAGATCTTTAGAAGCAGAGAAAGCCACCAGAGGGAAAGGGTTCAGGACAGAGCGGGGCTAGTGTTTTCTAACACAGCATCTAACAAGTTTTGACTGCGGACAGACATTTTTCTTTCTTCCAGAAAAGGATGAGAACCCTTTTTCACTCACTTGCCGCGAAAAATGCTTAGCTCAGCAAATTCCACCAGCAAAAAGGAGCCAAACCAACCCTGACAGCGCGCTCATCCTGCCAGCCCGCAGGACTCGACCCCGCGCTGCCAGGTAAGGGAGCCGGGGCTGTTCATGGGCAGAGAAGGGGGCAGTTTGGCTGTCAGCCTCACTTCACTGTTGTCCGCTGAAAAGAAAGTCCCTTTCAGACAAAGGCTCCGAGCCAGCCCTATCCACTCTGCTTTTTGGGGGGGGGGCGCCACATCTGAAAGATGCTGCAGTCCGCGGGTTGTTGGATCTGGCGAGCAGCGCCACCACCTGAGGTCACACACACACATTCCGACCCCTCGCCCAGCATTTCGGCCCCTGGGAAGCAGAGCAGGAGGCTTCCCATGAGTGAGGGCTAGCCTGATCCAGTCTGCACTGAGAGTTCCAGGCCGGCCAGGGCCACATAGCTAGACTCTGCCTCGGAAAGGCGGGGCTGCGGCTGGAGAAACGGCTCGGGAAGATCTGAACCTGCATCTCAAGGACCCACAGATGGACACACTGGGCGAGGCGGAGCAGGGGCTGGATCCCCAGAGCTCACTGGCAGCCAGTGTAGCCAATCAATCAGTGAGCCATGGATTCCACTGGCAGCCAGTGTAGCCGATCAATCAGTGAGCCACGGATTCCACTGGCAGCCAGTGTAGCCGATCAATCAGTGAGCCACGGATTCCACTGGCAGCCAGTGTAGCCGATCAATCAGTGAGCCACGGATTCCACTGGCAGCCAGTGTAGCCGATCAATCAGTGAGCCACGGATTCCACTGGCAGCCAGTGGAGTAGCCACGGATTCCACTGGCAGCCAGTGTAGCCGATCAATCAGTGAGCCACGGATTCCACTGGCAGCCAGTGTAGCCGATCAGTGAGCCACGGATTCCACTGGCAGCCAGTGTAGCCGATCAGTAGCCACGATTCCACTGGCAGCCAGTGTAGCCGATCAATCAGTGAGCCACGGATTCCACTGGCAGCCAGTGTAGCCGATCAGTGAGCCACGGATTCCACTGGCAGCCAGTGTAGCCGATCAATCAGTGAGCCACGGATTCCACTGGCAGCCAGTGTAGCCGATCAGTGAGCCACGGATTCCACTGGCAGCCAGTGTAGCCAATCAATCAGTGAGCCACGGATTCCACTGGCAGCCAGTGTAGCCGATCAGTGAGCCATGGATTCCACTGGCAGCAGTGTAGCCAATCAATCAGTGAGCCAAGAATTCCACTGGCAGCCAGTGTAGCCAATCAGTGAGCCATGGATTCAGTGACGGAGCTGTCTCAAACGATATGGTGAGGAACGTTTGAGGCAGACACCCCATGTTGACTTCTAGCTTCTACACGTGCACAGAAAGAGAGGAAGGGATGGGGGGAGGGGAGGGGGAGGGAGGGGCAATGAAATAGCTCTGCGGGTGAAGGTGCCTACTTGCAGTCTGCTGACCTCAGTTGGCACCCACATGGTGGGAGGGGGGCAAGCTGTCCTCTGACCTCCACACAGATGCTATGGAACATGCACCCCCAGCACACTCACACACAAATAAATGAACGAATGGGATTCTCTTAGGGTCACATCCTAAGACTTTCAGAACTAACACTCGGGGGCTGAACTCAGTGGCAGTGGGGTCAGATGAGGCCCCAAAAGTGACCCCGACCTTGAGATGCCCAAGACAACCATCTCTAAAGGTCTCAAAGCTACACAAGATGGTGTCAGTGAAGGCTGCACTGACCTCAGACGTTTGGAAGTATGATTCGGCCTTGAACACTGGCAGGCCTCAGTTTTCCTGTCTATCAAATGGACAGTTATCTGAGGGCTGGAGAGATGGCTCAGAGTTAACGGCACACACTGCTCTTGCAGAGGACCCCAGTTTTGTTCCCAGCACCCACACTGGGCAGCTCTGAAATGACTAATTTCAGCTCCAAGGGATCTGGCTCTCTCCCAGGCCTCTGTCTCACGCACATACACACACATTAAAAATAAAAACAAATATTAAAAAAAAAAACTAGACAGCTTTCTAAAAACGGCTAATGGCTGGCTTCCAGCCCAGGGAAAGCAAGCTTTCCGGAAGGGACGGCGAACATTCCTGGATGCCAAAGTGCCAGGCCCACTGTCTCCCACACCGCTGTCCCTTCTCCAAGCCTAACTCCTCTACTTCTGGAGATAGCCTGGCACAGGAAGGATTCCACAGGAAGCAGGGAGCGAAGAGATGTGTGAACTAACGCCTCGGTCGTAGTGGGATTTATGGAGAGGAAGGGTGTGGCTGGCTCAAACTGCGTTGACTACCGCGAGAGGAAGCTAAGAGAACAACAGGCCAGCCATAGGTGAAAACAGGAAGTTCTAGAGGATGTAAGGGTATAAAGGGATAAAAATCTCAGTCCTTTCCTTGATAAACAGCACAGTGTCTGGCATGTGGAGATGGTTCTGGGGCCCAGAGCCTGGTCCTACCTCAAGCTACTCCAGGCCCCTGCTCCGTCTGAGGGCTGCGGCCTGTTCTTCATGCTCTGTGTCACTGGTTAAAACATGAGTGACAGTCTATATATACTTTCCACACCGCAGCGTGCAGAGTGTCTGGACCCTTCGGTCTCCACCTTCAATGCCTAGACTCGTGGAAGAGACTATTACAGATACAAAGAGGAAAAAGAAAACCACCAAAAATGTGTGCATGTCCTCTGGTCGAAACTGTACAGGCTACGGACGAGTCAGAATATGCACACAAAGGAAGTACTCAGTAAAAGCGGATGTGGGGTCTGGTCTGCCAATAATCCCGGCTACTCAGGTGGCTGAAGCAGGAGGATTACATATGCAAGGCCAGCTTGCGCTTCGGAGTAGGTCAAAGCCAACTTGCACAACTTAGTGGTGCTCCATTTCTTAAGTAAGAAGAGGTCAGGGAGAAGGCTCAGGGGCTAAAGACACCACACAACAAGGCTCACGAGTTCTACCCCCAGGACCCACACAGCAGAGAGACAGACAGACAGACACAGACAGACAGACACACACACAGACACACACAGACACACAGACAGACAGACAGACACACACACACACACACAGATAGGCACACACACACACACAGACAGACAGACACACACACAGACAGACACATACACACAGATAGACAGACAGACACACACACACAGACACACACGCACACACACGCACACAGACAGGCAGACACACACAGATAGGCACATACACACACGCACACAGACAGACAGACAGACACACACACACACAGATAGACAGACAGACACAGACAGATAGACACACACAGACACACAGACACACAGACAGACACAGACAGACACACACACACAGACAGATAGACAGACAGACACACACACACACACACGACAGATAGACAGACACACACACAGACGCACACACAGACGCACACACAGACACACACACAGACACAGACACACACAGACACACACAGACACACAGACAGACAGACACACAGACACACACACAGACACACAGACACACACACACACAGACACACACACAGACACAGAAATAAAAACGTAAGGTTGGCGGAGTTGCTCAGTGGTGCCCACTTGTTGACCATACCCTGTGCCCAACCCCAGGGTCACACGATAGGTTTTGTTGGGCCTCGGGTTCATCCTTTCCCCTTTTCTACATAACGTGAAGGCATTGAGTTCACATTTAAAGTTTTCAAATAAAGCCAGGTGTGTTGGAGCGCACCTTGAATCCCAGCACGTGGGAGACAGTGGCAGATAGAATTTTCTATGAGTTCAGGGCCAGCCTGGCCTACAGAGTGAGTTCCAGGCCAGTTATATCTGTACAGTGAGACCCAGAAACACGCAAACGGAACAAATTAAATATATGGTGACTCTATCATGTTCCTACCCCAAAATTCCCATGCTGAAATCAAAGATGAGATCTGGAGGTGAGTCTCTGGGAGGACAGTACGCTCCGGGGCAAATCCTCACGGATGGGGTCAGAGAGCTGTGCTGCCCCACCGGAATGCAGCAAAGTCAACAAAAAACCTGCCACCAAGGTCCCCACCCACCTGCCAAAACGGTAAGAAATAAACATCTGGTTCACAAGCCACCACGCCTGTGTCACTGCACAGCGAGTCACATGGAGTCCCTGATTTCTCGGAGAGTAGATTCTGCAGGGTTGGGAAGGGTGGGGGAGGTACCAGGAGCCAGCGCCTGGGCTTCGGAGATGGGTGCAGGCTCCCGGGGAAAGGCCGCGTGGGTCCAGATGGTGGAGTGCAGAAGCTAACAGCTGAAGAAGTTGCCCGTTAATGCAGCTGCCCAAAGAAACTGCCAAGGCCCAGGCTCCTGAGCAGGATCCTCGGTGTGTGGAGAGAGGGGAAACTAGACGGTCGCCTCTGGGTAGGCTTAGAGCCCTCCACAACTCCCTTCCGACCTTAATGGGCTAATGGGCTACAGGGAAGCAGTGAGCCGAGGAAGGGAACTTCCATCCCGGATCTCAGGGCTCAGGGAAGCAGCACAGTGGGAGCATCCTCTGGAGGCCTCCTCCAGTCTTCCGGCTCACCCAAGTGTCCCCGCAAACACATTAGTTTTCACTCCTGCAGTTCCTCTCACCATAGCAAATGTAAATAACTCTGGAATCCCAGCACCTGGGAGCCCCTATGGCTCAGGGGTGGGGTGTTAATAAATGGCATGTGAGATGCAGGTCTGTCTCCGAGGGAATGCCCCCGCCGGCCCTCTAAGCCTTACCTCTGACTTTAAGAGGCCCCATCTGTTTATCTCTTTCTCGTTGGTGCAGAAAAGGCTCCCTGACCCCACGGAGCCTGTGCAGCAGTCACCAGGCTCAAGTCACTGCTGCCTTTTGTGTGGTGGGCTTGTGGATTTGCTCTTCCTGCCCTCCCCAGCTTCCCACTTTAATTTCCTTTTCTCTGTGCTCACTACTGTCTCTGCAGACAATAAACACAGACAACTGAGGGGCGCTGGAAACACTCGGTGGTGGAGTTACCTGCCAATGGCACATCACCCGATCACCATCGGGAAATCAGAGGCTGACAAGCAGACAAAGAACCGAGAGCCTCACACTCGTTATCTCAAGTCCTGTCCCGTCCCCAAAACCTAACTGCCAAGCCTCAAGCTGTGCCCCTCAGGGAGGGGAAGCATTTGCCCCGGGGGCTCCTGGCAGCCTGGGGATATTCAAAGGCCCTGTTTAGCTGGGCCAGACACCTGTTGTTCTCAGAGGAAGGGAAGTCCAGGGTTTACGTTTTCATCAGAATTTGGGGATTTTTTTTTTTTCTGGTGAGGTCAGCCATGTGCTTTCAGAAGCAATAATGGGAGTAAAACAAGCTTGGGAATGATTAAACCTGATCCCCCCTGCACAGACCACTGCACACCCTGGCAGGTGCGGCCATTCACTGCTACCATGCTCTCCAATTACATGGCAAAGGGCTCCCGACACCCAGCCAGCACTCACAGGAAGCCACTGGGCAATGCAAGGCAGGACAGGGGACACCCTGACATCGAGCACACTGGAGAGGAGGGGTTTAGGGAACTATGCTGTCAAATGAGGGTGCTCGCAAGAGCGAGCTCTGGCAGCCAGACTTGATTCAGACCAAGGTCAACATACAGAAACACATTCCACGCTAGGCAGTGGGGGTGCGTGCCTTTAATCCCAGCAGAGGTAAATGGATCTGCGTGAGTTTGAGGCCAGCCACAGCGAGTCCCAGGACAGCCAGAGCTACACAGAGAAATCCTGCCTCGAAAAACCAAAAAGTAAAAAAAACACATTACACATCACAGCAGGAAGACAATGTACACCCACCATCTCCAAGCTTCACACCAACTGCCAGGAAAGCCATGCTGCCTCCATTCCTTAAAACTCCATCAATACGCAGCACTTCACTCCCTTTCCAGACGGGTTCGTGGTGGTCAAAAGACAGAAAGAACCCGCACATTGATAGACCAGTGGATGGATAATGGAAACGTGGTATATCCATTCAGTGGATTAATCGTTGGTCATAAACGGGAGCGTGCTACAACACGGACGGAACTTGAAACAAAGACGCCGATCACAAAGTAGTATCTACTTGTGACATGTCCAGAACACGGAGAAAGAGTTGGGGAGTGAGGGATGGGGAGATGCTGCCGATGAGTTGAGGACAATGTCACCAATCAGCTCAGCAGTAACAGCTGCACAGCCTCTTGAACGTACTAAAAGCCACTCAATCATATGTATCCATTAAAAGGGTGAATTCTGTGGTATGCAAATCTCAACAAACTTATTATTTAAAAACTGGCTTGTAATTTCCTAAACGCAAACTAGTTTCCTGTGTTTGTTTACAGCATACATGGATTCCATTTAGTCTATATTAATAATTCGGGGAAGTAGTTTTGATCACCAGCCAATGGGTACCACTCGTTTGTGAGTGAAAGAGTATGTGGCCCCACCTATAAGCACTTCTCAATATCCAGCCTGCTCCATGGTGTCCTGTGTGTCTCTCTGCCCTGTGTGGGTCAGCAAAGACCAGCTCCCCCACCCCCACTGAGGCCCGCAGCTCAGGCAGACAGGCCCAGGCATGCTGAGGGACAGTTCCCAGCACCTGGTTCCCTAAGCCTCAGAGGACTGACTGGTTATGCCATTTGCCTTTTGAGAGGAAGAACTGCTGGAGAAGTTTCAGCTCTCTTCTGGAACCAAAGCTGATGTGGAGAAAGGAAGCACATTTGGATCCTTTAAAATATCATCAGTCGGGTGTAGTGGTACACCCCTTTAATCCCAGCACTGGGAAGACAAAGGTAGGGGTCTCTGTGAGTGCGTGTCCAGCCAGGACTATAGTGAGTTCCAGGAGAGCCAGGACTACATACTGAGACTCTGTGTGTGTGTGTGTGTGTGTGTATGTGCGTGTGTATGTTTGTATGCGTGTGTATGTGTGTATGTGTGTGTTTGTGTGTGTATGTGTGTGTTTGTATGCGTGTGTATGTGTGTCTATGTGTGTATGTGTGTCTATGTGTTTGTGTATGTGTGTGTTTGTGTGTGTATGTGCGTGTGTATGTATGCGTGTGTATGTATGTATGTGTATATGTGTGTGTTTGTGTGTGTGTGTGTGTGTATGGATGTGTGTATGTTTGTATGCGTGTGTATATGTGTGTATGTGTATATGTGTGTGTTTGTATGTGTGTGTGTGTGTGTGTTTTGGATGTGTGTTTGTGTGTGTTTGTATGCATGTGTGTGTGTGTGTGTGTGTGTGTGTGTGTGTGTGATGTGTACTGTTGTTGCTTATGTATGCATTTTAAAAGTTCTGTTGGCTGGGGTGTGGCTCGCTTGGCAGACTGCTTGCTTGCCTAGCACACAGACAGCACTAGGCCTATCTATCTCCAAGCTCGGAAGAAGGGTGGCAGCACACCTGTAACCAGGTAGAGGCAGGAAGATCAAAAGTTCAAAGTCACCCCTAATGTGGCACACCCACCCACCCACACACACACACACACACACTCACTCACACACACAATGAATCGGAGAGCAGCCCGGGCTACATGACTACATGAGTTCAAATAAACGAACGCTGTTGGGCCCTGTCCAGGTGCTGGAGTGGCAGTGAACAAGCTTGGTAGAGGTGACTTTATCGCCAGTGCGGTGAGGCACGACCCTGCCTGCTCCAAGTAGGACGAAGAGGGCTGGGAGCAGTTTTAAGCAGTGTGGTCACAGGAGGCCACTGAGACAGTGACCATAAACCAAAGGACACCGACTGCAGAGGGAGGGGCATGCTGTCACGAAGAATGTTCTAGGGGAAGGGCAGAACAAGCAGAGAGGCCGGAGACAAGGGTGTGCCGAGGGGTTTGGGAACGAGAGTGGTTAGGAACACTCGCCACCCTTGCAGAGGACCTGAGTTCAGTCCCACCAGCCCACAGCTCGTAACTGCCTATAGCTTCAGCTCCAGGGGATTTGACGCCCTCTTCTGGCCGGTTCAGGTACCAGCACACGTGAGACTTACACTCACACACGCATACACGTGTCCACAAGTAAACACAAAACAGAAAATGTAAAGACCATGACAGGTTGGGGACAGAGGCAGGCAGTTTGAGGCCAGTCTGGTCTACACAGTGAGCTCCAGGCCAGCCACAGCTACAAAATTGTGTCTTGAAAAGAAAAAAATTAGTAAAGTTAAAAACCAGTGAGGGAACAGAGGCCACAGGTCATGGAGAGGTGAGCTCAGAGTGGTTACGGCTCAGACCTCTACTCTACCTCAAGGGAAGACAAGCTAAACCATCCTCACCACAACACTCTCTGGGGCTTGTGTTACAGGTTTAGTCGGGGCCTGTGGTTGAACCTGGTTACTGCCCCGGAAATGATCTGTCCTGTACCTCCCCCAGCAGGCATTAGAGATGGAAGGCACGCCTCGTTTTGTGGGACTTTGCCCACTGAGCCACCCAGCCCTGCCTTTTGTGGTTGTCTTGTTTTGTTTTTGAGACAGGGCCTCACCATGTATTCTGGTAGTGAATACAGGCCAATAGGCCAGGCTGGCCCAGGGGCACCTGCCTCTGCTGGGATTAAGGCTCTGTCACAGCCAGGACCCAGCCAGCCCCACCTGGGTGGGGGTGGGGTGGGGCTAGCACACTCTCCCTTCGTGATTCCGAGATCTCTGCAGCAGCAGAGGGGCTGGGGCGAGCCACCAAACACACTCTAGGGGCCGCAGCTAAGATTTGTCACGTCACACCACAGGCCCGTCACTTACTCCTTAATCTGTGTGTTTGATACAGGGTCTCAGGTAGCCCAGGCTGGCCTCAAACTCATTAAGTAGCCCAAGCTAGCCTTGAACTCTTGGTCCCCTGCTTGATCCCCCAGGATTAGTATTAATAGTATTAATACTTATTAGTATTAGTAGTAATGACACCAAAGCCATTAGAAAAAAAAGAAAAGAAATCAGGCTGGGCTTGGGGGTGCACACTGGCAATTCCAGCATTTGGGAGGCAGAGGAATCTGAGTTTCAGGCCACCCAGAGGTGCATACTGAGACATATCTCAAAAGCAAAACAAACAAACAAAATAAAACTAGCAAAAAAAAAAAAATCCAATAGCTCAATTTCCTTCCTTCCTTCTTTTTATTTTTTGGAAATGGGGTTTCTCCACATAGCCCTGGCTGTCATGGAACTCACCATGGAGAACAGGCTGGCCCCCAGCTCACAAAGACGGGCTTGCCTCTGCCTCCCAAGTGCTCGGATTAAAGATGTGAGCCTGGTCCTGCCCACTCAGGGCCGAAGTCTGCATCGAGTCAGTTTTCAACAACAACCATCTCAGGAGTGAGACTACACTGAGGCCTAGGTAGCGAGCTACAGGAGTCAATGGCTACCGAGAGAGGAAACGCTGTTCTTTTTCAGGGATGAACCCGACAGGTTCTCCAATGCCAAGCAGGGAGCCCCAAACGCAAGTGAGCACCACTAAATGGATTCAGCAGGGTGTGTGTGAGAGAGAGAGAGAGAGAGAGAGAGAGAGAGAGAGAGAGAGAGAGAGAGAGAGAGAGAGAGAGAGAGAGAGAGAATAATTAAAGGGTAAGGGAACATGAATCTGAGGTGGGGGAGACATGGAGGGGGCCAGAGGAGAGGGAAGGATGTAAATACAGTAATCGTGTAAAATGTTTAATTTATTCATGTATTGGTTTTTGAGATGGAGTTTCTCTGTGCAACTTTGGCTGTCTTGGAACTTGCTTTTTAGATCAGGCTGGCCTCGAACTCAAAGATCCGCCTGCTTCTGCCTGTCAAGTGCTGGGATTTTAGGCGTGTGCTGCCAAGCTTCCTTAAATTGCTTTTTTTAGGGATTGTGTTCTAGCAGTTAGAGAAGGAACTAACACATCAGAGAGAGACCAAAGGGAGAGGTCCCACTAAAATTCTAATAAGTAAGTTTAAAACAAAACAAAACAAACAAGAAAACAACAACAACAAAAATCCTGTGGCAACTAGGAAGATGGTGGCTCAGTGAGTAACTGCGAGGCTGGTCTGCCAATGGGGGCCTTCCTGTAGCTAAGGAAGAGAAGATGGGGGTCCCCAGAGCAAAGCAGCTAACTACAATAGCCAAATTAGCAAGCTCTTAAGAGCTTTATACCCTGCTTTGGTATAAATGGTATTTAAGGAAGACATCAATGCCAACCCCTTTCCTACCCACGAACACATGCGTTCACATCACACGTACACACACGTAAGACATACACTTTGTATTTTTCCTCCAAATCTAATTGGGAGGGGGGGTGAGGGGAAGAAGATTCCAAATAGAAGTTCCAATTCTGATCTTTCAAACTCAAAATTAGTTTAATTGTCTAACTATCACCCGAGCAAAACCCAAACCGCCAACCTACATCCTGATTGATGGTTGGGGCTCCTTGCATTCCAAGCTAATGACTCTGTAATTATAAACTCCAGCCCTCGCAGGAAGAGCCTGACACTCCAGGATCCAGGCCAGTGGCCTTGACACTCAAGGCGGGGAGCTGGCTCTGTCTGTCATTCAGCAAGTGGGGTGGTGTTGGTGGCACAGCTATGTAGCAGGCCAGCAGAAAGCCACAGCATAGGGTCCTTCTCCCACTGGGACAAGCACCATCTGCTCAGTCTTGTTTTCTCAACACCTATAGATACACGATAGGTATTCGTTACAAGGTGAAGGGGACCAGCTGTGTGGGCTGTGATGTCCACAGGAGAGCAGGCACTACCGTGGAGCCAATGTAGTTATGGAAGGGGCAAGACGCTGAACAGGAGCTGAGCCCAGGGGGAAGTCGGTGTGTGCTGAGTGTGTGGGACGGGGATGGGGACAGGGACAGGGATGGGGGGGCGGCTGGATGACGGAATGGGTCGGGCAGCAGCTGAGGCTGCTCTGACGGGCTAGGTGGGATAGGAAAGGTTTTCAGAACCAGTGGGGGAATCAGACGGGGTGTTCTAGACCAGACTTCTGTCCATGACGGTGGCAAGTCTGGCTGTCTGCCCACTTTAGTTCCAAACTCTCGGTTGACAACCTGCAGTTGTGTCTAAACCCGGCTCTGCGGGGCACATACAGCCCCGGCCCCCGATACTGTGCTACCCCTTTCCCTTCAGACTGTCCCTTCTCCCTGGCTTCACGGGCCCCTCAGGGGACCTGCACGCTTACGTGCACCCTGTGTATGTACGCAGCAGCCCACGGAGGCCAGAAGAGGGCGCCGGATCCCCGGAACTGGACAGGTCATTGTGAACTGTCCCGTGGGTGGAACCGACCGGGGCCCTACTGCAAGCACGGCACACTCGTTCTCGACACCGGCCCTCTCTTCCAGTCTTCCCTTGCTATTTTCACCTGGATGTCCTAGCATCTGCCCGTGCATTTGTTCTGTTTGCTTAGCCCGGGTATGACTGGTATATCCAAACTTACACACATTTAACATATGCAATCAACGCTCTGGCATCTCCAACTTCATGACGACTCTGACACAGCCACAGCTTCATACAATGACCTCTCGGGCCTCCTGCCCTCTTAGAGCCTTCCCACAGGGACTCCCCTGCCATTCAAAGCCTGGGCTTGGTGGCTTTCTGAAGCCATGGAGGAAATTGCCAGCATTCCTTAACTCTTGCATCCGTCTTGATGCTACAGCCAAGTGAATGGCACTGCCAAATTCAGCTCCAGGCTTGAAATGGCCCTGGGCCCTTGAGTTGTATCAGCCAGCAAGCAACGACTTGGTGTAGTTGCTTGCTTTTCAGGAGCAGAAAAATGCCTTCCACTCTTGCACAAGTTGGAAGCTCAGTTGACTGGGGTGCAGCCCTGAGGACACCATTTCCATTCAGCACTGAGCCAAAGGTGACTCCTTAGCTCCTCCAGCACAAGCCCTGCTTCACTGGTAAGCTGATGGCGTCCATTTTCTCTCCAAACTATACACTTCCTATTTTTCACTGCACACATGAGTGTTTACCAATGGACACACGACAGTCAATATTAGGCTGCTTTGAAATCTCCTCTGTCAAAGAAATTAATCCACTGATTCACTACTTTTAAAAGCAAGTTCTTAGGTCAAGGGTAAAAGGCAGCCACATTCTTTGCTAAGATAACACAAGAATGGTCTCTAGCCCAGCGGCTAATACTGCCCCCCACCCCAAAACCGCTGAGCCTCCGTAGTCCACATTGCTCTCAGCACTACCGTCTTCCAGGCTTCTAATAGGATGGTCCATTAAATCCCTGCTTACAACATTTAATTGCTTTCCGAATCCAAAATCTAAGTTTTCTACGTTCTTCCCCATACCTGCATGGTTGGACCTGTCACAGTAACATCCCACCTCCGGTACCAACTTCTCAATAGTTATTTTCTACAGCAGGACAGCTTGTAGCTCCAGAGAAATAAAGATCATGACAGCGGGGAGGAAACAGGGCAGCTGGAGCAGGAAGCTGAGCGCTTACATCTTTCACTGTGAGGGTGAAGCAGAAATTGCAGCCATGGGAGAGGACCTAAGGGCCCACCCCCGGTGACACACTTCCTCCAGCAAACATCACCAGCAACTAGGAACCAAATATTCAGATGCCCAAGACTGTGAGGGGACTCTCATTCAAAACGCAATTCCCATCCAGCTTCCGGAAGTCATGCCCCACAGTGGGGTCTGAGCCGACTCTGTACTCGGACGCCAAGTTCTAGAGTACATGGGATGTATGAAGCAGAACTCTGGGTAACTGCCGTGCCCGTCAGCCTATGACCATTCCGCAGCCCTCACGCCTGCCCAGGCCCTGCCAGCACAAACCTCCATGCTGCTGCCCCCATCATATCCTCCCGTCTCTCTGGACCCCACCTCTAAATCCCAAAGTGCCTGCCTGTGTGTGAGATCACCTAAGATAGAGCACGCCAGGTCCAGACCATAGCTTCTCAACGACCATGCTCGGCACTGGGGCAAACGCTACTGTCCTCCGTGCTGGGCTCTGGCGCCCATCCTGCCGCCAAATTACTGTCTGCAGCCTGAGGCCTCAAGGGCAGATTACTCAGGAGGCAGCTGTTACAGCCCCACTGGACCTGGAGGCTATAGGACAGCTTAATAGGCATGAAAAGAATTCACTGTACCATTTCCCTCACAAACAGAGTTTTCTCTAAAGGTTCATTTTATCTTTGATTATGTGTATACATGTGTGCCTGTGTGCGGGTACCATACCTGAGTTCAGAAGACGGAGTTAGATCCCCTGTGCTGAAGTCACCACCCACTGTGAGTGCTGGGAGTCAAACTCAGGTTTTCTTGAAGAGCAGTATACACTATTAACCACTGAATCATCTCTCCAGCTTCACAAGCTCTAAAAATGCGTTCCATTGTCTAGTTGTGATTGTGTTGGTTAACTACACACACACACACACACACACACACACACACAGACAGGTAGCCTAAGGAGCTCAAATTGAAAGGTATAAATATTAACTAAATCTGGTGGCCATCAAGACTATAACCTCTTCTAGATTTATGAACGGACCAGGGCCACAAGTTTTCACAAACACACACCCACAGCCCCAGCCAGCGTCGTCAGTGCCACAGAACCAAAGGAAGCCCTGGACTCTTACCAAATGTGTGTAAGTGTAAGGTGTAAATGTGTAAGTTAAACATTTGGCATTATGAAGGAAATCAACCACGGGGAAATGCAGTAAACATTTAAAACTCTCCCTGTAGGTAGCCTCCAGTGATGTGTGAAAACGCTTCAGCATTTACTTGATCCTGAAAATAAATCACGAAACAGGGGTTCACTTTAAGAGCCTAGCCGTCAGAAGGGTGCATATCTGCAGAGCTAAAGAGTCACTACAGACCCTGTTTTGTCATCCCAGAGAAAGGGTAGGCGGGGATCACTAGGCCTCGCGGCGGAGCTGGATGGACACAGGTCGTTGCCAGAAAAGAACGCTGAATTTCTTTGATGCCGTGGCTGAAACATGAAAGAGTAGTGTCCAGTGAGAAAGAGGTTAAGAGCACCGGCTGCTCTTCCAGAGGACTGGGGTTCAATCCCCAGCTCCCACATGATGGCTCACACCCATCTTTAACTCCAATACCAGGGACCTGACAGCCTGTTCGGAACACGGTCAGCAGGGGTGACGAGGGACGAAGGCCTGCTGGACAATGGAGGGGCGATTCCTCGTCAGCCCACGTCTGCTGGGAAGGGTACAAGCCCGCCAGGCAGGGATCTTTTTAATCCTGTCGTTCAAACATCCAGGGAGGATCTCTGGACTATAGGCAGTGCCTC